>CM062853.1:10297269-10809266 GCA_031772225.1 Eubasilissa splendida | reverse complement strand
TAACTAGTAAAAAAGCTTGGCTTTGGTCATGTAACTATTCATCGACACCTACGTGTCATCAGAAAAGTCAGCGAATTGGGTTAATGGATTCCTCACAAATCATCAGAGTCTAATCGCGTGCAGAGAGTGAATGTGTGCTCTTCATTGCTATCACGTCTCAGGAATGAATCTTTTTTGGAAACGATGCCCCACCCTCCATATTTGTCAGACATTGCCCTCTCTAATTATTATTTATTCCGCAGTTTTAAAAATCATTCGGATGGTAAAAATATGAATTCTGTAGAGGAGGTCAGAACAGTACTGGAGGAGTATTTTTCATCATCAAGTGAATTTTGAAAGAAGAGCCTTGCAAGTCTATCAAAAAGATGGAAGATCATTGTAATAAATAAAGGAAAGTATATTTAAGATTAAAAAAGAGCTTTGTTTATCTTACTTTTTTTAAATAAAAGAAGTATAAAAATACTGCATTATTTACGGGACGACCTAATGTTTTTTATCACTCTTGAAGTACACGTATATTTAAAATGTTAGCAATGTTAAATTCAGTATTCATCCATTAATAAATACCAATTGAAAAACATTACCTAGTAAATACAAATTATAAAATATACATTTTTAAATTCCTTTCTCACGTTTGGTTAATTAATAAAATTCAATTAACTTTTTTTCGTATTTTTTAGGTAAGCGTGTTATACATAATTATTTTTTTTTGTACGTGGTGCTCGCTAGATTTACACATAAAAAAGATACAATCTCTTTTATTTTCATTTCCCGTTCCATTCGATTTTTTTTCTGAAATTGAAATCATCCATCTTTCCCGCCACGTATTTATTTGTTTTCAATCATCGAATTGGCAAAACTCGGCCATTGTTCACTGGGCTTTTGTGCTTTTGTTTCCACGTCATGAGTTCTGCGATCGTTAACAACATTTGTCGCTAGTTAATTGTGAAAATTTATTGACGCATTAGATTATTACTTAATTTGAATGTCAATTTATATTGTTTACTATGCGAATTGTAGCTATGTAAATAGAGCCTTGCCCAACTTCCATAATTCGATTTCACAAAAATTAATTTATACGGTCATTTCACTAAAGCTGGGTAGATGAAGTTAAATTAATGGAAAAGTTAGCTATAAATATTCGTAATAGGTATATGAAAAAACAAGGCGTGTGCTATATACATTGAAAACCACTATACATTTTTAGAATGCTTGCGTAAATAAATATAAATATAAACCTGTATATGTGCCCGTTATTATAGTGGCCTAAGTCACGTTTCTTTCGTTTCGAGATATTTAAAGGTTTGCGTTTGAATTGATTAAAAAATATTTTTATATTACACAATACAATGTATCATAATTTATTTAGTCTACTAGATTTATAATTTATTTTGATATATAAATTTTGTATGTAGCTTAGGTAATAAAAAATTTAAGCTTGAAATGATTTACTCTTTTATCAAAATAAACACTAGCAGAATACCGTTGAACGTTGTAACAATACACTGAATGTAACGCTTAAAATTTTTCTAAATTGTTACAATTTGCATCGTATTATATATATTTAAAACAAATAAACTCTTTTTTTTCAATTTATTGACTTGACTACTTTCATAATATATGACGTTATGGTTCTGAAGGTTCATATTTTAGAAATAGTAAACAAAGATATTTAAATAAAACGGAACATTGGAATATCGTAATAAGTTGATTTATAAATTAAGAAGGTGATTTATATTTTATGTAGGTACCGAAGTAATAATTATAATTATATGACATTACATTTGACGTTGAATACTAAAAAGCATTAATTTTATGATGTTTCATTAGCATGGAAGATGATCCGTTCAGAAAAAGTAATACTTTGATATAGAAAGACTGTTTGAGACATATATTCCATATTAGACGTTAGACATATTAATTACTTTGAACGAAATTATGCTCTGTGCTCCCCCCCCCTTTGTTTCCTTCCCATCCCCGCCACGCTAGTCAGTCGATAAGCGGCCCTGTATCGGAACGGTTCGAACCCCGTTATAAAAAATCTGAGACTTCGCGTCTATACTTTGTGTCTTGGAACCTGTCGTGTGAAATCTTATACAGTCCACTTTGGAGGTGCCAGCAGAATTGGATCGGTGGTGAGTGCCCTTTCCTTCCTGTCAAGGGTTTGTTCCGGTATCTATGCTTATATGTAATAAAGACCATTGACTATTTATGTTCCATTTGTCAGTGGAGTCAATTTCAATTCTCATAAGCAGTTAAAACGAAATAGTTGTTTATGTAATATAATAATAATTCATAAATAGTTAAAGATATCAATGGTTATAAGTGTGGTTTGGGCGCATTTTTTAAGTCTCGTTGTCAAATCGACCGTCGTGTACACGGGTTTGAGATAAGCTCTTTTCTACCAATTTTAAGCTATCTAATATCTAAGTTTATCTCTAGATTAAAATCTCAACTCGTGTACACGGTTCTAAGATTTATCTCAACTAAACCTCTGAGACTCATCTCATCGTGTCTAATTTCGTGGAGACTAACATCATAATCTATGTTTTTAATTGAGTCACATTAGTTGCTCAAATTTTATCTAGTTTTTGCTCTCGTAAAAGTATTTCCTAGGATTGCCTTTAAACACAGCTCTTTGTTCTTAATGTCGCAAATAGGAATATTAAAAATAAAAATATCCTTTAACACTAGTTGTTTTGATTTTTAAAGTTTCAATTTTCCGGCTTTACTGTCGCCATTTCGCACCAAGTCCGTTTATTTTCATTAGACAGCTTGGCACGTTTGGGCAATAAAAACTGTTGAGAAATATTAAAATCCCCAACATAGCGGATGCTGTACACTGAACACGACACTGTACACTCGTATATAGGAATATTAAATTAAATTTCACCCAGAACCACAACGCGCTTATTGCTGTGGTCGAGTCCCAGTGACACGGTTGCCGAATCCTAGGAGATTAAGTGAATGGAAGTATTGCTATTCTTCACGAACAAAAGTTGGCTACACGAACTCGTACAGGCAAATAAAATCAACTATTTTGTGAATAATACTATTTCATTGTTTGTTTTTAAACCCATCGCAGAACGTGCACACAGACCAGTAAATGAATAGACATGAAATAAAGTGTACATATAGGAGAGGTATTTGGAACATTAGTGGCGAGACGAGGAACATTCTACACACATTCTTGAGAGAAACATAAATCCGATAGTTGACACATTTATGCAATAGTAAAAGTATTTACTCTTCGAAAATTAAATCTTTGTGTAAACAAGATATATTTTTTACATTAATGCATATTATATTGTCAGCGTTTAAATTTTCCTTCTAATCGAGTCATATTTTTTAAAAAAGTGGCCGAGTTATTTGATTCCGTATGTGGTACCAAAGTGATCACGTGGATGACACCAAAATATTAATATTTAAACAAGAAATTTGCATAAATTCATGTCAATATGTTTGGTGGTCTGCGAACGTGCATGCGTTTGGAAAAAAAGAAATTATTAGTAATCTACGACACAATGCTTTAATATTAAAATTTCTGTTTTCTATTCGCTGAAAACAAAAATTTCACGGCCTTTGAAAACCTTCTGCCACATGTATCCGACCTCCCTGTTTCGAATCCCATTACAGGATCCATCATCAGGATGTCACTGATAATGGATTGACGCGATAGCATACCACAGAATATTTTGTTTTGTATTTAAAAATTTATATTCTGAGCAAAAAAGCCATTATCTATCTAATTCGTATATTTTAAAGAAAATTGACACTTTACTCTAATGTACTGTATAAGTTTCCTTTTAAATTTCTCTACACGTGACATACAAAAGAGAACTGGGATGATAATAAATAATTAATAATTTTTTTTTTTTGATTCTTACTACAGTGTGTTATATTGTTATAAACGGATAACATTTCAGCAAAGTAAGACATATATTTCAGTATCCTGCCTGCTACACTAGTATTTTATTGTATTATAGCTGACAATGTTTTTCCAGTATAATAGTAAACAGAGTGTAATGTTCAATGTACAAAATAATATATATAAAGTATAAAACAAGATGCTATTAGATAGCATATAAATACATTGTAAAATTAAATTTAGTAACTGCATTGTTCAATGTATAAATATATTTATATATATATATATGTATAAAGAGTAAAACAAGATGTAACTAAATGTTCAATGAATCAAAAATAAAAAAGAGTATGTAAATAAGTAATAAATATATAAATATGAAGTAAGAGTGTGTAAAATAAGTAAATAACATACAAATATGAAGTGGACTTATTTATTAATGGATATAATAGGATATAACTTATTTATTAGTTTAATATATTCATTTTTTTCTGAGTCCTTAGTAGTTTCCGATAATATATAAGAATTTCTGAAATTTATATCATTTTGCTAACCAGGTATTGGTTAGACCACTTTCATAATAATGGGCACATATATAAGTAAAATAAATAAATAATTACACTAGACATTCCTACCTACGGTGCATTTTAAAAGCAATAACCATTTGTAAATTTCACCGTTTTTTTCCAACTGTTATAAGGTATCTAGTATACGGATTTTATATAGAATCGTACCGCAATGACGTGTTATTTTTTCAGAAAAAAAAAATTAGGCACATTGAGGAGATAATGGTAAGAAAGATATATGACGCAAGTGTTGATAGCACCAAAAATATAGCACGTTCGCGAAAGACTTGGCATAACCAGATACTGGAAACCGGTCCTGTTGAAAGTCACAATAACTGACGAGCTTGCATGAGAAGATGTATGAATATCAATGATGCGAGAATTATGTGTCAGAACAGAAGAGTGTGGCGCTCTATCCTATCTGTCTATCCATTCCCGCGGGGAAACGGCGTGGTGGTAAGTAAGTATATAAGGTACATATATGTAAATTTACCTTGTTTGATGCTTTAACCACACCATTTAAAGCAAACATGAGAGCAGATCATGTTTGCTTTAAATTACCAAGCGACGTTTTGTTTCACGATTTTGTTATTGTTATGTTGCTGTACAACTCAAAATATATTTATTTTAAAGAGAACGTTCCATTTATTTATTTATTATTTATCAAAGTAAGCATTCGCAATAAAAATGTGATAGCTTTCAAATTACAAGGCTGACGTAGTGTAATTGGATATCGCACTTCCCCGGACAGGAAGATATCCTGGTTCACATCCCAATGGCAGCTAAAATATGTTTTCAATAAATTGAGTTTATCTGTATGTATATCTTTCTAATTGGTGCATTTAATTTGTTTTAAAATATATTTATTTATGTGTTCGTGCAACTACAGATAGATTCATTATGTTGCTATGCGACACGTTAAACTTGTTTGTCTTATATTAATATGCGATGGACAGCCAGACAAACATAAGAAAATTAAACATATATGTAAGATTAATAAATAAGTGTACGTACCTACGTTTATTTTATGCTTTAAATTTATTTTCGAGTTTATTACTAATATTAAATTAGAATACTTAATATAGCATTAAAAAAAATACCTTGCCGAGGAATGTGTTAATCAGCCTGCTCAAAGTTGTTTCCATATTAATGAAGAGAATTATAAATAATTTGCTGTAATTCTCTTACTAAGTAAGTTTCATGGGGCGACGAAATTGTGCACACTTATATAATTACGGAAAATTGACTAAAAGCTCGACAACAGAGTTATCGCGACGAAATTGAGTTTTCCTAAGTGCTGGGAGTCCAGAAGACATGAAAGAAATTATTAGACTAGCTTATAGTTATACTGACGGTATACTTGGAGTGTTTCTTTTACTAAGGAGAACACATTCTTATTGTGAAGTTGTAATTATTCAGAACATAGGTCTGTAATATTAAATTAAATGTATTAATTTGAAAGATATACATATAAAATCAATTTTATCAAAAAATATTGCTACCGAATGCTATAAATCTCTTCCAATTCGGAGAACGTGCATTAATCAATTATGCTATACCAACACAGTGCTTTGACGACAAACTTTCGAACCTATATGTTACACTTTACAAATTAATACATCTATCGATCCATTATTTGAAAGCAATCTTCTTTATTTTTACGGAATCTCAAATACCTTTGAGTAATCCGATAAGAGATGCCTGAATTCATGTTTATTAAATTTTGGACACATTGATACAACTTAGAAGGACATATTCTTATTGATGAAGTTGTAATTATTCAGAACATAGGTCTGTGATATTTTTACATTGATTTTCGTAATATTGTCTATGCGTACTTAACGTAATTTTTTAGTGACTACGTATAAATGTAATATTAAATTTTCATCAAAAAACGTTGTATTTTATACTATTATACTACTATTCTTATGATTCGTCTTTTCTCCATTCAAGTTAGTCAAAATTTTAAAATAATTAATTAACTGAATATATTAAATATAAACTCTTATTTAACCATTTTTCAAATTTAAGAGACGTCGATAAACTTTGCTATTAAAAACTCAGTTTGGAAAATATTTTAGTAAGATACTCTTTACTCTTAATCGACGATACGTATATAAAAGTCATAATATAACAATATAAGTAATCAGTTCGCAAATGGGGTACTATTTATTTGAAATATAATATCTCCACCGAGATACCACGCCAAACTTTAAAACATTTGTGTTGCTTCCGAAGCTGCCAAGAGATAGCGCCAGTTTAGTTCGGAAGTCCTCGTAACATACGTAACAGTTTTCATTATATGAGCAAACATAATTTGGTTGACACCCGCACCCCTGTGAGTGCGGATTAATCAACTGGTCAGTTCAAAATTATATTTTAGTTTGATTAACCTATACCTGATTACAACATATACGGAGACAAAATTAATTTCATATCAGATATTGAAATAATATTTCTTTTTGAAATTGACAATGAAAATAAACATGATTGTAATTTTTGTATGGTGATGGTATTTCACGACTAAATTAGAATAGATTATTTATACACAGTTTCATACTAACTATTCTTATACAAATCTGCCTAATTTCTTTCTAATATTATTATTTTGCGCAAATTCTATTACTATGATCAATCACAATTTATCATGACAAACCAATAATAATATGGACAAGCCAATAATATGGAATGAAAATTACGTAGAAGACGAACACTTGGTTGGGCACCTAATAGCTATTGTAGAGTATCGCTCTCCACAGAAATGTATGGTAAGACCAACAGTTATCTAAGGTTGTTTAATTCTGATTACTTTCTCTAATATTTACGACATTCAAGCATTATTATAGAATCTTCTAGACTTTTAAGCATAGAAGTATTTGTACGCACTATAATGGGACGAAATTGAACGATCAAAATAAGATCAAATACCTTGGCCATATATTCAATGAAGAATATCAAGACGATGATGATATAGAACGATAGAGGAGACAGTTAAGTGTTGGTGCGAATATGCTATCAACATAGAGTTTCTTCCGATGCAGTAAGGAGGTGAAGAGAATCCTGTTTAAATCGTTTTTCACCAGCATGTATACCTGCGAGCTCTGGTTGAAATACAAGCAAGTGATGTACAATCGTCTCCAAATTCAATACAGTAACTCATACAGATTACTGTTCAAGTAGGTGCATTATTGTAGCGCATCTACAATGTTTGCTGAAGGTTGTGTATATGGATTCGTTCTGCTTCTGAGACATCGAGTTTCTGGCCTAAAGGCGCGGCTGGAGTTCAGATTTTTTTTTGCTTTTCTTTTCATAACATAAATATTATTTTGTTACTTAAATATATTCTATTATACGTATTATCTTTATGGCGAATCGAGTTTTCATAAAAAAACCCGATCACGCTGGGTTAAGCACATATAATTTTGCACTAATTCAAAATTATTGAAATGTAGATATCTAGCGTTTTTCGTAGCAATATATTAAGCTTTTAGTTTATTTATTTATTCAATCTATTTCATTTACCTCAATTTCGGTATATTCCATAAATTCATAATTAATCATTTATTTATTAGAGGTATAAGAATAATAATCAGCAGACAAAGATTAGTCTTATGATGAAATTTCTACAAATGAAATACATATGTTTATTATTTGTCAATATGAATATCATATAATTTGGGCAACCAACTTTCAAAAAATTATAAATTGAGTAATTGTCTTAATAGAGTTTTTCACGCACACGTTTTTTATGTCATTATTGACCCTTTGCGTTACTGTTTTTGGGAAATTTTTTTTAAAGTCCGCGTTTTACAGATATGCGTTGAAATAAAAAACATCATGGCCATTTAGTATTGAAATGTTTTTAAATAAAGTTTTAATTTTAATAACTTAGTAGTAGTTATAAACAAAAGGTATGCAACATAAGGTATGTTTCCTTTAAAATCACTTTAATATCCATCAACGCTATATTTTACCCTCCCTTAATGCTCCGTCTATCTGTACACGTATTCTGTCTCTCTCTCTTTTGCATATAATTTTATATTCTATCTCCCTTGATGTTCTATTATGAATATAAATTCTGTCTCTCTCTTTCACATGTAATTTTATATTCTATTTCCCTCTTTATGTATATATAAGTCCACTATTTTGGTATTTATGATTAGTTTCAAATACATCATGATGAAGCTTGAGATAAATGAAACCGGTTGACGTATAATAAATTTCGTGGTTTCATAGAAAGTGATTGTTATTTTATTTAATATAATATGTCAAACCACAGTGATTGCTTTCTATGAAAATATATTATTTTTATATAATATTAATATTGAATTTATACATATTTATAACAATATCAAGACATTATTAGTGAAAATATTTTTATTGTTAAAATTGGTAAAAATATGCAAATACACATCAATAACTATGAATACTAATATTTTATTTTGAAACTAATCTAAACTTGTTAACATTTTTATAAAAAGTTCTAACCTTTTCATGATTGAAGAAAAATATCCTACAAGATTCGATTTCACGATTATTTTAGTTATTATTCCTGTAGGCGCAATAAAACGCATGTTTTTAAATTAGGTTTTTCCAAAGAAAATTTACACAAACGTTCTGACTATCTTCATAGCTTCAAAACATTTTGTTTTTATTACTTAGATTCCCCTATGAATAATGTACGAAACATCTTGTATTTCATTACAAGTTGAACTTAAACTTGTGTTATAATTATTTCAAAATATTCTCTATGGAAAATTTGTTGCGAAACAATTCAATGAAGACCAGAAATCTTTCTTGCCCGTGTTACAATTTAATGTTTAAGGAAACAAATAAAAATATGAAATTTGTGAAAAGTTAAAATTGTAAAAGTTAAAGTTGAAGTAACTACTCATATTGAAGTAAAGAAATAAAACAAATTTTTACTTCATATTTTTAATAGTTTGATACTTGCATTTGGGTGAATAAATTCAGTGCTCCTAGTAAGAAATATTGTTGCATAATAGAACATTTTCTTTTATTATATTATATATTTGATATATTTCGACTTTAAGCTCTATTGGTACCGCTGAGATTTTTAGTCCAAACATTATTTAACCATTATGTGACATTAATCTGTCCTTTTTTGGAAAAAAAAACAAATCTGATTCCTCTTATCTACCAAGTCCAATAAATAGGTATGTACGAAACTCTTTTTCTCTTTTTGAACTAGTCAAGCATAAGGCATAGACCAACGATTTGTATATTGAAAAAATATATATTTATCACTACACTCATAAGATATAGGGACGTATTTATTATAAAACAATGCGATAATTTGGCCAAAATTATTTTCTGTTTAGGTAAGATTTTTTTCTAATTTAATGTACTTTACATTGTGTATACCAGATAAACTATGACACTCGAGCTATTTTTAAAAACATGTGGGCAAGGTTCATAATTTATTTGGTAAATATATTGAAGTTAATTTTTAAAAATAATAATTTCAATATATGTATTCTCACTTTTTATCGTTCGGCTTATTGAGCGTCGTAGATTAATTAGCCTGCTACTAGGCCTTATTAGCTTGTTGATAGGCCTAGCCTGCTACTACAGGAATATGATATGGAAATATTGTTTTGGAGATGAAAATAATCGACAATATGGAGAAGAATATATATTGGTTATGTATACAAGCAAAAATGCTGTGCATAACTAAAAATTCTGGGAAACAAATATAAATTAAAAAATATTAGTAGTATAAATAGTATATCATTGACGAAATTATTATTTTGCAATCAGTGCCATCTGTGTACCAGTAGAAACATTAATTGCTTAGTTCTAAAAACTCACCGCAACTCACCACTATACTCATGACACTATTTTTTTATTCGCCGCATCGTGCTATTTACATTACTCAGTTCTGTCTTTAAGCTAGTGAATTTCTCAAGTCATATCAATGGCTATTTACTGAATTGAAAATTCTTTTCGGTTGATCCGTTTCGTATGGAGTCGTTACCTATGCTATTTTTTTAACAGAATAATATTAGAAAGGGTTACAATTGCGCGCAAATCATTAAAGTGTCTACTTCCTCTATTACTGATTCGTGAATTTTACTATCTTAGTGTTTTTAACCTGTTGATTTCATGATTGTTCTTTAAATTTGGTGCATGAATTGATTTTTGATTTGAGAAAAACAAAAAGCAATTGTCATAACTATTTTCTACGTTAACCTTTAATAAAAATAATTATTTCCTTTAGTTATTACGTGAAGCGTTTTCAAACAATAAATGAACCACGTTCAGTCATAGAAAGTGTTTTTAAAAATGTCCATACATTTTTCACTAGTTCACTAAAATTATAAAGGATTTATTTTGTCCAAAGACGTTGGTTAAACGAAAGTACATATATTGTATTACATATATTATATATGATTATGTAATATCATTGGTAACATCATAACCTAAATCTATACCTACTGCACGCAACTGGGTATAGCGATTATGATTGAATATGTTTGTATATGTGTGATTTAACGGATATCAATGTAAATTTTTGTTGACTCGAATCATAAGGATTTGAAGGTTATGTTGTAAATTATGTGATTATATCCACATACTCTCAAAATCGCTTGTTTTGCGGAGTGTATTATGTATATGTGTGACAGGTTACAGGTTGCGAGAACAAAAACTACTTTCTGTTTGGACTGTGTTACGAATGTGTATAACTAGAAATTCATCTATCTTTATTCCAACATTACTTATGTGCCGTTTTTAAAGGAAAAAACAGAACACCTGCACCCGAACATCTGACCAGTTCCCACATTATTTCACTTGTAGAAACACGTGTCTTTATATTATGCGTCCACCATACCCTGTTAATAACACGTAGGCAGTAGTGATAATCTGTCTATATAAGACGCTTGTAAATATTTTCTAATCAGTTCTCTTCATAAATTTTCTGTGCAAAAATCAACTTGAGTTTTTATTTTATTGTATTGTTATTATTATTGAAAATACAGCATCTGAGAAAGAATAAAAAAAATGAATACAGTCTTTATTTTGTACGTTATAAATAACGTATAAAAAAGTTATTGAGCGAATTGTTATCAGAGGCGGTTTCTGGAGCTTTTGTATGGAAAATGTCGATAAGAAGAGTTAAGATAGTGAATTCGGCCGAGCTTTGCTAGTTGGTGTTGTTACATTCCGTCCATATTCAGAATCTTTAAGATTAGTGGGAGATCCATTTCACGCACCGATACTTGCTGGGTAAGTTAAGCATCACCGGGCGTGATGATGAGAGTAAAGGTGATAATACACCCTCTACATAATATTTTCTATACAATACGCATAAACTGCACAAACATTTAAATATGGTGTAGTAAATTTGAATAGTGGGGAAGTGTTAGTTTACTTTCCTACTTTAAGTACATATATACCATATTTTATAATTATATTTATTTTTTTAAACACAACTGTCACTATCATTTGATATGATGTATTAAAGTAGAATAGAATAGAATAGAAGAAAGTTAAGTATTGTAAAAAGGAAGGTGTTTCTTTTAAAAAAAAATCCGGTACTTAAAAAACGCGCCTCGTAGTATAAATATTAATGTAATGTTTATTACGATAGTGGATCATTATTTAAATTATATGTGAGTAAAATTTTTTGGGCTATTCTGAAATCATCAAATATAATACGTCGTAGAGAAAATTTTATTTTCTCTTTCTCCTTGCTAGCATTTAACACAATAATGTTTATCAATAAAGGTTGAAATTATATATTCTGTTGCGTTTTCAACTCGGGTGAGTTAAAGGGCGTATAATTATGAATTTGATAATTTTATAATATCGTTTTAGTATATTAGTGATTAGTTCATTAGTCATTTTTAGTCAAGACACAACAATATAAGTGTATTGTGACTTGTAAATTTACAAAAGACAACGTTATTTTAAATAATAGAGATGCCAGTAACAAATAGCTGGCTTAATATATTATACAACGTATAAATTACCCGACTTATTGACAAAAATATTAAAAATACATTAACATAAAAAAATTCTCAAAATCTGGCACTTACCGCACGAAAAAATAACAACAATAATAATTTAAATCGCAAAATTGCCAGAAGTTAAAAATAGTTGAACTTACTTAGCGCTGAACTGTCAGCCTAAAAAAACGTATTTCATGATTATTTCAGTGCGACACTTCACCAAATAAGACATCGCCTGAATGATGGGTAATGAAATTTACACGAAATGTTAGGACAACAATGGTCTTTCTTAAGACCAACAAATGCAGGATAACCAATAAACTTCCTTTTTAATTTTGTAAATTGAGTTAACACACTGTTTTATTTCAGTATATTTTTTATTGTGTTAAACGTTAGAACGTCAGAAATGTTTTCTGGAACATCTTCCCATTATCAATATTATAATTAAACTAAAATTAAAAACACTTTCAGACAGTAATATATTGTGTGTTTGGAGTTAACAGTGGTGGGGGTGGGGTTAAAATAGATAAGAGAGGGGATGTAATGGGCGGTATTTTAATATTTATTATGTTTTTATTATTAAATATTTCTAAATTTTCTAGAATGTCTAACTTTCATCCTCTGGCGCAACTATGTATAAGTTGTAAATTACTATTAACAAATTAATTATTCTCCATTGTTGCATGCTCAGCCATTTCGGAGTTTAGACTGAAGTTTTAGTTGAATTATAATATTGATAATGGCAAGATGTTCCCAAAAAACATTATAATGTTTATCACAAAAATATACTGGAATAAAACATTGTTTTAACTTAATTTACAAAATAATCATGGAATTCCACAAGTTTCACCAAAAACTTTAGAACAGTTTTCTCTTTTAACATATATATATATATATTTATATATTTATAAAACATGTATAACATGTACGTACGTATGAATACATATTCACACATTTATATGTATTTAATTTTATATGTTAATTCCGTTAACTTTTTTTGCTATTTGATAAGACATTGTTGCTATTAGTTTAACTGTTTATTGGACTAAATTATTACAATTTTTTGTGTCTCAACTCAATAGTGACGGATAAATTGCTTTACTGATTTACAACTCGAGTATGTTGGCAACTGATGCTTATTTTATCATACTTGTCAACGAGTTGTGTATAATTTGCAAACTATAACACTTCTTTCAACGTTCTACGGTACATCACGTGTTTTTGTTTTTTCAATTCATTTTCTATAATTTCCAATTTGTTTGACATAACTTTTTTTTTATAATTTTTTTATTTGAAAAACATGGATATATAATATATTTTTATCTTTGTATTGCGCTTCTGATGTGATTTTCTATTATGTAAAAAAATATGTAACAATAAATAAATCTTAGGTCAATAAACTCGCGTATACGCAAACACAACACATGTATAAAACGTACAGTTCATTTAGGTCATGCATATTACACACAGACTAATATTTTAAAAACAAACAGCTTTACAGAAGTTATTTCATTTTTAATGATACTAAGATTTAAATTTAATGGGTATATTTGAGCGCGTTTTTTTTTCACCAAGTCCGTTGCAGCTCGACGGGGAAATCTTGGGACTCTAAGAAAATGCAAACCGTAATGGAGGTAGAATGGCTTTAGCTAAAGTGGATAAGTGGCCATTTAAAATGCAAAGAGCACGGGCAGGTCTGGCTATTCTCAGTTTCGCTCAAGAGCTGAATATTGATTCCGCAGTATGGTCGCCTTTATGCAGAATCATATCAATACCAGCCGGAGATGAATTTTATTTTTATGTGCGTGATAAAAATGGGTCGTGTTATCGCGGCGCGCACAAAAAGGGGTCGGAGCACCATTGTGGGGGCGGAGACGACGCGGAGGCAATTTTTTCGACAAAAGATCAATTTATTGATGAAAGAGGCCTAAAATCATGAGTATTTCTGCTGATTTTTTTTCTCCTCCGTATTTTTCTGAAGAGCACATCGACGAGCATGTTGAGAAATAATAATATTTACCGTTCATAAATATTCTTGAAGGGAGTGAGGGCTTTGATAAAGACATTATTTTTATTTGTCATCTTGAATTGAGAAAATTTTCAATACAATTTAAAATGTAAGTGTACATTTGAATTTATACAAATACGCGTCTCTAGGCTTATTATAATTTAAAGTATTTGGTGGTTGGACTGTGTAAAGATGATGACCAAACAGTAATCACCGAAGTCATTGCAGTATTTGCTTTGTGAGTATAGGTGTTGAGTGTGCGTGTGAGTTGTTGGTGTTTGCGATTAGAGAAGGTTCATAAATAAAACAGGAATTATAATCGGTTAGCGTTTATTGTGAGACAGTGTACACATAAATTGACACAGCTTGAAAGTTAAATCGCAAGTTAGAGTTAGTGACTAACGATGCTCACTGGAGGTGGTTCCGAGAAGCCGGCCAGGGGAAAAGTGATCGCTTCAGATGGCTTCTCGAACCGGTTGCGTTGTGATGTATTGATGTCTAGATACGGTCGGTACTAGGTGGCGAGGAATGACTACAACGTGCTTGGTTAAACGGCCATCACTGTGAGGCGTGAGCAGGGCCTCTACATGACCAACATGGCGCGTGGACTTGGAATGGTGAAGGCTAAGGTGGAGTGACAATATCTTCAAAGACATACATGTCTTAGAAATCCAGAATTGAAAAGAAACTACATGTAATAGAAACAAATGACGTAAAGATCTTGAGAAAATCATAACCCACGGGGCGCTAGAGGCAGTAGTTAGGCCAATGTTCTGAATAATTACAACTTCACAATAAGAATGTGTTCTTCTTAATAATATATAAGTTGTATCAATGCGTTCAAAATTTAATAAAAATGAATTGTTAATTCTGGCGTCTGCTATCAGTTTACTCAAAGGTATTTGGGATTCCATAAAAACAAAGTAGATGCCTTTAAAATATTAAAATGATGCATGTATTAATTTAAAAAGAATAAGATATGGGTTCAAAAATTTGTCGTCAAAAATACTGTCGCTTTGGCATAGTTGGATAATGTACCTTTCCCGGCTTGGAAAAAGATCTAAGTTCGAATTCCGGTACCGCAACAACAATATTTTTAGATAAAATTGATTTTATATCTTTCTAATTGATACATTTAATTAGTGTTTAAAAAGTAGAATGTTTATGAGATGTTTTATTTACTAATTTCATGTATACGAATATGTTACAAAGCATTAAATGTAGTAATTTATTGTGGCTGAGTTTAAAAAATCACTTATTCATTAATAAATGTTAAAATTAATATTGTTAGTCACATGGGTTAAGAAATATATATTTTGAATACAGGTATTATATGAAGCAAAATTGTGAGTCCCATAATAATTTGAAGAGAATTCAATCTTCACATTGTACAATCAAGGAGGTTATTACGTAACCTTCGAACAACCTAACGACGTAATGTGAGCCTATTTTTCCTCATCTTCAGTGTAGGATATAAAGAAGCTAAAGATGGGGACCAGTATAGAGTTAGATACGGGTGAAGGAAGAATCTTTGGTTGTCTCAAATATCAAAATAATACATTTTGTATTGGTGGTGAACATGTTTATTTGTAATGAAATACTCGGAATGATACAATGATCATTAAATTTAAATAATTATATCACTAATTGACATGGCGGTTACTTTGTGGTGTAACATGATAACTTAATTTTCATAATTAAACTTTGTATAACGCATACGTTGGGTTATTTTCACTGCTAGTTATGAGAGGTGCAGTGGAAAAAAAATATTTTCAATCATTTCATACATCGCTTTTGCATTCCATTCAGTAATTGTGAAAAGTGAAGACTTTTAAAAATATTTTTTTTATACAGATACCCCGAAGTTACGCGATAGGTGGGACCGACGAAAATCGCTTATCTCGAATTCGCGTAAGTCGGGGTACAACTTTGCATATAAATACATACAATTTTGTTTAATTGAGACCAAAGACTAACAAAAACGCTAGTTCAGAAGAAAAATATTTAATAAAATTGCAGTTCTTTATACATCTTAATACAAAATATTTAAAAATTTCAATGTCGATTGCTTCACAAAATCTAACAAATTCGTCTGACAACACAACACCTTTTTTTTCGCGCAGAATTTCTTCGTAGCAAGCTAATATTTTTTTTATTCCTTGGTTTGTAGCTATAACGCGTTCTCGTTGAAGTCTATGTTTTCTAAAAATTTTAAGCCATTTTCAATTGAACTGAGATCTTCTGTCAAGTTTACAATTGTCATGTGATTTTCTGGTGAAATTAGGTCTGAAGTGTACGCATCTCTATATGCTCATCGATTGTTAGCTCCTGACTATATGAATCCAGCAGCTCGTTGACATCGTTACCATTGACTTCCAAATCTAATTGCCTGCCAAGATTAACAACTTCTATCACATGAGAGATATCAGTTTCCAGCAATCACAGTAAGAGAAACACTGTCGGGGTATTACTGTATTTTTTTTTCTTACTCAGTTGTTACTACCCGTGTTTCAATATGCTTTTGCTATATGCGCTATAGCTTGAATTTTCTTACTTCTATTAATAATTATACTTTTTTTTTGTTTAAACTACTATTTATTGATTATTGTACATATTTAGATACCTATGGTATCTTCTTCAGGAAACAATGTATACTGAAATTAAAAATTACGAGCATAGATTAAAAAAAACAATAAAATGGTGAATAAGAAAGAAATAATATGAAAACAAATTTAAAATGTGAATATTTGCAAAGAAGATTTGCTTTTCTATAATATTAAGCTAATTTTTATTTATTTATAAAGTTTCAAATTAATCTAATTGTAAACCCTTGTTTTTATCAAAATAATGTTTTATGTCCAAAAAATGATTGGATAATTCTGAATAATTGTTGTTATTTAGGCATCTCAAGTGTTTCTTAATTCTAAAATCAAAATTTCTGCAAGTTTTACGTATATAAAAATAATTGCAAATTAGAATATTGAAATTTTAAATATTGAAGATGTTTCTTATTTCTGTTTGAGAAGACGTTTTTTTTTTAATGTCTCGCGAGCGGCTCAGTGGAATTTTTTCTTTCATTCTTGCCTTTTGTGTGAAAAAACGTTTTCGATGCGTCATCAAAAGACGTATCAGGCTCGTGTGGATTGCGTTCAGTGAAGTGAGCTTTCGCGTATCGTGATGGTGAGAGAGGTTCACGTTACAATAGTACGGTTCCAGTAGTGCGTTCAAAACGATCTGGCGACGACTTTGGAGATACTTGACAGGTGAGTCGGGTTCTCCTCTTCTTACACGATTGTGTTGTTTTTTGGGTTCTACGACCTTGAGAATATAGAACATTTTTAATCTTTTTACATATTCTTTTATATATTTTTTATTCTATGTTTGTACTCGAAAACTACGTTGCGTTTCCATCATTCTGCGCTAAACGTACTCATACATTAATAAAACTACGGTTAGCCCCAGTCAAAATTCTCGACAAACCAATGGAAGATACTATATCAAATAGTTTGTTCTTAAATTGCATACTAAAATGATTTACCATGAAATCCGAATAGTTCGAAAGCACGTTATCATCCTGTCTAGTTCATAAACTCCACAGGTTGTCGAACGTTTCCCAATATAGAGAATACTATAACCGAGGAACATTCCCGTCCTTATCAGTCCGCCAGACAGCTACGCGCTAATCTTTTATATTAAACAATCAATAAATAAACCTTATCGCGCCTCCGGTGCGGTTTTATTGGGCAATAAAAGTCATTTTACGACTTCGTTGGAGGGGAATAGGAGATATATGAGATGCTACTCTGAGGGGATGCTGCAGCCTGCATCTTCCGCCGCTGCATGGTGCGATATTGTGCATCGTGCCGTAAACTATTCCTGCAATATTTCTAATACTGCAAAACGTGTTAAATATTATATGACTTTTGAATAGCTTCGTAAATACATAAAATGAAATTTTTAAATATTTTTCTCTATCACGGTGCTATTTGAAATAGCAATAACAGATTTTTATCTATGTGATAACAGAATAGCAAATAACAGATTTTTACGTGAATTAAATGCAACATAATTATTTGGCTCATACACACGTAGAAGGATATACATGATTATTTACACTTTTGAGTATGTATGAAAGGATCTATGTTTTAGTATAAAACATTATTAAAAGGTTGAATTTATGAGATAGCCTTTATTATAGATTTAATTTACAATTATAATTTTATAATTTAAAAATAAAAAAGATATGCGTACACGGAATTCATGTAACATCAATATTTTTACAGTTTTCGAACGCTTGTACTATGAAAGTAGGATTATCTTGCTGGTGTTCTGGAACGAGGTGCAAATCTCCGACCACTAGATTACTAGGTCAGCGTCTTAACCACTACACCTACAAGCTACTCAGTTAAGATTATAAACGTTTTGTTTCAATAATGTTCAATAATACGGATCCCGTCATTTATAATCAAAAGTATGGATGCTATATTTTATTTTTTAATCTAAATAGTATTGTAGACAATATTTAACTGATCCTTTTTTAATGAAAACACATTGAAAACACACATCAAACTGTGATATTTTAAACACAAATGAAATTAATTTTTATATCTTCCTAATTGATTAATTAAATTTTGATTACTTATCTATATTATCAAATATTACTTTTATAAAATAACATACATTTCTACGTGTGCATGTTATATTTTATTTTACAAAGGCAACATTTATGCATTAAAATACAATTATTAATATAAATTAGATGTGTGGGTATTCTCTGTTCCCGATATCAATATGTATTGTTATTGAATTGTATTACGTTGTATCGTGTTATGTTGTATTGGAAACCGAAGGAATGTGACGTCACTATATATTTTTTTAATTGGCACAACTAAACTTAATATCCAACGCTATTTAGCAGTCAAATTAGATAATCAATTTTTCATTACACCCAACCGCCTTTCACGGCCTCAAACCATATTCGCTTGAAATTACCAAAGATTCAGCTGATTTTAAGTAAGTGATACTTAATATTTATGAGACCGAGAAATCTGAAAGTAGTGTCGTGAAAATGAAGCTGATATTCTACGCCACATTTATGACCCCATCATTTTATAAAATTGCTTTATTCGGCAAAAAATATTAAAATTAAAAAAATTCAATCTTTCGCAGGGAATAACTTCCAAAATAACCGCCGCAGTTGAACTGATAAGGAAAATAAATGAAACTATTACGTTAAATCGGTGAAAGTGAATGTAAGGTTCCATCATGTGGAACGAAAAAGTTGAAAATTATTGCGTTTTACAGGTAATTTGCTGAGACAGATTTAAAATTTACACTAGGGAGGCTGTACAAGAATCTTTTAAGGAAATTAAAACCCATTTTCGAGGCTTAATTTCTATAGCCATCGATAAATTGTGTTTACTACCCCTAGGTTAATGAAAGAAAGAAAATTCAAGCAGGTAATGGATTATTAGTTTAATTTAAAAATAAATTATCAAAAAGCTATTAAAATTAAATTCTTATTAAGGAGAAATATAATAGATGGTTTACAAATAATTCAAATAATCAATTTGACATATAGGTTTGAAAATTTGTTGTCAATGTACTATATGCTGTATCATAATAGGTTAATGCACGTTCCCCGGATTGGAAGAGATCCAGGTTCGAATCCCGGTAGCAACAACAATATTTTTAGATAAAATTGATTTTATATGTATATCTTTCTAATTAATTTTTTTTTTTTTTTTAGGTTAGGGAAGAGATCCAGGTTCGAATCCCGGTAGCGCAACAACAATATTTTTCGATAAAAAAGTAAAGAAATAATTGGATTGGATTATATTCTATTCGGTAGTACCCAAATATTTTTTCGATAGCTATTTTTTTATACATCTTTCCAATTGATTAGTTTAATTTGTGTTAAAAATATCGCAGAACTATGTTATGAAATTGCAACTTCACAACAACAAAAAAAGTGTTTTAATAAAAAATACATAAGTTGCATCAAAGTTTATCCAAATTTAATAAAATAATTTTATTCTAGCGTATTTGGAATTAATTACAATATAAATTTGCTTTATTTTAGAAATGAAATAATAGATGTATCAATTGGAAAGATTACACAATACAAGTTCAAAAATTAGTCAAAAAGTGTTCGGTTGATATTGGTAACGCGTTTTCCCGGATAGGAATAGGTCCAGGTTCGTTTCCCGGCTATAAACAAATATTTTACGCATTTGTAAAAATAAATTTTAGTCCGGGTATCATTATCTATAAAATTTTGAATCTATGCGTTATGGTGGCAGGCGGCCGTTGGGAGGGGTTTACTCAACCTCTTACTCAAGAGACGCGCAAGGGCCGCCGCGAGGAGTGGATCACATTTTTTCTACGATCTAATTTTATTTTGACATTGGACAGTTTATTATGGCATAGACATGGGAGTGACTTTAAGCTGTAATTATTATTTGTTAAATAAGTTTCCAAACGAATTGCCTCACGATTTAACCAGTTTTTATTATCTATAGAATAAATAAATATTGTTTTAAAGTAAAAGTCCGCTTTCATCCTGGAAACTTTTATTCTTATCTATACACCACACATCATATTTCTGATCACATAATTACACATTCCTCCGACGATGACCAGCAGATGAAGTAAGAGGTGAGTAGGTGATCTAAATCTCGAATCAAACTCACGTTAATTTCATGTTCTACCCTGTCTAACCGGTGAGGAACGTTCAGCCTCACCTAGTAGGTGGACCGCATTCTACAAGATATATTTTTACTGTATACATTTTTAATTGATTCGTTTAATTTGTGTTCAATTTAATATACGATATATACAAGGAAAGCGATCTTATTGTGGTTGTCAACAAGTCGACCGTGATGGTGTTTGGGACATATATTTACTTGTGTAAATATATATTTATTCTTGAACGAAAATAATATACTGTGCCTTCCCCTCCTTTTTCCTTTCCTTTCCCGACACGCCACCGATCAGTCGATTGGCGACCTTGAGCGAGTGCGGTTATACGTGAATCGAATGAATTGCAATATTATACGTTTGAGACTTTGCGTCTATAGAGTGTCGGAACTCGTAGTCGTCTAAAGGAACCTAAGACAAAATAGTGATTAATATACAGTCCACATATTGGAGGTGCCAGCAGAATCTGGATTATGGTGAGTTCATGTTCTTTCCGTATCCAGTATTTTTCCGGCATCTATGCTTATACGCAACAAATGGTATTCGAGAAGGAGGAATGCAGGGAACCGTGCAAAATACTTGCAGGTAATGATTGTTCGAATCAAATAGATGAGTTTGTGTGTTTGGAAAGTGCGTTTAATAGAAATGGAATGGATGAAAAATATATCGAAAAGAGGGTGACTGCAGGGAATAAAGTGAAAGACGTTTTAAATGGAATTACATCTAACTTGTCAACCGAGGCAAGACCAGCGGTTCGCAATAAAAGTCCTGGTACCGACACTAATGTATGGAAGTGAGGCCTGGAACTGGCAAAAGAGAAACAAAAGTAGACTAAATACAGTGAAAATGAAATCACTTAGGCATATATATAGCTGATCTATTTATGATAGAGTAAATGAAGAAAAAAGGAAAGAATTTAAAGCTGATCTTAGTACAGTGAGTAAGATTAAGAAAGGATCACTTACATGATTTGGTCATATGGAAAGAATGATTGAGGCGAGAATGGTAAGAAATATATATTACGCAAGTGTTGATGGCACTCCGGACATCCGCGGAAGTCTTGGTACGATTAGATAAACCAGATACCGAAGGATCACCCTGTTAGAAGCCTCAATAATCGGCGATCTTGTATGAGAAGATTAATGAGACGAGAATTGTGTCAGTACAGAAGAACGTGGCCCTCTATTTTCTGTATCTATCTCCGCAGGAAAACGATGTGATTGTAAATTAGTTAGTTGATAGTATTAACGCGTTAATAAATATTCTGCATTATTACTGGTAATAACAAATGTGTTTTTATTGTGTAATGTCTTAACTACCGTACCGTGTTAAGACTTAGGGTTAAAACATATTTTAAAATAAAACTTTTTTTTTTAAATCTACCTATTTAGAAAAATAATGACGAGGTCAAGGACAAATAACTTCACCATAATTAATCATATTGTACGAACAGTTGGCACTATTGAATGGGGGGTTTTACAAAATAGTGTTTGTATTAATTTCATTTTTAATGAATTTAATTCATAAGAAATTCAGATATTATGCGACCCACCAATTGTATAAAAAAATCGATGTGCCTAAGTTGACGTTATCCGAAAATACAGAACTAAAAATAAATGTGTGTAGTTTCGTTAGTAAATACAATTTATTTATGGAGAAATTGATTAACTACATAGTTCAATTTTTATATTTAATTTTGGGGAAAATAACAGTAAAATTGAAAGTTACACATGAGTATCAAATTGAACAAAGATAATCTTAAAATGTAAAGATTATCTCAATGACTTTAAATTAGTGCTATTCATTTTAAAACGTAGCTGCGAGCAAGAAACTAAACGATGCATAGGAACGGCGAAAAGTCCTATGTAGAGACTTGACAAAATATGTAACGAACGCGGTATTTCTAAGACAACGAAGGTTAGGCTTACACAGTCTCTGGTGCATTATATATTTTTATATAGTGTAGAATCATGGACCCTGAAGGCAAGAGAGAGAAAACGGTTTGATGTTTTTGAGATGTGGTGGTGGAGATGCATGTTGCGCATATCATGGATGGCGAGAGGAACAATGTCTCCATTCTGCAGGGACTGAACATAAAGGACATTCTGTCAACAATTTCCCTAAAATGAATCCTTCAATTTTTTGGGCGGAGAAGAAGAACCTTGGAAGCTTGTTGAGGTGGGTCACGTCAAAGAATGAAGAGGAAGAGGAAGATCGCCCACTCGTTAGACCGACCGAGTAGAAAAGCATCAGGCACTTCTCTGGTAATAGTCGTTAGATCTGCAAGATGCCGAAAACAGTGGAGGAACATACCACAAGTCAAGATACCACTGTATCTTCATCAGACGTATACTATATTAATAATTATATTTTATAAATTCTACATTTCACTTTACGTCACTTTAAAACAAAAGTCTGTATTTTTTCCAAAGCAACGTTCTCATGTGAGTTTGTGAGTCTACTCATTTTCCCTATGTCAAACTTTTTATATTTGGTTCAAAGAAGCGAAGTCGTGATTCATTTATTCATTCGTCACAATTCGTGATAAAAGACAATCACTCAGAAGCAATGTCCTGCGAACTGAATTTACGTCTTTCAGAGACACCGACACATCTGTAACATGGAGCGGGAAATTTATGACACCCTTTTTCAAGAAGGAAAAGCTCAAGAATGCGTGAATATCGAATTGTATATCTACAGCGTAATATGCTTGTACATACATTGGCACAGGTATATCAAATGTGAGCTCTATCATCTTATAAATAAAATATTAAAATATTTACTCTAATATTTATTTGTCACAAATAAAAATAAATGGGATATTCATCGAGGAGAAGTGTCAAATTCCTCAGAAAGTATAGAGAAGATAATTTAATTCTGAAGGAACATTTCATAAAAATAGTAAACAAATAAAGTGAAAGAATATCAAATGTCAGATTTTTTAATAAAATGGATCACTGTAGTGACATAAAGTGATTTAAATTATTATGGATTTAAAATAATAAGGTGATTTATGTAGGCACCGAGGGAATAATATAATTATTTTTGAACTTGAATTTTTTTGAATAACTTGAAGTTTTTTTGGTATCATTTGACTTCAAAAATAATTAATATTTTCGCGTTTTTTACAAAAATGTGGGTTTTTATTATTCATTTATATCAGAAGTTATACACTAGATTAGACTTTTTTTAAACTATTGAAATGAAAAAACTCAATAAATACACACATTAATGGAATCGATATAAATATTATAATTTAGTATTAAATAAAATATTTATTTAATGTATTAATTATAAATATATACATATAAAATCAATTTTGTCGAAAAATATTGTTTTTGCGCTACCGGGATTCGAACCTGGATCTCTATTTTCAATCCGGGGAAGTATACTACCAATTGTGTTATAGCGCCAGTATTTTTCATGACAAATTTTCTAACCTATATGTTACACTTTTTCAAATGAATACATCTGTCGTTCCATTTTTTGAAAACCATCTACATTGTTTTTACGGAATCTCAAATACCTTTGAATAAACTGACCGAGTAAATTATTGTGTTTTTGATATAAAACTTGATTTTAAATAGTAGTTAAAGCTTCAAGTCATGTAAGTAAATACAATATGTTATTTAAAATAATTTGTTTTCACTAACACAAAGCGTTTTAAAAACTCGAAAAATCATAATATGTCCTGCAAATTGAATAGTATTAATTTTTAACATTTTTTAAATTTCTATCAACTCAGATCTGTCTCCGTAATCTTGACTTTAAGATTATAAGAATATATATTTCTAATATGTAAGAATTTTCCACATTAAGGCAATTTTGTGGCACGCGGTAAAATTTTTACATTAGTGTAAAGATACTATCTAAGTAATAGTTTAAAAAAAGTCAAATTTAGTGTATAGCTTATAATAATAATAATGGACCATTTATATAGTGCCATTTTTGTAAAAACTTTCACCTCAAGGGCGCATTGATTAATAAAAACTTAGATTTTCGTAAAATACTCAAAAATATAAAATATTTTTGAAAAGGTAGCCTTTGAAAAGCATTTATAGTGTTTAATTTGTGACTTAAATATGGAAGATGATCCAGTTAAGAAGAGCTACGCTTAAAAAAAGACAGACGAAAAATGACAAGTTCGATAAAGTAATAACTTAAAATTAACAACGTAGATAGAATGATGGAATGATAAATAGTCACGTACAAGAAAGATGGGAACAAATGAAAACTAGACGTGCATCTGATGTTCTCTACATCTAGTGGTTAAGACACTTGCCTAGTGATCCAGTGGTCGGGAGTTTGAGCTTCATTCAAGGAGACTGGCAAGTTAGTTCTATTAACGTTTACCTTAGTCTAAAAATAGTAAGAATATTTATGTGATACGTATTCTGTGTACGCATCTCCATTTTAAAAATAATTTACCTATATGTTATTTTTTAATTATATCATTTATTTGAAAATAATTGATGATATATATATAATATTTTTAAATATTAACAAGACGACGTAAATCGAATAAGGATTATGCAATTGCATCACCAACTGCAGTCTCCAATATTGGTCAAGAGCTATTCTCACAGTCGGTAGATCATTATGTAAAACATGGAATTTAATATAGTTGAAACTACCACCGAAATCCATTCGTCCAATAATTTTCAGAAGTGGGTCAACATTCGCTGTCAGTTAAGTTAAATAATTGTTTGTTTTTGTGGATTAAAGTCTCCGTGGATATATCAAAAATATATCAATATTTTGATAAATATTTTATATAATTATGATAATATTATATAAATCTGTAAAACATAGCGAAACATAAAATATAACACCACAGAAAATTAAACAATACAAACATGATATTGACACTTGTTCGTTCTTTAATAATTCTTAATTATATTTTCGCCTAAGTGTCTATTGCTAGTAAGAAAAATCATCGATGTAATGTTTCTATCGAATATAATGAGGTTGAAAGTATCTTTAATTTATTTAGATATATCTAAAAATATATTCATATTTCAAAATTTTCGTAATTAACTTTTAAAAAACCTTTAACAATATTTTATACTTTTTGAAAAAATCTCCTTTCCTGTCTATATAAGCCCCGCCTACAACAACTTTCACTTTTCACTAAAAACTTCCCTCTCCCCAACATCGCTCTCATACCGCCACCGCCCTCCACCCATTGAGTCGATAGTCTATTTACTCAAGTTTATGCTTTAGTTTTTTACTGACGATGACGCAGTTAGCGGTGAAAATGTTTTAAATAACGTTGTGTTTTATTTGAATAATTAATAAAAAAATACATTTTTTTTAAAGTTAAAACTTTTTACAATTTTTTTTTAAGTTAAATAAAAATATATATTATATTTATTTGTATATCGACGCTCATCAAGAATGAGAAATTAATTAAATGGGAAAAAAAATCGTAAGTTAGGTTTTATAATCTTACTGGTAAATATTTGATATGTCATATGTCAGAAAATAATTAGGTTAAGTCAACGTCAACTAAGACACAAACCGTTCGGAATCTTTGTGGAATTCCATAATTATTTTGTAAATTGAGTCAAACTCTGTTTTATTTCACTACATTTTTCATTATGTTAAATGATATGTAACGTTTTCGGGAACATCTTTCCATTATCAATATTATAGATGAACTAAAATTATAAGCACTTTCAGACAGTCATATGTCCCACCGTTAACTCCAAACACACCACATATTACTGTCTGAAAGTGCTTTTAATTTTAGTTGATCTATAATATTGATAATGGGAAGATTTTCGCGAAAACGTTATATATCATCTAACACAATGAAAAGTGTAGTGGAATGAAACAGAATTTGACTCAATTTATAAAATAATTAATATTTTTGATTTTTGTCTATGCTTGTATTTTTAATTTTAGTATGCATTGTATCCAGGATATTAGTCAAGAGACATTGATCTTGAAATATGTTGATAAATCAATAAACAGTGGTTTAAAGTGTTTTTTATTATTATTGAAAAAAATGTGTTTTGTTTAAATAATTCAGGGTACTGATTATAAAAAACACAATTTTTACACGACATGAATAGAATGGCTGAAGGTTTGACAAAAATATATATTTTTTGCTTTGGTATATATATTTTCTGTACAATGCCAAGAATTCTACCAATTACATCCACAAACACCGAAAATATTTCGCTGTATTTCACTAAAAGCTTTATTTTATTTATGTGCTGACAAAAATTGCTAACGCCCCAGAATTGTGCGAGATACTGAAAATGGGCATTGAACAAGAATATAGAAAAAGAGAGTACAAAGAGGTACATTGAATTTATTAAATAAAATTAAAAATGCTGTATTTATTGATCGGTGAACTTTGGTTATTTTGTTTGCATATTTTTCTGTATAAAAATACTTTTTTTACAATTCTTAGTATTGTACTATTAACAAAACATAACTGTTCTCATAAATAATTTTCAATCTAAAAATCATCTTAATAAATGAACTTAAATAACGTCACTTTCTTGGTTAAATTTAACATAGGTAGGTAAGCGTCACGACGTGTTGTTGTGAAGCCATAGTGAGATCATAACGAGACTGACTGACGCCGTAGAAATAAGGGATCATTTTTCACGGCGCTTTAAAATACGTATTCATATTTTTTACATATCTTCCTTCTAAAACTATTTTAGTTATTTTAAAATTTTTGTTAGTTGTCTTTTTTTAATAAAAAAAATAATATTTTCTTGGAACAATTATACATCAAAATATATTTCAACCAAACACGTTAAAGAAAAATGTAAATAAAAAAGTTATCGTAGGAAAAATAACATATGAAAATATACAAGAGTTATGTGTTTATTATTAATTGTGCATATGTTTACAATTTTCCAATTTAATCAATTTATATGGAATCTATGCTATTTTTAAGAATATTTTTAACCTGGAATTTTAAGAACCTGGCATTAAATAAAATATTGGGACCTTGAATATTGGGCCACACAAATATATTTTTTTTTACGATCTATCCAAATAAATTTTTATGGGTTTTTTTGCCATATGTCTCTGACCTCTCTGATTTACTTTTAGGATCACGTTGTATGAACCCTGCAATGGGATCTGAGATGAACACTTAATTAATCAGAAAATTAAGAATTATTTTGAATATATTTATAAATAATAAAATATTGATATGCATTTTTTCATGTGTACAGCCATATTACATAAAATAGATATAAAAATCATAATTTTTATAATATTAGTAGAAAAGTTGCATTTGTATGCGCATGATGTAACATCTTATATAATATCATAAATTTTATAAATAATCAAAAAAATTTAATGATTTCGAAATTTCAATAGAGGGTGTACTGTGTACATAGCTATATATGAGTCGTTTACTCTGAAATCCCTCTATAATTAAAAATGAGAAAAATATGTTTAAATGCAGTTTTCCTATATAAAAATGATATTTGCAATTGGTTCAAATACTTCACCACAGTTAAATAAATACGTTTATGTTTTGTATCAAAACCCTCTATAATTGAGCATTTAACTTCCAAACGGCTCAATAATGAAACTAACCGATAGTTTTTAGTGGTATACTACTGGCTTGTACTAAACAATATCAAATAATGTGAGAGACAAACACCTCAAAAATACGCGTGTTGAATTTCAAATGTAACAAATGCCTCTATAAAAACTATAAATTTCGTAAGTTCTCAAAATTGACAATATGTTTGTATTTTTTGTAGTAATGACGCATACACCTTGTCTTCAAAATATCTAATGAAGCATTTAGATGAAAATTCAATTTTAAAACTTTTTTGTGATTATCGTGATCTGGGTATTGGTCAAAAATGTGTTATGGAGGGGTTCGTAAATAAACGATTCATATATGTACTCGTATATAGGTTAACCGGGGGGAAGACGCTCAATTGGCTGTAGTTCTTCGGTTTGCATTAAGATTGCGATTGTTGTAATAATGCCGTACAGCCCGCCATATTGTCTACGCAAACTGTCAGATAAAAACGTGTTAATAATTTTTTTTAAAACGGTAAGGTACCCTTTTTTCATGTGACATGATGACTTAATTAATCTTTTGTGTGTAATATAAACGACCGTTGTTTTTTATTCCTATTAAAGGAATTCAAATAATAGGATTAGGCATCTTCTCACATACGTAAGAGTGATTCTCTTATTTGAGTAATCATCATATATCTGAGTCAAAAGTGGACTGGCTATGCTGCATAACTTTCAAAAGGTAGTTGCACAAAATCTGCATTACATCAGCATAAGGAAAATTTACAGGATTTTGAAAAAAAACAATGGAGAGACATTCATTTTCATTGGGCGTATTACCCTACTGTGGTGGGGAAAGATGGCTTAAGGCCATATGTTTGATTTTTACTTAATATTTTGATTTTGGATTATTTTAAATTAATGCGTTTTATATCAATATTATAGAAAGAGAATGCTTAATAAATATTTATTCCTTTAAACCTTGAATTACTTACAGTTTTCCTTCCAGATGCTGTCAAACCCTTAACATAGGCATCTTCCCCCCACTTACCCTAATATATGTTCAATCTATAACGAGAGAGAGCGGGACTGATCTTTGATAAGGATTAGTCGAAGAATAGAAGGTAAGATATTCTATAGGACAGCGGGTATTTCTCCGAAGAGATGGCAGCCAGAGGGGCTATACATCTGGCAACAAATTCGTGCTTAAAAGACATCTTGTCCAAGGATCGAGGCGAAAACATGTCTTCGCTCCACAGAAGATGCGAAGTCCATTTTATATACAGTGGAACTCCGATTTTAAGTTTTTCAAGGGATCAACAAAAATAAAATGTAAATAGAGGGAAAATGTGAATTAGGGGTAGTAAAAATCCGATAATTTATTTTTTACTGAAAAAATCAAACAACGTTTTTTTGTTGTTTTTTAAATAGTTCTTTCAATATTATAAATTAAATTAAAGGTTTTTGGTGGTGCATTGTTAATACAAATAAAATGTGCTTTGAGGCCTTCACTATGCCTCATGGCATCGTTCTTTGTAGGAACTGGGTTTATGGGATGAGCAGACATTTTTTCCTAATAACTTTACTAATTTCCACTACGCCCGATGTAATTACGTTGGAGTCAACGTCTAAGTAAATCTGCAAAGGTTATTCATAAATTCTTTCCCAACCATAAATGTTATCTATACTTTCTTCTACGCAATTTTCTTGCTGATTTCAGCTTGTAAAAAATAATAAAACAACAAAACGTACACATTACGTAGGTGTGAGAATGAAAAATGCATATATACGACAAGCAAACGAACAACACATTCTTGGCTCTATCGCGAATAGCGAACTGGCCGATAAATTTCAATAAATTTTAGACGTAAATCGCGGAATAGACAAATGTAAAATAAGGTTTGTAATGTACTAGAATAACACGGGACTGCAGCAATAACACGCAAATGGAGGGAAAACGTGAATTCCGGGCATGTAAAATCGGGGTTCTACTGTACTATAAAATGTTTTAAAAAGAACAGATATAATATGAAAAAATTTGAAGCGATATTTAAATTAGAAGCGCAAATATACAAGAGTAAGCTAGAAATTAAATGTTTTCCACAATTTTTCTTTATTTTTTGAAATTTCGAGAACAATATTCAATTTTTTGCTAACGCGTTATATCATATAATGTGTATCGTGGTCGACTGGAATTCTGTTACAGTCTCACACTTCGCCAAATTGGTATTTTGGCTTACAAGGGTCCAATTAAAAATATTTTTGATTGGAAATATTCGTATTGGTATTTTGACCGTTAAGTTAATTGTATATTACCATAAAATATATTAACAATATTGATTTTTTTTCACGACATACAATTTTTAAATTCACTAAAATAGATAAGCTTACATTATAATTAAAACAATTAACTATTATTATTTTATGAGATTAACGGAGGTAGAAGAATGTAATATGAAAGTAATGTGTCTAATCTAAATATATAAAAGTCATTACTTTAAAACTCTGGTAACCCAAACGCTGTTAATTTGAAATCTAACATTATTCGATATTTTTAAACTTCTTCAGACTCAAATTGTTAATTTAGTCTACTCCGGTAATTCAAATATTCCGATAATCGTAATTCAAAACGTTTTTCAGATCTGTGAGATATAAATGAATAATTTTTTTTTTGTCATATAATTCATAAAATTTGAATAATAATGTTATAGAAAGGTCCGAGATTTTTGCATAAATGTGCATTTTAGAAAAAAGATTCACCAAATTTTAAACTTTTTTAATGAGTTTTGCGACTTTTTAGAATTGCGCATTTTTTTTGACCGCTTAAATTTCAAATCAACGGGGTTTTATATAATTAGATTTTTTCTTTTTAGTCCTTTGAAAATCGAATTAATGAGGTTTCAATTAATTACGCAACTTGTATGCAATATTGATTGGTTATCATGCAGGAAAGGTTTATTTTCCACTCAGAAAGTGCTTGGCCACCGATTCGAAAGGTTTGTACTTCTGATGATGCTTTAAATTATTGTTCTCTTTTAACGGTATCATGAAATTTGGAAGACCATGGCAGCCATTGTGGAATGTCATCCATTTTTTGACATCGCGAAGAGATGTTCTGACCGAAAATCTAGACGCAAATATATCGCAACGTAACCGGTTCGAGAAGCCAGCTGAAGCGATCACTGTCACGTATCTCTCATGGGAACTACCAATCATCAACGTTAACTTGCAATTTATCTTTAAATTGTAAATTCATTTGTGCATCATCCGACAATAAACGCCAACAGATTGTAAGTCCTGTTTCATTTAACAACTCTGCTCTAGCATACCACTCAACCACACGCACGCTCTGCATCATTTATATAAACTGCCACATTCACATACACGCGTGATATCTGAAGAGTATTAGGGCCCTTTAGGCTCAACTTAAACAAATCCTTCTTATAAACATAACCTACAAACATCAGTCACCTCATACTGGTGATTCAACACATAAATCAAAGCGAATACGTTTAATTATTAAAGATATCTATATATATTTAATTCTAAAGTTCGCACAAAGTATGGGACTAAATTGGCTTTTAAATTGAAGACTCTCATGAGTTCTGTCTTTCAACTTTGTAACACCGTCATTTTATAAGTATTTTCCAAAACAAATGGTACATGCAAATATGATACTTCTTTGTATTATATTAAAAGTTTCACAGCAAAGCTATTTTTAACGTTACTCTAACCAAAAAATAAAAGTCTTATATAATATATTCCTAATGAGATTAGTAGGCCTTCGCAGCTGCTTTTTTTGTGTCGTCTTGTGTATAAAATTTAATATCTCTTAATTTTACTAAAGTTTCGGAAAGCATAATCTTTAATATATTGTTTAAAAACATCGCATTAATATCCAAAATTATTTAGATTTATCGGAAAGGATCATAGTCCTCTTTTATCTCTGTATTCATGAAAAATAAGACATCGCTTTTTAAAATTAAATATTTTTTTAGAGTAAAATTTCTTAAACATCAGCATCATAAAATGGCAAGAACCTCTTTAGCTACGAAAATTAAAAAATATATACATGTAAACATTTAAATTTGACTCAATTATAAAAGGATTTCAAGTGACGTAATAAGCCTCTACATTAACTGTTAAATTCAATTAACAAAATATCATACACTTAATTTTAAGCTAATTCAATATTAAGATTATCGAATTAATTCTTCATTGTTTGGAACATAAAAGGAAAGAGATCAAGAGTTTTTTCATTTTCTTTGCTTTGTAAACTCTTTTAAAATGGAGATTGAAAAATTTATGGCTTCACGATTGGACAAAAAAAGCATTATTCCTTTCGAGATCTAAGCCTGAAAATACATAGAATATGCTAATTCAGCTGAATCCTTAAAAGGCTAACAATTTAAATTTTTTAATGCTTGAGAAACGTTCGGGTTCTTTCGAAGTAAACAGAGTTATTGTTTCTTTATCAGAAGAAGTCCTGATTTCAATATTCCACGGTTTCATTTATTTATGAGATCGGGAACAGTTTGTTTTAAAAATAAATAAAAAGATTTTCGTTGAAGATAAAGTTAAATACGCGCTGTTCACAAAATACTTTTATATATTTTTCAGTAAGGTAGTATCTACATATTTGTGCTTGTGTGCAAAACATTTTCCGGTTTGACAAGAATAGGACTTGGAGATAAATTTTTGCTATTTTTCCATAACTTTAAAACTTTTAACAAATTAAGGCATGGTAAAATTATATTATTAGCGTAAACTTTTAATAAAAATATGCTGTTATGGCTAATCTATGAAAACCGGATATTAATTACTTAAAGTAATTTGTGGGATTATTTTTTATAAATATGTACCTACATTTATTTTATATTTTAATATTGTTGGTTTTTAAAAAAATAGTAAATAATCTCAGAGAATCTAACTTCATGGTAGTAAAATTAATTACCTGATCTCTAAGTACAATTTAAAGTTCATAGATGTAAAAAGATTCATAGTTATTTAAAAAAAAAAAAAATTCTCGATAAATAACTCGTAGAATAGATTGAGAGCTTTGTGTAGTGATTAGCCTACTTATATTTGAAATCCCTATTCAACAAAATGATGAAATTTGAGCGTCTGCCTTTAATAAACATTCTTGCAGATTGTGTGATTAGCGAACCATTGAAATGTCAAGTAATGCAAGTAATAAGAGAATGATGACAAGTTTTAAGTAATTAAATAGCAAGCAAGCAAGCAATGATGAAATAAATTGCCCGCCCCCTTTCACTTATTTCGCTCATATTAAAAAATCTTTAATATGAAATGTCATGCAGTGTAGTTAAAAACGTGGAAACGATATTAGCAGTAATTAAATAACAATTAATAAATAACCTTTACATCGTCGATAAAGTCTTCAATATAATCCTAATTTGCGATAATTATTAATATAAAACACGCGTTTTAAATACCTTTGTTAAATTCATTATAAACTTCAAAAAAACACTCAACCCATTAAATCCTTCCGGTAATGTATAACATAAATTATAACGAAATAATACTTAAGATGCTTCAGTAATAATAATTTTTGTGAATTTTCTAACCATATTTTATAGATATGTCACACTTTATAAATTTTACATATGATCAATAGAACCCTTGGATTAGAAATGTTAGAAATAAAAAAAAATCTCTGATATCTAAATCTAGTATATTTATTTACTAATTAAATTTAACAAATAACCAGTTATTTAATGTTATGGTTCAGATGGTATATATTCGTTCTGAAAAGATACGATAGTATCAAAACTGGTCAACGTTAGATTAATCTAAGTGGTAAAAAGTTTGTTAGTTTCTAAAATTAATATATGATATTTTGTTTATGGAATCATTTTCCTAAACATTTAAAATTATTGGTACATGTTACTTAGAGATTAGCCTAGCAGCATAATACTATTGAATACACTAAATAAGCGATGGTGAACCTTTCCCACGTGTGGGGCCAAAGTATACGCTTAATGAAATAATCCTCGCGCGTCTGGTAAATAAAACAAAGATCAAAATATGTTATTAATTTTAAAATGACATCTTATATTACATATTAAACAAAATGCACTATAATATAAAAAAAACATTTTTTTAAAAATAGAGATGTAAATACGGAATACGTATCACGTCAATATTATTATTATTTTCAAACTAAGCTAAACACTTGTACTACGAAAATAGAACTAACTTGCTGGACTTCCGAATTGAGACTCGAACCTCCGACAGTCTCAATTACGGGACTAACATTGTATTTATGAAAACATTTTTGTTGATTCAACTTTATTTATTTTAGCATAATATGCACTAAGTAGAATGGTAAGAAAGATGAATGACGCAAGTGTTGATGACACCAGAAATAGAGGACGTCCGCGGAAAATTTTGTAAGACCAGTGATAGGTAATTTCTTCTTTCTGCCTCGGCTTCATGTTCAATGGGGAGGCATTTAGCCTAACTGGTTCTTTTTTTAAATATTTACAAGTCAAATGGTTATGAAATGAAAGAATATTTTTATATAAGAAAATTTATAATCTATATTTTAAGATACTTGCATGTGTTAAAAGTGGAAAATGAGCAATTTACTTTAATACTTATAAATAAGGCTATTCAAAAATGATTACAATAAAATTAACATTAAATATTTGTGTTCATCATGCCAGCATTAATTTCTCTGCCAAATTGTCTATATTGACGCTTATCTGAAGAAGATTATTCAGGTCCCTCACGTAAGGGATTACCTCTTAGGATGGTCCTGGATCCTGGACGTGAAGTGTGGTCAGCTCCTTATGGTGCCAGCGTAGGGTGACGGAGTTCAGGCTTGTAGTTGATGACAAGACGATGTCCAATTATCCAGACAAACCGGGACTCTGGACGCGATGTTCGTATGCTATAGCGACAGTCTGTTCTCGCTACATCGATTATATTTATCAACTTTTTATAGATCCAGCGGGACCCTTTTTGATACTTTCACATTTACGATTAAATGCAGAGAACATCACAGTCTAAGCTTAAACTCGAGGCGCACAGTTTAAATTTTCCCCGGAATTACAATCTATGAAGCGCTTGCTTGATACTTTTAAAGACGATATAAATTTTATTTTCTGATTGAAAATAAAATCTCGTCTTAGGTGGAGCCACTTATCCCGGCGGAGAATATCAGAAGACCGGTCGCCTATGGTGATGCATCCCTTATGGTGCATTTTGCGGACGTGACTTTAGTCACGTTCGCCGCATCTCTTTATTGCTGTACCCTCGCTGCGTCGGTACACCTGCGTCTATCAATACCGAATTTTTATAACCGTCCGTCCCTTACTTCGACTAAGTGCTTTTGTATCTTTGAACAAAATATTGTTTTGGGTAATTTGGCATTATAACATCAGGTAAACCAGATACTGCAAGATGGTATGAGAAGACGTATGAGTGTAGATAAGGTGAGAATTGTGTTAGGACAGAATTGTGTGGCGATATATTCTCTCTGCCTACCCCTGCAGAAAACGGCGCGATGGCAAGCTAGCTAGTTCGCTAATTATTTAATTAGTATTTTTTTGATTTCTAAAAAATCTTGATATGGGTATGACGATAATAATTATTTTTATTACGTCGTGTAATCTAAATGCGGTGCACTGACATAAGAGGAAACACGCCCTCAATATTATATTATTCGCACTTTGCTGCATCACACTTAAACTAGCTGCTATGCCCTGCAGGTTAATATTGTGGCCAGTGATGGCCGCTGCGCCGCCAGAGTTTCAATGCGGAAATCCGCTATCGCTGACTTTATAGTGACTTTTATCGTGACCCCCGAGGTACACCTGATGTGATGCGTACTCAATCGGATTTATAGCCGCTAACTACTATTACTTGGTTCCTATTGGATATCTGGGAGGAAAACCATCTAAGTAGATCTCCGTGAATACCGATAAGGAGGAGTCTGTCAAGGAGTTTGGAATGCATAACTTTATCGAAGGCTTTGCTGTAGTCCGTGTAAATGGCACCGACCTGAGTTCGTTTTTTTGTCCATGTGATCTTGCAGAAATTCTACAAAGGATACAAGATTGAAATGATTTGGCATGTAAATTCTAGCGAATAAGTTTCCTTCGTACAAGATTTTCTGTTTCTCTTTGACTTCCTTATAATATCATTGCTCCTTTTATGGTTCACAACTGCGAACAAGTTTTGTCACTACTGAAGATAATTATGGTGTAGGAATAAAGAAAAATAACAAAAATATATGACAAAGATGTTGAAATGCGATAGACATCAATATAACTTTGACGAAGGTCAAATTGGATGTACCTTTAATTTTGATACGAATTAATCGCACCTTTCAAGTAGGTAATTATACTATCGTACCCAATTATGATTTCTTAAGAGGATGTGTAAATAAACCAGCAAGAATCCGCGTAAATTAGGCAAATTTTTTTCCAGATCGATGATCTTTAGAGTTTCTTTTTTTGTATTACAATTTCATTGGTATAGCTGTTACTTCTGTACAAAAAAAAAACGTTTTTTAGATTTTAAGAATTTGGTAGGTGTCTTGTCCTTATTCTACTGTATCAGAAAGTATAAAATAGAAATTATAAATGAATTGGTTAGAATCCAATTGATCAGGTTTGTCGAAGAGATTGCAAAAACGAAAAATAAATTATTCTGAGTGAAATGAACCAAATATTGAAAGAATATCATATAAAAATTAATATCAAGCAGTAAATAACAACAAAATTTGACCGGTCATCTTGAACATCATCATATAAAATGAGAATCAAATAGAATTATAAAAATCTAGGAAGAATACAAATATATAAGTTATAACGCATTTTATATCAACTTTTTTTTTCCACATTCACTGCGACAAGAGATTCACGACGGTACGTGTACACAACATCGATAAAAGTGTTCTAACTCATATTTATTTTATATTTCAAAAAATTTACTCCGTCGAGTATTTGAGTATAAATACGTTTTGAAAACAAACATTGTTCGCACCAAAAGTAGTCCACAATAAATGGTGGGTAGTGTGTCATAATTTTTTATAATATAAATTAAATAAACATTATTTTAATAATTGTTTAAATGTATTTTAAACATCAAATTTTACATATTTAATATTTTTTACTTAATTTATTTTTAATACGCCCAAGTATCTTTCGACATAATGAATACTTCATAAATTTAAATAGTTTCCTTGTGATACCGACACAAAATATCGGAGGCTAACGTCACACATGACATAAGTAAAACGGCAAAATCTCATGCAAATATAAACTGTACATTGGATAGAAAACCTATTCAACATCTCCTGTTTTGGCGCCAAACGGAAGCCAGCCCAGATAGGGTGGAAAAGTTGCGTCGGAGCCTTATTTATTGCTATAGAGCCTTCCGTAGACCCGCCGCGGCAGTCAGTCGGGAAGCGTCGTAGCGAGGGGACGTCCGCTGCGCAGATCCGCGAAAGCTCTTCAGCCATAAGGGTGCTTGTTACGCGAAGCAGCGATAAATTTTCACTTACCTGCCGGGCAAATTTGTGCATTTCATCGTACGATAAAAGTATTACGTTACACGAGTTTTATTATGTGACTAATTTAAATTATTGTTTTCCAAAAAAAAAATTTAAAAATTTATTAGTTTTTAATTTATATCGCAAAAAAGTGTGTTTTTCAAGTTTTATAAATGTAAGTACATTTTAGTGTATTTATTTATATAAAATAAATTAGTATTTTTTCAAAAATTACAGATGCGTAATAAGAGCAATAAAGTTTCACGCACGAATGAAATTTATTGACTGTAATAAAAATATTTCCACCCTCTCCAAGACGGAATACCTACCGAATAAAAATACATAAATATCCACACAATAGAACCTTCGAAGATTTCCTGGAAGGTTTGTCGGGGCAAGAAAATCTATCAGAAATATTCATGTTTTCCTTATTCATGGATAATGAATTGAATTTTATTTACGAAATATTCAGATAAAGGGTATATTTATGATAATGTAATTTCCGTCACTTTGTATGCACGAAATGATTCTATTGTAATGTACACACACATACGTACATACACAATATATTCAAAAGCAGTCATACATTTATTCCATGGTATATTTACGTCAGCGAAGAGAGGATATAACGCCGTTCATTTCAAAATATATTTTGTATTTGTCGGTTTTATACTCTTGCTGAAGTCATAATATCAGCAAGTCAATTGGCAATAATAAAACCATTAATTTACATCATTTTTACTTTTTGGACCTATGTGCTATAAACGTCTGACATCTTGGAATGATGTTTTTGTAATAAAAAAATCGCATTATAAATGCGAACACGGAATACATGTCACATTGAAATTCTTAAAATTTTAACTAATCGCTTGTACTATGAAAAATCTCGGGATGAGGTTAGACCATTTAGTAACTTGATGATTCAACTAACTTTATTATTACTACGAATATAATCATTTCAGTTATATTACAAATAAATCTCGTGTTTTAATAGGATTAGTCGTATTGGATATGGATGCCTTTTGTAATCGGTTTATGAGAATGAATTGATTCGTAAATTATAAAATTAATTTAAAAAATCCGATTGGATCTGAAGCGACAGATAAAGCGATCAAACATACGCAGCATAATAGCCAAGAAAATCGCAGATTAAAGATTCAGTGTGACATTTGAGATGCGGTTTATTTTTCTTATTTATAATGTATTTTACAAATGTTTTCTGTGGGGTATTAAATATTATATTTTTTATTTCATATTACAATCATTATTGTTCACCTAAAACCAATCCCATTTAGTTCAATTTTAAGTGTAGTATAAAAAAAAGTTCGAAAAATTATTTTATATGGATAAAAACGTCGAGTTTTTCGTTGGAATGAAATGCCAACTTTTGACATTTCAAAGATTCTATTAATAATTTACCAAAAATGTTTTTAATTAAAAATTTTCCTGGAACACTCTTATAAAAAAATAGTCAATTTAGTCTGATATGTTAAATTTGATTGTAATAAAAATTTTGTAAAATATTATTTTTTATTTAGAAGTGTGGTACGTTATTAGATCATTTATGTATATTGTAGAAATCAAAACATTTCAGAAATCAAAGAATTTGAATAAGTAATGTAATAATAAGGTTGTATATATACTGTGTATTTTTTTTCTCAAGTGAAATCTACTTAATATAAATACCGATTGTTAATAATTATTAGTCAATAATACCACATTAGTAATTAATTTTTTTCTAGTTTTGAATACTTAGGGAAAATAATTAAAAAGAAATACGCAATACTTGAATTAAATTGTTATAATAGTCATTGATATATATATATATAAAGTTTAGATTTTGAAAGGAAAATAAGTCCAATAGTATATGTGTGAAAGCTTTTGATAGCCCTAAGCTTGTTTAAAATATTTATTGATTTGGAAAAGGGAAAGAAAGGTATTTTCTATAAGACATTTAAGGTAGACCTAATTTACCTGCTAGATATGTAGATGCTTTATGGGTTGGGTAAGTCGTCAATGGATTTTTTTATGGAGACTCAGGTTAAATTGCTGTTGAAGTAAAATAATATGCCGGTTCTGAGGTATTGGTGTAACTATTATTTATTTCTCAACCAAAGTGACATTGTAATACTTAGATACATGTATGCTGTTTAAGTAAGTGAAAGTAAACCTAATTACTATTTTTTTCAATTAACGGATGGATTAAAAAGTGAAAAATGTTGATTATTAATTTAATAACTTTGTTCAAAACCACTGAGTTATTTATATTCACCAACCGGTTTCGGAAAATACCTTTTCCATCATCATGATAATAAAAAAAATATCTAAAATCATGTGTCAAAATATTTTCAAATTTAATTAAAAATAAATAAATTAGTTTCTAGTACCCTATTTAAATTGTAAAGATAATAAAAATGATCCAAATTTATTGCATGTTTTTTAGGCTAGTTATATTTTGTTAATTATGTATAATATTTTGGTTAGTTTAACTCGCTTTACTTATTTCTAACGATTCGAAATTATTTATTTAAATTAGTTTTTTATCATCTTGATGAAGGGGAAGGTAATTTTGGTTGGTGAATCTAAATAACTCAGTGGTTTTTAAAAACGTAATTGTTAAACTAAAATATTAATTATTAAAATGAACCATAAGTTGTTTGCGTTAAATAATTAAAAACAGTAAATTTATGTTTTGAAAATGGATAATCAAAATCAAAATTATATTTGTAATTATTATATCTTAAAATTTATAGAAGGATAGTGCAGCTTTGTAGCGAATGCTTTTTGTGCGTAAATTTGAAAGGAAACTTTGTACACAGCATTGAAAGGAAGCCGATATATTTATTACTTTTTGATTTTGATTAAAAATAAAAGCAATGTTTTAAATTAATGTTTTTAAAAACAACAAGTTGCTAAATTTTGACGCTTTCAAAATTTAAATTTACATTGCAAACAACTGCGGATTCTTTAAATACGGGAAATTCAAAGATGGCATTGTCATTTTTATTAAAGTGATATGAATAAGTACTCTAGACTACGTGAAAGTTTGCACAATACGAAACCGACAATAAAGAAAACTTCTGGGAGACGTATGTCAATTTATAGAAAATATGGTGTTTAATGAGATCTTGGTAATGTACATCTATGTTAATCATGATAAAGTTATGAAACCAGATACAGATTCTATGTTCATTTGATTAATCTATTTTTACAAATTTTATAAGTCACAGCATCCTGGTATAGGCTTTATAATGTGGTATATAATAGAATTACTAATCAAGTTGACTCAAAAAGTTATACATATATATATATGTATATAAAAGAAAAAAATGAAAAAAACACTTTCACTTTATCTTTTGCTTCAAATGGTCGAGTTTACTCGTCAGTTTAGAGCAGGATTCATGATAAAAGACCCTCGAGGTCTGTGCTATTGTACAACGATAGGGAGAATTTTATTCATCGAATTAAACGTATCGATAGTCTAAGGGTAGATAGAAAATACATCGGTATATTTACACTTTAGCAGACACCGATCATTTTGTTGTCTAATTGAAAGTCGATTTATAGCACATCAAGTAAAGTAAAGTAAATTATTTATAAAATTTTAATTTTAACAAAAATAAATATTAAAGAAAACATATGTTTCGTTGTGAAGTAATATTTTTAAAACGTTGTTTTGAAATATTTACAAATTAATTTAATCAATTCGAAAGATATACAGTAAAAATATTTTAATTGTTCCCGGGATGTTTCACCACACCAACTGAGTAAGTAAAATATCCCGGTAGTAACCAAAACGTTTTTTTGATATATTTTTTATCTGTATATTCTAATTGGTTAATTTAAATTGTATTAAATACCACAGAAATATGTTTTGAAAAAACTGCAACTTCACATTAATAATATGTTCTTAAAAATTATCAACTATTTTTAGAATAATTAATAAACACCTTGAATAACCTTTGAATAATAACCCACTTCAATACATGATCATCATAGTGAGGGCACACTGTTTTTAATAACTAAAAATATAATAAAAATATCTGCAATACACATACAGATATTAGGAAATAATATATTTTTTTTAATATGTTTTGGGAAAAATAACAATTATTATTAATTATATAAAATAGATATGACAGGTACATCAAAAATGTTAGAGGAATTACAGAACCACGAGTTATTAACTTAGAAGATCTCTATTAAAATTTTACATTTTAACTTGTATTCTCAATTACGTTGTATTTTCATAATTGTAAGAATTTCATCGATTTGTATGTAATATTTTAAAAAGAAATGTATAATAAATTTTCGACTCACCGAGATGTTAGCGAATTTGCGGATTTAAATAGTTGAGTCAGTCAAAAATATCTGAATAACACAAAATAATTGAGGAAACTTTGTCATAAAAAATACTGGCGCTATAACACAATTGGTAGTGTACTTCCCCGGACTGGAAATAGAGATCCAGGTTCGAATCCCTGTAGCGCAAAAAAAATATTTTTCGACAAAATTTATTTTATATGTATATATTTATAATTAATACATTAAATTAGTATTTAAAACATCACAGACCTGTGTTCTGAATAATTACAACTTCACAATAAGAATGTGTTCTCCTTAATAATAAATATTTCTATAAATAAAACTGAGTTCTGGTAATAAAAAATGACTCTTGCAGTTATTATTTAATGATGAATCTTATAAAAGGGGCATTAAAATGGTAGCTTTGTAATGCAATAAGTAGATGTCAATGAAGAACGTCGTCTTGAACAAACCTGTTAAAAATCATCAAGTGTGAATTAACTGTAAGGTAGTCTACCAGCATGTAAAGGTTCAGTGTACAAATCTAGGTGGCAGCTTTTATTTTATCAAAGACCTCTTTTTCATCGCTTTTATAACATGTTATAAAAATAAGAAGAGTAATCTACACGTAAAACCTTATTTGACCGTTTTATAACTAAATACGTTATGTACATTTTAATTCACAATTCGCCGCCATCGGCAGTGTTTAATGGAAATTTGTAAAAAAATAAATAAATCGATTCGTGTCTTGGGTAAATATACAGTGTTCACGTACTTTCTAGCGTAGCGTAATAAAAAATATGATTATAAAAATTAAATTAAAAGATAATTGTGAAAATAAAATTATTCATGTTTTAAAAGTAACCAAATTTAAAAAAAACTTTCAAACCTTCGCTTCTAAAAGGAATCAATCTAATTTCTAGTCAGACTTCGTAACATAACCGCTTGATCCGAGGTTGACCATAGGAATATACTTTTTTGCACTTTATTAAAAAGATGTTGCGTTGTTAATAAGGTTGTAAATTGATTAATCGTCAAAAACTTCAACATTAAAATAAATTGTTATTAATAAATGGGTTTATAGATAATTTCCTGCTATTGTGTATTGGCAAAAATATACATATATATTATAGTGAATGTGTAATACTAGTGATGTGATATTTTCACTAGTATAAATATAATTTCACTAACTTATCCAGCTAAAATGCATCAAAAAATTGATTTACAATTTCACTGCTCAATATTAGTGAAACTGTATTTATTTATGAAACTGTATTTATTTATGATCCTGTATACGCCAGTGAAAATATAACTTCACTAGTGATACACATTAACTGTAATATATATATAATATTATATTTTTTGCTTTATTTTCGTTAACGTTACAATAATAAATTAACTTTGTAATCAATTTAATTACTGGACAAACGGCAAAATTATCGCCACATTGCGAAGTAGAAATTACGTCTAGAATTTAGATACAGACGAAAACAGCGTCATTATTTATTTATCGAGCTAGAAATGGCGCCCGCATCTTGTCATTTTGCAAAAATAATCACGTTTATTGCTTCATTAAGGGCAATTAATAGTAATTTATCTAGTAAAGATATATCAATTATGGTACAGGGGGAATCATTTATAGATCTAGTAATTTATTTTGTATCTTACGGCCCAGTCTTCGAGATTTAGTTGAGATATATTACAGTATCGTGTAATTTTCATCTTGCGGTAAGACTTTGAGATCACAGCTTGAGATTGGTAGCATAGAGATAACTTAAATCCGTGTGTATATGATGTTAATTTTTACAGTGAGTATTAATTTGTCGTCGCCTAGATCCATAGATACTTACGAGTGTTTATTTGTATACATTTAATTACGAACGTTTAATACGTTTTACTGACATTGTTCACAATTACTGTAATTTTGTTGTGGATAATCGACCATTGCACCGAAAAGAATACAGTTATTTAATATGAAATAAGAAGTATGTTGTAATTTAAGGTGATGTTAAATTAGTATGTTGAGCGATGTTCAGTTATTGTAACTTAATATTATGTACATATGTATATCATAAATATTACAGATTTGTTTTGTTTTTTTTAATTATATTTTAGAGATTTATAGGTAGCCACAGCTAAAAATAATAGAACATCGTAGTGACAATTGTAGTTATATAATAGATTTAACACACTTTTTAATATATTTAACTCACTTTTAATGACTTTTAACTAATCTTTTATCTATATAATTTTCTGATATTTACTTAAAAGTTAACGTACTTATACGGTAAGTATTTAATTTATGATTATAAATACTGATATATTTATAAATATGTATATATGTACAACAATAAAGACACCTACAATACGAAAATACTTTAAATATGGCGTAAGAAAATTATCTGTATCGGAAGGTGAATTTGATATAATTTAATTAACGATAGCTGGTGGTTTCTAAATATCTCTTTGTTCTTAACTATTTATGTTTTGAATGCTGTAATACGATTTCCTGAACTATGAATCCGTAACACTTTAAGAAATTTAATATAATATAATTCCTGAACTATGAATCCGTAATACTTTAAGAAATTTAATATAATATAAAACGTAAACAAATAAACTAGCAGATAGTTCCTAGAAATATTAAAATAATGCCTGGTATATTCTGCATGATGTTGCTTTTTGTACTAGACTATGATCATATTACGCTATGATGATGACCATCCAATCAGGACCGCAACATCGAATATAAACCGGTACACATTGCATCTGATGACTGTGAAGTAAAATATTACTCGCAGGTTGTTCTTTTATCATATTCATCATAATCATTTCATCCCTCTTAACCTAGGATAGTTGAGAGCTCAATGATTCAACAAGGCGCTTCAATATTTACATGTCTTGCGCAGCTTCAGTATTTGTTAACCAATCGAGAGCCAATCTGTCATCATGCAGTCATTATATCTGGAGAATATTTATACAAAATTTCAGAACGATTCGAGTATTTTTCATGAAGTTATGTTAGTATACAGGTAGTAAGGGCAAGGTAGGCAGCTGCACGCTCCCCCCTCTGGCCCTTGTACCTGCGTATTTGACTAATTATATAAGATATAATATATTCGTACTAATATGTTGAAAGATTTGAAATGTCTCAAATTAAAAAAAAAATTACATAGATTCGAACTTTAAACTTTAAACACGTTTTACACGAAAACGCATTTTTCAAAAAAGACCGATACGGTGTACACGATATTTCAAAAATTATTTCATGGATCGGCTTCAAATTTTGAGAGCTTATTCTACCCATGAAGAACTGTCAAATTATCGAAGGAATTTATTTTTCATGAAAGCATGCTATTATATTAAGATAAAATGAGAATTTTGAAAGTCAAAAAAGTGAGTTTTTAGTAAAACCACTCCCATTTTGGTAAACATCAAAATTTCGAAAAAAAAAGTTTCCGGAGATTCGCTGTATCTCGCCCATTTTTAAATATATATTATGTTCAATACTGGTTTTTACTACAATATCTTGCTATGTTTTAGATTAAAATATACACTTAGGTTTCATTCAAGTGTGACAAATGAGCGTAACCCTAAAAAGTCTAATGTCATCTTAATGGAGATCTTTCTACATGCGGTAGGAGCTCTATGCCGAGGGTCTCCCCCATCTAGGTACTATTCGATCCAATTTTGTTACTTCTACTACTTCCTTAAGTTAACTCTTTTCGGTAGGCTAGATATATGATGTCACTCTCCACATTAGAATCCGTATTTGGTAATTGTACGCGCAACCTCTGGCCAACTCGGATGGATTTGGAACAAGGACAGGAAAGAAACAGGCTCAAGAACCAACCAGATACCTGGAAGATCTATCTGCATTGTTGACAACTCCTCTGGTCTGGATGCTTACTTCTGACTTCATTGTTACGTACGAAATCTTTTGAATGCACACTATATTGATAGCGCGAAGTGAGAATGCGCACCATGTAAAATAGCAATTTAAAATGTTCAATCTTCTGACACGCTCGAGTGTCAACCGTTAAAAGTTTGACGCGCTCAAATAGTAAAACGTCAATTTCCACAGTTTAACTTCACAATAGGATGTCAACTTGTTTAACATAACAACAATCTAACGCGCTTCATTGTAAACGTTAATTTTCAATTCTCAAATTTGACAAGCTCGAATAGCAGGACGTTAACTGTATTTTCCAAAATCATAAACAACACTGCAGAAACAGATCCGTGCTCTAAGGTATAAAGTGGGAAGGTAACAAATAGGCAATGGGTTAGCAACCATTATACATATATACTTACGTGTGTGACGTTCACACGCGCGAGCACAGTGATCGGCAATTCATGAATTCATCATAAAGATCGAACAGTTATGCCCTATACCCAGCAGACACTTAACATGGATTTCTTTATAACCACACTATAAAGGGAGCGTAAAATACAATAAGCTAGAGCTAGTAGTGTTTTATCTTTTTATGCAGTAAATTTGTAGTACATAGTATTATAAACATTTTTTTCAGGAGAATTTGTACATCCTAAACGCTGCTCGTCTGAAAAATAAGAGAGAAACAAAAACAATCTCAACGATAATGCTAAAGAGGCACCGCCCCAGACGATGATCTCCGCAAAAAACGTCATTAAGCTCGGTTATGTATGAGATCCTTTGTCGCAAAAGTAATATTAAGTCATGGTTTAATAATGTCTCCTACCTTTTATGGTAATGATCTTGATACGCTCACTGGAGAACAGAAATGAAGGCATAAAAAGTTTTCAGCTGAAAGTTTCGGGGGATGAGGCGTCACAATTATTCTTAGTTTGTAGCATTTTTTAACTTGTGCCTCGGCTGAAATACTGAAAGCAATTAACATGATACTCGCTCTTAAGATAACTTAAGTTTTAGATTTCTCGTTTTGAATTTTCTACCCCGTTCAAATTTCATTGTTAATTTTTAATTGTATTTACATTAATCCACTGGCATCTCAAAACGACTCGGGGAAGCATTTCCGACTCCCTAGAGTTTCGAGCCATTTATTTAATTCTGATGAATTAGCTAGTCGCTTATTTCATACTAATGAATTAGGTTGTCTGTAATTTCGGACCTCCCGTTTCATTTCGCAACTTTAACAAAAAATAAATAAATTCGGCATTATTGTGTTTTGATGTAATCACCGTTTCTTTTAATACACAAAAATTAGACAGAATTCGAAATTATAGAAAATTTATAGATATATCATAAAGATGAAGCTATTTTATAATATATTTAATTGAAAATATATGAAATTACGGGTAATTAAAAAAATAATAATTAGATTCTCATTGTGACATATATGCTGTTTCGAGGAAATGAATTATCAAAGATGGCGATAGTGTAGTAGTACTCGAAGTGAGTCCATATATTAACATATATGCAACATTGTAAAATTTGATAAATGTGGAGATTGAGGGGTGAGAATTGGTGATATACATATATATATATACAAAGTGATCACTTAAGCCAGCCGAAGACAGGTCGTAAGCCCTGTGATTACCCCATACTTCCATATATTTTCCATTAAATATAATAAAAAATAACTTCGTCTCTATGAGATGTCTATTATTTGTTTAATAACAGTGCCTTTGTAGGTGAAAATGTAGGAATTGTGTGTTCTTGGACATATTCAAATATTGCTAATATACAAACTGTATTATTTTTTTAAATACTATGTAACAGTATTAATTAGGAAGATGTACATATAAAATCTATTTTATCGAAAAATATTGTCGTTGCACTACTGGGATTCGAACCTGGATCTCTTTCCAAACCGGGGAAGGTACGTTATCCAGCTATGCTACAGCGACAGTATTTTTGACGACAAATTTTCGAATCTATATATTACACTTTTCAAATAAATACATCTATCGTTCCATTATTTGAAAGTTATCTACTTTATTTTTAGTTGATTGAAATGTTACAATTAATATTTGGTGATAATGAACAAGATATTTTAAATCTGTTGTATTGTTACAAAGCGCATGACTTCCAATGATGATCTAAACACGTGACACGCGACATTATTGCAAACGTGACAACACGGATGGTAAACATGTATTACACGCTCAAAAATATCATCCATGTGTGATAAAATTTAGCTTTTAAACTGAGCTTGCGTTATGAAGAACATATCCAGGTTAGTGTTAATGAATGAGTAAGTAGTAATTAAACATTCTAGGTAGGAAAGTGAAGTAGCCTAGATTGGCATTGTAAATCTTGCTATGAAACAGGATTGATTATCTCAGTAATTTGGTGAACATTTATCTCGTCTATGCCTAATGCCTTAGTGTTATGCGTAAACTATCGCTATATTAGTACTTAAATTGAATTATTAAAAATATATGTAATTAACACAACTAATAGTCTTACTATATTTGAACAAAGTTAGTATATTTGCAATATCATTAATTGACACGGCGGTTATTTTATGGTGTAACATGATTATCTTAATTTTCACAATTAAACTCTGTTCTGTACACATATTGGGTTATTCTCGGAATATGCTAACTACATAATTGAAACAATCCACTCTTTTCAGAGTCATAAACTATAAATCCTTCACTTGGCATCTTATAAAGGATTAATTATGAATTATGAGAAAAGACTAATTAACAACATAATATTCCCTAACACTTCACCTTTACTGTCCATATTCCCGTTCGGGAATGTTTAACGACTGAAACCTCCCCCCTCACCTGCCCCATTACCTGAATAGACTACAATACTGTATTTAGTTATTACTCAATGAAAGAGGTACTGCACCTCTCGAAACATTAGTAGTGACAATAACCCATCGTGTGTGTAGAACAAGGTTTAGTTGTAAAAATTAAAAAAAAAAACAGTTTATTTGTGATTAGTGTTCTCATCACCAAATTAATTGTTTAACACATCCTCTGCGGTGGTGGGTCAGATTTGACTCGGGTGTTTGTAAATATATGAATTACGCTACAAACATTCGTTTAATGCTGTTTTACTTCTAGCTAATCTTTTATTAAATATTTCAAAATAATTTGAGACACAAATAAATGTTACCGGACGAGATTCAAATGAGTTATTGATAAAAATGTGATAAAACGCTAAAAAATCAGTCGCTTTTACGGGATTGAAACTCGGCGCTTATATCGAAACATATATTGTCAACATTTGAAGTGGGTAAACAAAAGATATCAGGTATGCGTCCATGTATTTTTTTTACTTATTTTCGTCTGGCGGCTCCTAGACAATACAAGTAATATAACTATTTGAGGGGTGTTGCGCCTACCTGTAAATTTTATGATACTACCTGTTCGGGTTCCGACGAGAAGATTATATGCTCAGTGGATGTTTGTATTTTGGCTGTGTAGGGCGTTTGTTGATGCGTGAGAATATGTACATTATTCGTAATATTTTTTAATTTGCAACTAAACATTACGGCACATCATGCCATTTCATTAAATCATATTTAAAATTAAATATCTATATAAAATCTCACACAAAAGGGTTAAAAAACTGAAAACTTTAGGTGGGTCTAAAATGACCCACCACCGCCGAACGTGTTTTGTTTTGACCCATCGGACAGTAAATGTTACCGTAGCTGAAAGAAATCTGAATATTATTTTAAACATGATTGTTTTCTACTTAAGTACATATGTAGAGTATGGCTACTGTAAGAATGCAGCTGGAATTTCTTCAATTCATATACAGCTGATTGTGTTGATGATGATGATACAATAAAATAGTTAACTCGTTATTATTATATCCCAAACGGCGAATAATTTTAATGAACGTGTCATATTGGACTAGGCGACATGCCTTCTTCAAATGTGTTACTGCGCTGATAATTTCGGCCGTATTCTTATACTGGACATACTCTACCTGCTGTGAATTTAGGTATACATATACCATAACTTTTAAAGTTTTTTTACTTATTGAAATGTGAGATTTTTGTATTATATTTACTTCACTGATTATTTAAAAGGTAGCTAATTCATTGTCATTTTGCATTATATAAATATATGTTAAATACTTAATTAAAAGATTTTAATCATCCAAATAACATAATGCAAATGCAAAAACGCATAATGCAAAAACGCACAAATATATTTATAGCTGACAGATTTTGAGCTGGTTGAATAAAAATCAATATAAATATTGTTTTTCAGGCTTATTCTAGTATAATGTATTAAAAACATTTTACGGATAAAGAATATTGCTTTAAATTTTTTTTAAATAATTAAATTCTCATTGTAACATATATGCTGTTTTAGTGAAATTAATGATCAAATTTAGTCTATAGATGGCAATAGTATAGTGGTACTAGAAGTGTTTTCACATATTAACATATATACAACTTTTAAAAGTTTGATAGATATTGACTGATTAATGGGTGAGAATAGTGAATGTTATATATATATATAAAGTGATCACTTAAGCCATCCGAAGACAGGTCTTAAGCCTTGTAATTACCCATACTTCCATATATTTCCATTTCATATAATAAAAAATAGTTTCGTCTTTATGAGATATCTATTATTTGTTTAAGAATAGTGACTTTGTAGGTGAAAAACCAGTAATTGCGTGTTTATGGACATATTAAAATATTGCTGTAAACATATTTTCTTCTTTCCCCGTATTTACTTTCAGGTGGAAATAGTGATTCCTGGAAGTGTCCTGGAACTATGTCAGCTGCCAAGCTTCTGATTTCTTGCCAAGTTTTGTCCACTGTGTATAGCCTGCAGTAATCGTCATTGGACGTTTGAAGCGTCGGGAGCTCTCGGGAGCAGACACAGCTTTTGTTGATGTTATCTAGGGCATTTCCAAACCGTGTCATAACCAAGCTTAAATTTATTAGTTCATGATTTTTTTAGTCCTCTACCAGGTATAAAAATATTTACAAAATTATACAGCAATATATGGAATTATTTTGTTTTTTTCGAGTATAGTCAAAAGCTTTGGAACTTTTTCATCCTAATTTTTATCCTAAGCCTCGAACATAGCTTTCTCCCAACTCACTTCTAGTAAAGACAACAATTCAAAAAATAAATAAATACCAGCTTGTTCTTAAATACAAAATAAACAAGATTGAAAAGGTGTGATTGTTTTTTATTATGTTGTGTAATAATGTAATGTAAGTGATGGATAATAACAGTGAAATTGAAAATTTATGCAAAATAATGGTGTTAAAAAACGTCTGTCTATTATTAAGAGCGAAAACAAAAATATCGTTTATTTGACAGTGTTCTAAGAAGAAACAAAAATATGTATTTTTATATTAGTTTGAAATGTTTTCATTCATTGAAAGAAATACAAATTCCGCTACTAGTTCACGTTTTAGTAGAATATGAACAAAAAGATTATATACAATTATTAATGATTTGCTTATTTTAAAAATGTTTGTTTTAGTTTAGAATTATTTTTAATAAAATTTTGATAGCTGGAAATATAATAATATATTTGAAATTTGTATACAGGAATACAAATATATATTTTTTTAAATCTATGTTTTACATGCTTCATTAAAATTATTGATTCTAAGAAAAAAAGAATGTACGAAATGGATGGAATATTAAAATTCTTCAAAATTAATTCTAAGATTGTTGGAAATACGAAAATAATTTTTGATTTATACTCATATGTTAAGGTAGCGAAATAATCTCTATCCCGTTGGGAAGGATTAACCGAACAAATCACAAAATGATACAAAATTTTCATGCAGGGTGGATTCGTTATTGCGTTATTGAGTCATTAGAATTCTTAACGTCTATAACAAAGCGAGTTTATCCTTCAACTATTGAAACAATTCAGTAAATTTGCAAAAATATCTTCAAATGTATGCATGTGAAATGAATAGGCCATAAAACCGTAACACCAATGGCGAAATGAATACTGTTTTAGATGTTTTAAAGTAACCGAGGCTTAATTTTATAAGTTCGTATTTTTTATTTGTAAATTATTACAGTCGAACTCGGTTACATCGAGTTTGGTTATAGTGACATCACGGTTATAATGAGGAAATACTTATTATTATTTTGATTTAGGTCTATTTTTATACAACTCTTCACTATTATTGTGAGTTCGCTTCATGATATATGTACAAAAATATTATTAACAATTGAACAAACACTACAAGGTCTAAAAACCCTAATTCTTGAGAATTCATAAAATCGAAAGCAGTGTCTGCTGACGAGGTTTGTTATTGTTTATGATTTCTTTCAGGTTTGTGAATACTTAGAATAATACAATGGGCGTTTATTTCGTGTACGTTGTAAGTAGTAGTAAGTTTTAAACTCTAAAACAGAGCAGTATTTTGAATTTTGTTAAGAAATGATGAGATTGATTGTAGTAATTTACTATAAAATATTTTTGTTCAAAAAATTATAGATTTTCGATTTTTCATATGAATTTTACTTGATTTTAATTTTATTGGATTTTAAATATATTCTGTAATAACGAGTACATAATGAGTAATGATTATAATGAGAAAATTTAGCTGGTCTCTTCGTACTCGTTTTAATCGAAATTGACTGTGTAAGAAAAAACTATTTTTTTACCATATACTTAATGATGTATTTGGGTTGCAATCTAAAGACAATATAATTAAGTGACTATCAATGGTATAAATAAATGTAATAATATTATTGATACCTGAACATCCAGGTACGAGTTTTCAAATAAAAATACAATATCCTACCAAATCATCACATTACTATATAAAACATTTATTTGAAGAGAAATTTGTCTAATAATGTGATGTCCTTTGCATCAGCTGAATATCGGCTACGTCAATTTGTGATATTTTTTAAGTGAGATAACTTTCAGTGTTATTTGCTTACGGTTGTTATTATGTGAAGGACAGAGTAGCAAAAGAATAACTCGTGGTGACGATAGAATTTATTCTACAAGCTATACAGATATAATGTATTTACAAGAAATGCGTTTCGAGGAACGGCTCAGATGCGAGAGAGCACGCCCTAGTGCCGGGCGATCTTTTATCCCTTTACTCGCGTCATTCTTGCCAACATGCGCGCATCACGCGTTCACTATATCCAGATACATCACAAATAATTTATTATTTCAAACCAGTGTACTTACTTTGTATTAATAACGTTGATTACTTTGATGTAATCGGCTTCGATATTACTGCATATTAGTCAGGATGGACGTAGATTAACTATTCCATAAAATAAATACGAAAATAACTTTGCTTAGGATTAAATATTTTGGACGTGAGCACCGCAGTTTTAATATAAGAGGGACGGAAATAAAATAATTGAAATGAGAATCGCATACAAATAAAATATGAGCTTTGTATCTAACGTTTTATTTTTAGACAAATTTTAAATAAAAACTGATACATAATATTTGAATGATGTGCTGATTTTTTTTGAAATTCAGATTCAAAATACTACGTGGCTGTATTTTAATTACAAACAGAAATAAAAATTAAGTGAAAATATGACGTTTTTGTTCTGAAGGTACATTTTTCAAATACAAAAACAAACTATTTTTAGCATCAGAAGTTTCAAAATTAGAATTTATTTGAGAAATTTACAACTTTATATTAGAGATGTTTGAAATGTTAATCTAACTAACCAAGAATTATCAAGACAATGTTTTGAAACCGGATATAAATTATATTTTTATTTGATTAATCAATTTTCACAAACTTTATCAATCACGCCTTATTAAGATAAACTATATGACTGATTCAGCTGTATAGTAATATAATATACTCTTATATATATATATAAATTAATAAATAAACATTTTTTTGGACGGGCTATCCCTTAGTATATAAATAAATAAAGGGTATAGAATGATATTGAAACTTGTCGCTAATGCGTTTACAATACATAGTTATTTATTAATTCATAATAATATTACGCTTCCCTGTCTATATCTGTGACTTTTGGATGCCGGCTTCAGTAGTGTCATTATGGTTATATAGTGCTTGATTAAACGGCAAGGTCTGTAAAAACGAACGTGTTTTTAATATCTCTAGGTTAAGATTACTTAAATGTTTTCTCTATCTGTCATCTATTCTTCTGTCTATGGTATGATTTCATCCTTTGTCTATTCACGATTCTTCTATATCATTTTTGTTCTTTTTGACAGCTATCTTACAAAGATGTAATAATTTTAATTACATCGACATTTTATTTACGTGTGGTTTGTTTTGCGGAAAGCTCTATCATTGAAATATAGATTCAATTGAGACTCTGGCCGCGCAATGCTGGTATTAATAATTGTATCCAACCACAAAGTTTGCGCAAAAAATATTAAAAATATAATATTTAAATTCAACAGAATTCATTCCTTGTTAAAAGTCTGGCTCCCAATCCAGCAATACTATAAAACAACTATGCTGAGTGATTTACTGAAGAATTCCGCACAAAATACACTCGCAATTCACATAGCAGCCGCCTTTTCGGCAGAGTATATTGTACCCCGAAGTCCGCTGAACACTGTGAATTCCGTAAATAAGTGATAACCTTCGGAGAATGCTTCCAATTATTCCGCTCTCATCATTTATTGAAGTAACTGCGGACCACGTAAACACTTTGCCCAAGCTGCCCCCCCGGGAGCCGCGAACTTGGATTATTTAGCATTCAGACGGCGCGCGGCGGACCGCCGGGCTAAGACGCCATTTGCAATATTAAAAAATTTAAATCAATGATACCGTTACTAAGTGATTAAATTCTTAACCATTTTTCGATATCAATCTGTGATGATTACATAGTAATGCGTTAAATACACGGGTGATATGAAAATAATACAAATTAAAATAATCAAATTCCAGAAAATGATATTTTTCAAAACCCGTAGATGTATTTAAACTCAATTAAGTGGTTAATAAAACAAAGATAACAAATAAAAATATTATTTTTTAACCACAAAGTTAATATTGATAATTTTAAAAGTAGAAAAAAATCTATCCATCAAAAATACTATTGACAATCATTTTCGAACCTACATGTTACACTTTTTTTCAAATTAATACATCTATCGTTCCATTATTTGAAAGCAATCTACATATTTGGAATTCGAACCTGCTCCTATCCCGGGAAATGCGTTATAAAGTTTTGCCACACCAATTGAGTAGGTTGACGACAAATTTTTGAACATACACGCTGTAGTTTTTTCAAATTGATGTATCTATTATTCAATTTTCAATTATTATTACAAATCTCAAATCTTTGAGTAATATTCGCTAGGAGACGCCAGAATTAAATCAATTAATTTTTATTAATAAAAATTATATATCATAATGATCTTATGAAAATACATACCATACCACGTGGTACGGTAGACGTACGTTTTTCTTCAAGGAGAATAATTTTACAATTGGCTTACGTGTAACCATAGAGAAAGAGATTTGTGGGGGAAGGTTGATACATTTTTTATTTATGTTACTGTATTAAATGATTCGTATAAATTAATAACACAATATTATTTAATTTGTGACGAATGATATCTACGTTAAAAATATATATTTTCACGATTATTTTTTGCACTACTGCATGGTAGACATGTGACTTATCTTCTGACATTTTAAATTATTAATCAAAATTCCGAAACATTTTTTATTTTAAAACAATTTTACAAACATGTATATTTCCTAATAATTAAGGAGATGGCAAGAAAACAAAATTATATTTTAGTAACACTATATATATATATCTTTCTAGTTGATACATTTAATTTGTATTTAAATACCATAGAACTGTGTTCTGAAAAAAAAACCGGAACTAATAATTATGTGTTCTCCTTTAAAATAAAATAAATAAATTATATAGTGAAGTTTTTGTGAAAACAGACGGAACTTAACTTGGCCGAATATTTCGATAAATTAAAATTTAAAATTTGGATGCTCAATATCTCTGTATGACGTAAATGTCAAATAATATCTTGTTGTTCCAGGAAACAGTATATTATGCAGACTTTTGCTGTATCTGTAGTTTTCTATAAGGTTCATTCAATTTATGTTACTGTTATGTATTATACATACATACGAGTATATGTACAAATATCTATAGCATTTTTTGACGGCGCGCGCGCTCTTATGTCGTAATCATGAATGCTAATTTATATAATGGCAAATTTCTTGAACGACAATGGTATTAACTTGTAATACAATGTTCCCTATTCTATAATATTGTTGTACTTCTTTCTACAAAATAATGTTTTAACTTGAATAATGGTCTTGAAGGACTGGTCTTGACAAATCAGTCTTGAAGGATGGATTGCCTATTTAAAAGAAGAAGAATGCTAATTTCAAAAATAATGCCGGAACTTTATTTCCACCCTCTTGAAAAATAAAATTGGCACAGGTAATTAAATATCTTATTATTTCTTTGAAAATAACATATATCGAACCTAGTTAAACGTATAAGAAAACAAATTGACCTTTTTAAAGGAATACGATGAATAATTGACTACAAACCCTTAAGATCGGTGTACTTTGCACTCTGCTACTCTTTAATTAATTATACTATTTTTGTTTGGGGAGGAGCAGCAAAAATAATATTAGAGTCGGCTAAAAGAATACAAAAGATAATTCTTAGGATAATAAATGGTCGTCCCTTTAGATATCCATCAGATCTTATATTTAAAGAGTACAATACCCTAGATATAAGACAAATCTATATGTTGAGACTTGTCCAATATTTCCATGCTAATAACAACTCACCCCAAGCAATAAATCATGGACATAACACAAGACAAACAACGAATATCTACACGCCAGTTCCGAGAGCAACAACGACATTTTATCAAAGACATGTTCTTAGCTCCGAAATTGTACAACACACTCAGCACCAACTGGAAATCGTTTACTTCCAGTAAGATTACACAAATATGAACCCAATATATGATCCAATAGGGTAGAGATCGGTCAGAAGCATCGCTATTCAATATTCTAACATAATCATCGAATCTTTATCTTTCTTGAATTAAATAACACCAAACGGCACGAAAAAAACTGGCTACTTTAACACAGACGGCAGTCTAGCAAAGTAGCCAGAACAATGCTGCATATATCAGAGGTGGAGTCTACTCCATTCCACATAATAAACTACGAATATTATATAATACTTAATTGCAATATAATTGTATATATATATATATAATAATATATTCACCTCTGTTACAACAAAAACACGTACGTCAATAAAATCTAATAAATAAATTTCTTCTTTAAATAATTATTTATCAATATTTGTACTATTTTCAAACTAAAGCTTGTGCTGTGAAAAGAGGATTACTAGATCACTAAGCGAGTATCATAACCACTAGACCACAAGCACGTAATATTTGTTAAAGGTAAAAAAAAAAGTTCATAAAAAAAAAAATTTATTTAATATAACACACATCTATGTTTTGAAACTGGCCTCTCTTCTAGGTTATATCGCGTTTTTTGTAAATAGTTTCATTGAGGAAATCTATTCCGATGAATCGGTACTGTAACACCTACCATTGTCAAAGCGTTATCTCAAAAAGTGCATTTGTACCGTAACTTTACGGTACCGAAATATCGGCTTAGGTTTCCTTAAAGACACCATCTACAAAAACCGCGATCTAATCTGGAAGAGCATATGCTAGAGCTCGCGGAATCTTAAATTAAACATATTTTATATACTAATTAATACATTTAATTAGTATTTAAAATATCACAGACCAATGTTCTGAATAATTACAATTTCACAATAAGAATGTGTTCTCCTTAATAATATACATATATGTATAGGTACATTTAAGCATATGAATATACTGCGACAGAAAATTAATAGCTAAGTAAACTGGTATACATTGAATAATTAACGTCGTGTAACTATATCACCACTCTACTACGAGTTAATAATTACCACATCCTAGAATAGTTACTTGAATAATTTAGTATACCTACTGCTCATTTTTTATATATTTAATTTTTTATTACTTCACTATCTTTTTAATATTTGAAGAAATATCTTTATGATTAGACATTGTTATAAATAATAAAAATTGTGTATATGTATAAATAGCTAAGATTATGATTTAAACCAACTGGTTTCAGAACTAAAATTATTCATTGCAGTCCTATCATCTTTTATTTCAACTGATTATCAAACATTTATTTTTTATTTAATTATTTTTACTTAATACACGTCTGTAAAATTATAAATTAGTTGCAAATATTATGAGAGTTATGGAGAAATAACCTTAATTATCCAAAAGTGACTAAAATGTCAAATAAATTTTATTGCTGAATGAAATTTCACATATTTTATATGTTAGTCTTAAATTTGAGTCGGTAGAAATAAGTAAAGCATGTAAAAATAAAAATATATAATGTGTAAACAACTGAATTTAACTACCTAAAATATTCAAGATAAACATTTAGTCACTTTTAGATTATTAAATTCATTTTTATTGTTAGAAATTTGAATAATTTTTTATAAATAAATATTTTGATAAATTTTTATATTGTCCTGTTGAATGAAAGGTTTTAGTTGTGAAACCGGTTGATTTTAAATAATAAACTAAAATGGTTATATACCAAGTTATTTATATTAATTCTTGATTAAAGTGTTTATTTTTAATGTGTAGATAAATGTACATTAGTATTTTATAATGCATGATCTTCCATTGAAGCAAGAGAATTTTTGAAATAAATCATCAGCGGTTGAATTTTGCGTTTTAAATATTCTAATGACGATCATTTAGAAACGACGTATCTAGATTTTAACTGTTTATTTAAATCGTCAGTACAGGAAGGATTTTCCCTTGTCCAAAAATGTTTTTGTTCATGGACAGCTGTACGCAGGATTAACGAAAAGCGATTCTGAGTTTTTTAAAACGAAGTAATTGTATTTTCATTTTCAATTTTAATTATAAAGACATATTTGATATTGTTTTTGTATTACAATTTAAGCGACTGAATTATGTTTTAGTAGAATAACATTGTAAACATAAAAAAACAGGAATATTTATAATATTAGTAGTATCAGTAATTACTGTAATAAAGTGCATTTTTTCTTTGAGATCATCACTTATACGAGTTCTAATTAATTTTAAATTTCGAAGCCTAATTAAAAACACATATGTATGGTATTTTTTGATCTCACCGGAAATCGAATCCCTGTGTAAGAAGCTAGCATAATACCTATGAGGTAATATTATAAATCCGTCACTTTTATATCGGATAGAACTGAAATACTGCCAAGTATACCTGGGCCAAGGTAAACAGTGGAATTGCGTGCTATCTCACTACATCGAATGGCGTGCGGCATTGAATATCCACTGTTTTATATTGTATTATTATAATAATCCATCATTTGGGAAATTCGACTGACATAGAGTTACACACAATTATAGAATACACATAAATATAAATCGATTGACTTACTATTATTTTTGGAGAAGAGCAGATTGCAATTCAGTATTAATTTATTTACGGAAAAAATAAACCTTATTCTAGAATTTTGATCTTGCGTGTCAAGTCATACTAAACATGAATAACAATGATATTGTTGAGGTTTATCAAAAAATTTATTGACTATTCCTAGCAATCAATATAATAATTTAAAAAATAAAGAGAATTAACACTTAGAAAGTTTTATATGATAATGTAAATTCTAATCTACGTAATAGGCATAGTTTGTAGGCAGTGATAAAAAAGGAGCGAAATGTGACAACGTAATCCACGCGAACAAATAAAATTGGGAATACCTACCTACATTGAAACCCATTGTCCCGATTTTACACGGAGGGTAGGTTTGTCAGTGATTGAAGGCTCAATTTCCATCCCCTGATATGGATCTCTCCCGTTTATGGTCCTGTCTCGCGGCTAACGACGGCTTGTAATTTCAACTGGCAAACTGTAACCAAATAGGGTTATTAGTTGATATTGTGTTACGGCACAAAGTATATATTGCTTTCGATCGGACATAGAATCGAGATTGCATTAACTACATAAATTGTTGACCCCATATAATGCATTGTAAAATAGTTATAACCGACATTCAGTTATGCATGTATATATGATATTATATAATATTTAGAGTAGTTATGTATTAACCTTAATACATTACTTGAACAGTTTTTGAGAGAAATTAAAAATCATATAGGTATATTAATTATCAAATTAAATATTTTAAAATTAAGAAATTACTTTACTTTCTTCAGCGTGAGTTAAAAAAACCTAAAAATAACAAGTTTTGATTATGAAAATATTTATTAATTCGGTATTCTAAACTTATATTTCGTCAAGGTAGATACGAGTTTAATTATATGTATATATATAATGGTTTGGGTGTATTTTTTGAATAACTAGAAAATGAAATACCATTTTTTAATTTTGTTTATATTTATCGAGTATGTAGTTTATTACAATTATGTATGGAATATTAAATCATCGGCCCAGTGGCCGCCTCTGTCAGCGGCACAAATACGTGCTCTTTAAATAATATTTTTTATAACATTTTCGCACAGTTACCGTGTAATTTCAGCAATTTAATTTCGAATATTGTCCTGTAGTATCGAAATTATTGTTGGCTTATTGGCGTATACCTTTTCTTTAAGCACCTTCACAGAAAATAGTTGGAAGCCGTAAATCAGGTGACTGAGGAGTAGAGTCACTATGTTTTGATATTATGCGGCCGGGAAAATTTGTGACGATAGCGATCACCATTATTGGTTACAGCATTGCCATTATTATTTATATATAATGTTTTAATGACTTTAATACGTTCTTGAGGCGTTAGATACTTTATTATATATTGTAATGAACTACTCTCTACTACTACCGAATTAGAACTCATAATTTTTTGCCAAATCAAAATTTCAGCCAAAAAAAATCGGCCCGGAACATAATGTTCACCCTGTATTTGTATTGTCCCATCAAGTAATAATGAATTATTTAAGCATAGATTAATATTGAACGAGCCATATAAGAAACATCGGAACTATTCCCGTCACCTGGTGACAGATTTCTGAACAATATAATGCAGTCTCAGATGTGCAACACATTACGCTACTCGCTTGTGTCGGTAGCACCACTTGTCTCTTGAATACGCTGCTAAATGCAGAGTATGTGCAGATGCTTCATAATACAGCTGCACTTTGTATACTCATACATAGTTCGGTACTTTTATGCGAAAACAATAACCCATAAATACCCAATTTGTTTTATTTACATTTGTTAATGGTATGGTTATTAATGAAATATATTTACATCTAGATATTCGACAGTTTAAACATAATATGCACGACCGTTAAATAAATACGACACTTACTTTTTTATTTAATATAATGAAATAAAATAGTCACAGATATGAAGAATAAGACGAACAAGGATAATACAAAAATAAAATTTTGGCGTGAGTAATTTTTAACAAATTTTAAAGGAGTATATAGATGGTAATATACACATAATACGTATGTTAAAATATTTCATGAATTCCCCAGGTATTTATCCATTTATTAAATGAAATGAAAATATTAATTGAAAATTTTTATGAATTTAATTATTATCACATTCAGATAAAGTTGATTTTATTTGAATGGTTAAGTAGGTAAATAGCAAAACCACAAAATATTATATTTTACGGAAAAAATATAAAAACCCGCGATGAAAATTAATTAAGCCTCGAAAATACATTTCTGTGTGGCCATAAAAGTTTTTTTAAATAAACATGAATTATATTATTAAGCTACCCTTAATAAAATTGAGAGGATAGCAATTCATTTATTTACTTTTTGATATTTATCCTTCGCTTTGTCTAAATTATTAATTATTCGTTTTATTGAATGTTTTTTTTATTTCAGCTATTTCTTTCTCCAGTTAGTCAGTCTATTTGTTATGTTTGATAGTATTCCAACAGCAATCTGTATTCTCTGAAGAGTTTTAAGTTTCACTGAAAATCAATAAAGTCTCAAAAATAAAGACATACCGTTTTAATCAAACTTTTGCGGGCTGAGATAAAAATCTGAATAATATTGTGGTATTGGTACATAACTTACACTGAATTTGTTTAAATTAAAACTTTTCTAAAGTTTTACTGTAAGCCGAAATTATACCACAGGAAACATTTGAATATTAAAGTAATACGCTGTTGAAATAAGTTTGAATGAATATAAAAAGAATTTGTCGATTGTCGAATTTTCAGATTTAAAAATGATGTGGCATTAATTGAAAAAAAATTCAAACAATTATCAAACAACATGAATATTTTATTTATTAACTTTTCAATGTAAGTGTGGAATAATACAGGTATATTTTATTTTAAAGAAATATCGTATTTGTATTTTGTATTCCCAACAATTATCAAATAATTTGAATAATTATTTATTGTATTTTATAATTTCTATATAGCCACAAAGAGAAGTTGCTGTTGTTAAATTACAAGATCTTGTTGGTCAATGGATGTCGGCATTACGTGAAATTATGCGACCAGCAAATTGTTTATCCAGTAAATCAACTGTTGCTCAAGTTATACGAAAGGTGGTGCCGTCCTGCTGGTTCAAGGTTCATATTGTCTAGTCGGTGCCAAAAAACTCCGTTATTATGTTACAGTATCGATCGCCATTCGCAGTTACCGAATTTCCAGTCTCACTTACAAATAAGTATGTCATGCCCCTCGCCCAAAATGCACACCATACAGTGATTCGTTCGAGGTGCATTTGCTTCTTATGCATTGCAGGAATTTTCAGAGCCTCAAATGCGGCTATTTTGTTTATTTACGAATCAGTTAAAATGTGCCTCATTGCTGAAGATGATTTTTCTACCAAATTGATAGTCTACTTCACGACACTCTATAAACCAACTGGCTAACTGTCAACAGTGGGAATGGTCACAAATTAATCGCATTTTTTAATGGATAAATTAAAGATTATAAAGGTCAAAATATCAGAATTACTAAACGCAAAATAAAAAAAATGGAGCTAAATTACAATATGGCGTTCAATTTCGCCCACCTTTTATATATATTTATATGTAGGGTGGCCTAAATTGAATGCTATATATATATATATATATATATTAATTTGGCGCCGTCGTATTAATATATATTAATACTTGTGTAATGTTCATCAATTTATGTATTTTTATTATTTATGGAAAAATGACGATGTTACAGTAGAACTAACGGGTTAACCCCCTAACCTTCATGTTCGTGTTCACGTTCCACGCCTGCGTTAATATAGGATACCGTTGCACTAAAGTATATTCTCGGTGCATCTCAAGAACAAGGGAGCTTACTTCGATAGTTTGTAAAGACATTTAGGTAGTTGCTTCAGAGGGAGGCTATGCTGTGTATTCTAGCACACCTGCGCGTCATAGCAAACAGCGAGTATTCTAAGAAATTAATTAAGAAAATTGCATACTCGGAATATTGTTGCTAACTTAATGTATAATCTTCAATCACCACTTATTAAAGTCTTTCTTATATTCATTACTATACCTACCTATATTACAAGCAACAAAGAATTTCATGATTTTTTTCTGTCTCGAGTCCCGAAATTTAAAAAAATAATAACCCGAGACCCGAGACTCGAATTTTTCTCGATGCTATTTATTTAAAACAAGTTGAGTTAATCCCATCTGACTATTGTCATACAGCAGGTAGTAACCTACCGATGAGCGGTCTATGTGTGGTATAAGTAGGCATATAAAAAAATGGAATGTTTCCATAGTTTATATGGTCAGTCATAAAGATTCGTATTAATAGAAATTAGTCTTTAGTAATTAGTAATATTTACTACAATCAAAAAAATCTAAATAATGGTTCGTCAGTTTGTTCAAATAGGGGTTTGTATTTCCATGTAAAATGTGATATAAAAAAATAAATTCATGCCGTCTTTTGAAACAAATTTTGGATAGGAAAAACTTTATTAGTGGACTTCAGTTAACTTTAGACAAATACGTAAGTTGTCTTCCGATGTGTTTCTTTATTAATTATTATTTTTCTATATGTTTTGTCTTGGTAGTTTTTTTATAATACCTCGGTCGCACTTCCACGTCCGCTTCAGCTAGCGCAACCCTGGTGTAACTTGCCATAACATGCAGATTCTCCCTCCCATTCGTCACAAACTCTCCGAATCTAGCTCAATTTTCAACGAGTTATACGTCGCGCAGAAGTGCGTCTTAATTCATATTTAATATTTATTACGAAAAAGTAAGTAAAGTGTGTACTTTAGTTTGTGTCTACGAATTCAGTACAACAACTTTTACAGAATACTGTTGAAGCGCATCTACAATGTTTGCAGAAGGCCAAATACATGGATTCGTTGCGCTTCTGAGAAATCGAGTTGCTGGCTTAAAGCCGCGGCTGGAGCTCAGCACAAACTCTCTGCTGAAAGCGGCGCTCTCATGGAAAGTTGATTCCGTGACCAGAGAATGGCAACGACTACAGAATAGCTACAGATACAATAATGGCTGTGACTGAAGTATTTATATTTTGTTTACATTTATATGTATGTGTGAACTTTTTATTTATTTATATTTTCCTTGGTTTTCTTTTCATAACATAAATAATATTTCGTTACTATCATAGGCCGGACTAGCTTATAACATGCATCAAGCCGTATTTGAACTATATTAACTCAAATCTTTTTTCAGATCGCTTGAGTAGATCGAGGTTCTATCAGAAACTCTGATCTGCTAAAGCGTGGCAGGAATCTGGAGTTGTTTAGGGCCTTTGTTCGAGTGTGGGTCTCCAGATGGGAGATCCTCCGGAGGACTGCTAAGTAGCTTCATCATTATTTATTATTATTTTGTTCACTTTTTTATTCTTATTTTCTACCTTCTACCCAAATATGATCTACGATGAGCTGTTCTTGTGGGTTAAATCTGTCGGCAGTGACGCATGGAGGGTGAGTCACCTATATGTTTTTATTTTATGCCGTCTCGTTTCCCTGAAGGGAGTGCCTCTTCACTTCCCCTCTGCTCCACGGTCTTGTTAATTGTATTATTTTATATTACCTTTGTATTATATTATCGTAAATATTATTTACTAATAAATTTGCCTCTGGTGTGGGTCAGGCCTCCAATATCTACCACGAACCTCGATAATACCTTACTGTAAAATTATCATCGGCACAGTTGTACCCAAATCCTATGACGATCCCAGGTATTTAACTTCTACAAAGTATTTCGTCACTCTCTTGAACTCATAGTTAAAATCAACGTTTTAGTGTTTATTTAAAGTAACACATTCTACAAAACGTAGATTCCTCAATGCCTATGTATAAACTCAAAGAATAGAGTGTCTCTTACTATAATTATAACATTAATTATAAGTTGAATCCATATCTAAAGATGTGGTATCCAAGAGATAATTAACAAAGTCCGTACACATTCTTGTCGGGATACCTTGTTTGTGAATTAATTATATAATCATCTTTATCACCTTATTTATAATTAAAATATTTTCTAACTTACTGTCTACAGATTATACCATCTACGGATGGATGTGTTATTCCACATAGAGTGGACTTTTTCTAGGATGCACTTTTTATAAATAAATGTTTACATATTAAATAACTATCCTTCTTTTATTTGTGCTAACCTTACTTGTCTAACTTCTAGTCTTTTCTACCGTCTTATGAGGTTACCGAGTCTGACTACTTGTCTAGCTGAGGCAATTACACATGCTAATTAAATGCCTATCCACTATTTCACAAGCAGGGCTCTTCGTGAATAGGTATAAAATCTATATACATTTGTCAATACATATGCAAGCAGGAGATGAAGAGAGATCTTCTATAGTTTTTGTCTTTGTTTTCTGAATTTTTAAAATTATTTCCGTTTCGTATGTGTTTTTGAATTAAATATATACGTAAACTTGATTTTATTTTAAAAAACCACTACTGCATTACAAATCAATAAGTATTTCATCGAACAGTGTTCATTTGTTTTAATAATTTAATATTAACGTTTGTTTTTTTACACATATAATAATATATCTTGAATAGCTACTATACATCATACATATGAATATTTATTAAAATATCTTTTCTTCTTAATTAAATAAAATTCATGGTTTCGATTCCCGGGAATTTCCGGGACTTGAAAATTTTTGACTCTCGAGTCACGTGAATTGAAAAAAGTCGAGAACACAATATACCTAGTTATGTGTATGTTCCATCTATTGCCGGAACATAATGCATGTGAAATCTTGAAATTTTCACAATGTTATATTTGAAAAATATATATATTTTTCATTTGGAATGAGTTTTTGAAAACAAAAAAATAAAATGGTTATTCACGAAACAAATCTAAAAATATTATTTTGTTCTCGAATAATTTCATCTAAGTAAAATTCTATATAAATTATTGTTAAAATATTTATATCTCTTCAGTTTACTGATACTCGTATGATATTTAATTAGAGTATTAAATTTCATCCCAGAATTTCTACTCCTCTCGAACTTTCGTATCAGCCAATGAAATATGAAACCAATTACAAATATTCTAGGTAATAATATATTGTGATTAAATTATAAGTTTTCGTCTTCTGAGAGAGGTCTCGACTCCCATTTTAGTCGAATAAATCTCTAACCTTCTGAACTAGGTATGTGTACCTCGAACCTTCGTATTCGTATTAAGTACAAGCTGACGTTAGTCATACAGTGGAAATAAATCAATGTTCATTAGTAACTTAACTTCACGCTCAATTCTTGCAAAAAACTAATAACCTCAGTTATCTATAGATTGTATATCCTAAAAAATAACTATGCAAAATTTGAAACGGAAGGCATTCAACATAACGCACATTTATATCGTAATCTGAGGGATGTCGGAACATTGATGTGATTTATGATATCCTCGATTTATTTTTCCGTTGCTCGAGGATCTTTGATTTTTTTTGCTTACTTCCAATTAAAGGTTTCCTTACACAGAATGGTGCGTATGTTTTATTAGTATCATAAATCAAAAGATTATTGTGAACACTTATATTAGGTGCCTGTTGCTGCAGAAGTCAAAAATACGTTTAACGAAGCGCTATATTTCCAGGTTTGGTATGGATATGATAATTAAATAAATATTCTTTCAATTTGCAGTAAATAGATAAATTGTGAGGTTCAATTTCTATGGTTCATCTCTTTTATGAGTAATTCACTTAGTGGCTTCTCCCCATGCTCCGCGGCGTCCAAACTGTCACACCCTTCTTTATTTTTCTTCGTCACGGTTTTCCTCGTTTATCACTCCGGATTTTCATCCTTGTATAATTAATCTTTTGCCGAAAGTGCTCTTTAATTTTCAGACACAAAACTTTAGGGATTTTCAATGTAAGACCTGATTTGGTTGCCGAGAAAATGGGATGAAAAATTAATTATGCCATATAGAGAATTTAAATCCTAATCCTAATCCAAATCTTTTTGACATACGTTTTTACATTATATACTAAATGGATTAAATATAAATCGAGGCTTAGTTTATATTAATAAGTTAATTTGAATCTTTTTGACATATATTTTAAGATTTAATATTTCAAATTTAATTTTATATATATTTGAGGCGATTATGTAAACGAAGAGAAATATTTTATAAATATAATCATTTTTAAAAACATAATTTATTATTTGACGTATTATATATTGATAAACGGTTTATGGAGATCATCAAATGAAATACTTTGTACTAACTTATTTTAAATAAATAAACAATGTTGTTTATTCAAAACAGACCTATAGGTATGTTAAAATATAATAGATATTGTAAATATAAATTCACGATAGCAATTCAAACAAAATGTCACGCTGATTATTGCGTTTAAATAATTCGATTGATAAATATATTTGTTTATATAAATACGAGGTAAATTTAACTGTTTTGGAAGATATTTTCATATATAAACAATAAAAATCTATCTTACCATTTCCACAACTCGCGCTATTTCCCCGCGAGGATAGGCAGAGAGGATAGAGCGCCACACTTTTCTGTAAAATCATAAACAATATCGAAACAACGTAAGCAGAACTGTCAGCTGTCTGTTAGAAATATTAGATTTTTTTTAAGTGGGCGTAAAAAAACAATTAAAAAAAAAAATTACTTAGGTCCCATGGTTTCGTAATCTTAAACGAAAATATAATCAAAATGCATGTAATAAACGTAGTATTTTATAATGAAAAATTGGCCTGGGCCTACTAATGTTAATATTTAAAATTTGTAAAATTTTAGCGTTAGTCATCAGCTTATTTTATATGGCGGTGGAAAAGTGTTAATATTCTTACTAATACAAACATAAAATCCCAGTGCTTCTATAAAACCAACCTTGAAAATGAATTAAATAGGTAACGTCGCCTGTAGGCAGATTATATTTGGGGTCTCGCCAGTTTGTGTCTAGACAAAAAAAAAATACAGTGACAAAAAATTTAACGCATCTTCGCAGCGAAAGTTCATTTTCAGAAAGACGCCTTAGTCCACTCAGCCACGGTCATTTATGATGTTAGTGAGATGTTTTATTTATTCTGTTCATGTTCTTAATATACGTACATGTTATACATTATAAACATTCTTATAAATATACAAAAAAAGTGAACAAGCTTCATAATGTAAGAGATGTTCTCTGTCTTCTTAACTAGACCGAAGTCTGTACTAAAGGAGACAGATTTATCCGTTGTCTATCATACAAATATGAAAACCATTATTATTATTAATATATATATTTTTTTGTCTTAACCAAAAATATTCGGAATGAAGTAAACAGGGTTTTAAAAGAATTCTAATAACATAATAAATAAGTAAAATACTCTCGCTATCCCATGATTGAAACACTATGCAAAACAGAAAAATAAATATAAAGAAATGATGTTCTATTCATGTGATCATTTCCATGAATCTTTGCTCAGTTTCCTTTCTGCCAACATCCAATAACCAGCTTCTGGGATGGTGTTTGAGTTTGTCCATCGACAATTGTTTCATACTACTCGGAAAAATGTTACAGGCTTTGGGGACCTGAAACATATGAAAGGATTGACCAAAACTTGTTTTCATTCTAGGCTTCACGGTAAACCTATTCTTTTTTCTCTCGTAGCATAATTATAAACATTACTTTGAACTTTGATATATTTATGATACCGGGTCTCGTAGACCCCTTGCTCCTTCATCGTGATATGTGCCATATGGGACTGTTATTTTTTTATTATTAGTTAGGAAAAATATTCTGCAGGGACTGCTAGCTGACGCAGTGACGTGTAACCTCTAAAGAAGGACGGTTTTGGGGCATTTAATTCGCGAGGGGATCGTTATATCATAATTCAATAATACGTTAATCGTGGGGTTTTGGTGCTTGGGGAGGCCACCATAAAAATGCTTCGAGAGGTGCTTTATGAACTCTTTTACGGGTAGAATGCCTGAATCGTGATGGAGTTGTGTGATCTCCGTCCATTTGGGTGCACCCAGTGCTAGCCGGATGACCTTATTTTGGAAGATCTGTAGTTTACTTGTGTGTGTTTGACCCCAGATGGGGGCTGCGTAAAGGGTGTAAACATTATCATACATTTTCATGTACATCATTCATGACATGCAATGTTTTTGGGTCAATATATAAGTAGATAATGTAATGATTCAGAGACTTAATTCAATTATTCAATTTATCTGATGTATCTTACAAAAATCTGCCGAAGATAAAAACAATTCTTCTGTTAATATCAACATAAAATAATTAAGTATACACCTAAATATAAATAAATAATCTTATTATTATTAGTTTTATTTTTATCAACAACATATTTAAAGATTAATCCCGCAAAGCTTCTGTAAAAAGCTAATCCGGGGGTTTATTATTTATACTTTGAAATTAAACAAGGTAGCGAGATTAAGGCTGTAGAAAAATAAAATATTCTGTTCCAATTACTTTTGCAAAGACGTCTTTTCATTTACTGGTAAGCCGAGTTTTAATTTTTTCGAAATTAATCCCCAAGTCCGTTGTATCACAAAGAGTTTGAATAATTTTTAAAATTATTATTTTCTAAAATGACTTTTTTTACATACATTACGAAAACTAAATAATTGAAAGTATTATATTGATTCTAGATATATAAATCGTATAATTGTTTCATTAAAAGAATTTAATGTATATTTATTTATTTCTGCTCGTAGATATTACATATAATATAATCAGTGGCGTGCAGTAGGTATAAATTAAGATTATGCTGTTACCAATGATATCATACAATCATATATAATATATGTAATACTATATATGTACTTTAGTTTAACGAACGTCTTTAGACAAAATGAATCCGTCGTTTATACGACCCTACCATGTACTGATTTGTAATTTTAGGTACTATTAATAGTGTTATTAAAGTTTAAGTTTTAACGTAAAATAATACCTTTTTAACAATATTAAAATCAATATAAAAATGTATTTTTATGACTGAACATGATTCTTTTATTGTTTGAAAATCTTTCACCTAATAACTAAACGAAATAATTATTTTAAATAGTTCTGCCAATTGCTTTTTATTTTTCCTAAATCAAAAACCAATCCATGCACCAAATTTAAAGAACAATCATGAAATCAACACATTAAAAACAGTAAGATAGTCAAATTCGTGAATTAGTAAAAAAGGAAGTAGACACTTCAATGATTTGCACGCAGTTGTAAGCCTTTTTAATGTTATTTCTGTTAAAAAAACAGCATAGATAACGACTCCATACAAAACGGATCAACCGAAGGGAATTTTCAATTCAGTAAATAACCAATTATATGACTTGAGTAATTTACTAGCTTAAAAATAGAACAGATTAATGTGAATAGCTCAATGCAGCGAATGCACAAGAGTGCCAGCGGTGAGTTGTCGTGGTAGTTTTTAGAACTAAACAAGTAAAGTCTCTATATTGGTACACAGATGGAGCTAATTTTTTTATTTTTTTATAATAGAGATTCGTACACGGAATACATGTCACATTAATATTCTTACTATTTTCAAACTAAGCTAAACGTATGTTTTCGTTTATGTTAATCGAATTATTTAAATTATATTTGTTTCCCAGAATTTTTAGTAATGCACACCTTTTTTGTTTGTATGCCCTGCACGCCCCTGAACATAATAAACATATTAACCTTTACACGTTTAATTTACATAGTCGGAGACGTTTTCACATGTATAATAATAATCTTTTTCTTTTCAATAATGAACTTCTTATTTTCTTCATGTGCCATCTTCTACGACGGTTGGCGACTACGTTGCAGAATTCTGATTTATTATGTGCAACATGAATAAGATTTTTAGCATTTTTGATATTGAATCACTCTCAGATTACTCAGCCTATTTCTATCTACGCCTTTATTGCCTTCTATCTCCCCTGCAACATGAGGTATAAGAGGTCTTATTTCTTATTGTGGAAATTGTATCTGATTATGCAGCTGTTAATGACAGTTGTTTATAGTTTTTTTAACTTATTTATGTGTCTTACTACTTCTTCACTGTTAAAATGGTCAATCTAGGAGATCTTTCTCATACATAGGTATAGCAATATCTCAAATGCCTCCAACCTTTTTAAAGATATTGAATAAAATAACTTATACAAATTACTGTTTGATTTAGTACTAGCAAAAAGCAACAAGTTTTCAGCAAATGCTATTATTAGGTCCTGTGGACTGTTATGTTGTGGAAACCGCACGATTATGTAGTGGCCGTTACGTGTCCGGGATTGTTGCTTTTAGAATTGATAAAATATAAAAGAGAGCAAGCATTTTATGATATGTACTATATCCACAGTGCGAAGTCCGGTGAAAAATTGGCGATAATAATAATACCAAATATAAAAAGTATTCATTAAAGATACGAATAGATTCATTAAATTTCTAATTTGTCAAGCACTTAATCATAAAACCAATGGAAATGTTGACGAATAATTACTGTATTTTTATTTGTTAACTTTATTTTATTAACCACTTATTGAGTTTAAACACATCTACCGGTTTCGAAAAATACAATTTTCTTCTTCAGGATGTCAATACGAACTAAAAACATATATTATTGTTTCTTTATTAGAATCTATTTAAAAAAAACAACAATTATTTAAAAAAATAATTTAGTACCTAACTCAAATTGTTACTTAATACAAATTTACTCGAATAATTTTTAGGAAAAAAACTTGGTTGTTTATAATTTTTTAATTAGTTTTATACGATTTATTTATTTCCAACGATTCCAAATTATTTAATTTGTAACGAACACCGTTTGTATGCAAAATTGACAATCCCAATTTTTTATCAAAACCATGACCATTTTATATCAAATGATTAGCAAAGTTAACAAATAAAAATATGAATTTTAACCACAAAGTTAATTTTGCTAATTTCAAAAGTAATAAATACTGTATTCAGTTGTCATTACATATTTGTTTTAATTTCATTTTCACCATCGAATAACCATAATTTTATTATATACTTTTTACCTAATTAACTACTACTAAAAAAGAAAGTAGCCGCCATGTCACATCTATAAACTTTTTATTTATTAGAAACGCCTAATTATATGCACAAAATAGGAAGGATTGGTTTGTCATTGCTGTTCTGCGTGTATTTGCGAATAGAGCACCTTGTTTAGAAATCATTGATCAGTATCATTAATACGAGATTATTATAACTTCTACACAGCTAACAATTACAAATCAATAAAATGGCCGCCATGTCACATCGTTATTTTTTTATTTATTGCCTACGCTCCATGTGTACGATCAAATTGCAGCAATGGTGGAATCTGTAATTGATGTTCTCCGTGCATGCGTGAATAGTGCGCCTTGATTAGAAATCTTAAATTACTCTATAATTTTAATATCTTAATGATAATATTTGGTAGGATATAATATATTTTAGATTTTGATTTTGATTTCCCGAATTAAGAAATCAAAATCGGATCTAGTGGGCGCGGTTTCAATACCCAACCCGGTAATATCTTTATTTATTTAATATTTTATTTAACTAAGATGCAAACAATTCTTCATCTTTTAAATAGGCAATCAACACTTTAGGAGTGATTTCTGCCATTAATCAAGTTAAAACTATATTTTATAGAAAAAAGTATAATAATATTATAGATTAGGATAGGAAATATTATATTACAATTCAATATCATTGTCGTTCAAAAAATTTTCTATTATATAGATTAAATGTGGCGAGATGATAATGATGAGATGGCGAGGGAAAGAAGATTACACAGGTTAACCGGGAGTTGAAAATTACCATTGACGAGATTATTGTAAAAAAATCCTGTGATTCGCAATGGACAGGCAAAAAAGATATGGTCAAGGGTTTCCTCCTCGCCACCACACTCACACATTGAGGAATCTATTAAGTTTAATCTGAATAAATATGAGGCATCCTGGCAATGCTCAATTCTCATTCTAGAGATATTTAATATTGTTACAAACCATTTATCATCATTATTTATTCAAGTTTATTTATTAAATTCAAATTTACGTTTGTTTTCAGTTTACATAATGATACTTATATACATTGTAGGTATGTATATATTATTTTTTCGAGATCTTATTTAAGTTATTTTTATACAATTGAAGTGAAATAATTAAAAAAATATTTATAACATGATAAAACAGCAGACACAGATATTATTGAAATATTAAAATATGATAGACCAATTTATCAATTAAAGCGTTCATAATCTATGAATGACTTAAAAATAAATAAACAAATTTATTATACAACATAACATTATAAGTTATCGAGTTCAAAATAATTCTGATGCTGTTCGTCGCGCAGATTTTTTGTAAAATAAATAAAACCCTTTATAAAATACCACCGACCTTTCAATGATTCAAAGTATATTTCCTCACCCTCAATATAATCCGGCTTTGTGGAGGAATAAAAATACAATTGCCTGACTGGAGAGATATATTTGACAATCTCCCGCCGGGCCAAAATATTTTGCTCCGTATTTGATACATTTGTAAAAACAGTTCATTGAATTTATTTTACAGGCGACGGGAGTCTCGCCAATTGTATTATTAAGAAAGAATTTGTTTATTTATATTTTAACCCTCGTCCATTAATCAGTTATCGAAAATGAAAGTAAAATAATATATTTTCAAGTGGAACCGATAATTTATTTGTATATCTTGTGTAAAAATTGGATTTGAAAACTTGTCGCTATATAATTAATGATAGCTTTATTCGCATAAGGTTTATGTAATATTTTAAATTTTTATATACATTTGACCACATATTAGAAAAAAACCCTAAATTCAAAAATACAAATTACATTCTCTCAACTTATTTATTATTCTTATATAATAATTAAGTACTCATTTCGAACAAGGCATATTTTTATTTTTATATTTAAAAAAAATAGAGATGTGTACACGGAACACATGTCGCATCAATATTATTACTATTTTCAAACTAAGCTAAATGCTTGTACTATGAAAATAAGACTAACTTGCTGGTGTCCTGGAATGAGGCGTGAACCTCCGACTACTAGATCACTAGGCCAACGTCTTAACCATTAAACCGACAAGCTACTCATTTGATTTATTTATATTAAGATTCTTGATCTTTGTCAAATATAAATATAAGTGTATATATTTTATTGATTTCATAAATTATATATTCTTTACTTGTTTTTGTGTCAATATTTTATGGTTATTAATATAATATAAAATATATTGCTATCTATTATATAACAGTCCTCTAGAACTATAATAGCAATATGATCATATCCAAAATTAAACATGCCTTTAACTTACATTACTGTGTACTTTACTTTCGTATTAAAAAAAATATTATTAAATTATATAAAAAAATAATAAATATATTAGTACGTGGTATTTTATTAAGTTTTAAAAATAGTTTTTATATTCATCGGCAGTTATAAGATTTTGCCAAATTTATTATTTCCATGTTTGTGGGGAATTAAAACCAGAAAAAATACGAATATTTGCCGTAAAAAGAAGTCTATTTTTATTTACCTATTATAATATTTCAGCATATTAACATCTGGAATACTGTGCTACCCCGCATTCTAACGAAAAGGTTAAAAAAAACATTTTCACAGTCCAGTCTTATATTTCAATTTAAATGCTTTAAAATATGGCTATTGTTAAAAAATGGGACCAGATTACGGCAGAGGCATGGTATAATTAATTTTCCTTGTGTTCCCAGCATCCGCTATTATTTTTGCAAACAAGCAATTGAACAAATTACAGAACGGAATTTGAGATAGGCAATACCGTTTACCACAATAACATGTTTGTATCGGGCTGCAAATGTAGTCTGTTCTCAAAAATAATACGATTATAAAAAAACCAACCAAAAATATTATTATTTGTATACCGAGTATTATTTACCATTGAGTATATTTACAATATTTAAATGTGCTGTGTATTTATAAGATTTGTTGGAATATTTATTTTTAATATTAGATACTCGAATTGCCGTAATCATTTTGTGTTTATTTATATAACAACATTTCAACTACAACTTTTCATATGTTTTTAGCATTTATACACTACAATGACATACATATACATTTTTAAACGCAAAATAACAAATATTTTAGATCGCATGAAAATCTAACTCATGAAGAAGTACATCTATCCTGGGTTATTCGTGTTGATTTATTTAGAATCTAATTAACTAACTTACTTTCACGCCGTTTAACCGCTGGGTAGGCAGAGAGGATAGAGCGCCGCACTCTTCTTCATACAAGCTCGCCAGTTATTGTGGTTTCTAACAGGACCATCTGTTAGTATCTGGTTAACCTGGTCTTCTCTATTTCTGGTGCCATCACACTTGCATCATATATTTTTCCTACCATTCTCACCTCATTCATCCGTTCCATATGAATAAACCATCTAAGTGATCCTTTCTGTATCTTACTCACTACACTAAGATTAGCTTTACATTCTTTATTTATTTCTTCATTCTTAAGTCTGTCGTAAATGGATCTGTCGCATAAACGCCTAAGCGATCTCATTTCCACTGCATTCAGTCTACATTTGTTACTCTTCTGCATTACTTTCATGCATCAGTGTCGGTATCAGGGCGCCATCGTGTGCCACTAGTTTTACCTCAGTTGACAAGTTCCCGTTAGTGTAGTATCGATAATATAAAATATTATTTTGGCATCAAAGAAAAACTAATTTGTACTAAGAGACTTAAAAATTTTGCGAGAGATAACACAAAATTACGTATTCCGTTAAACGTATCCACTAGGTTGCTTGTAATTATTTGGCGGTTACAATAAAATATCGCATTTCATTAATTAATTATCGTTCCTGAAAAGTATTAATAAAATCTGTTATAGTTTTGCTTGCATCTTTTCAGAGGAATAAATTGACGGCTCTGTTTAATAAGAAATACCTGAGAGAATTATTCTTCATTGTTTGCTCAGTGCTGAGTATTGTGGTTCTCTAAAATATCTAGAATTTGCTTAACAATACGTTAACATTCTTCTCTGTGTTAGACCAAGACGATGGCAGCGTATAAATAGAGCCCAATAAACTCCGTTATTTAATTTTACGGGAGACCGTTTCCGCTCACTTCCCCTCAACTGTTCTCATGATCCCAACCATCTCGAGATGTTATTCTGTTATTATCGTTTCATTCGCCTACACGTTGTCGAAAGTCTATCTGTAATTCTTAACTCCCGGAAGAAAGAGACATTTGTGTGCCCTGCAGTTCACGGGAAACGCAGCATACAATAATATACAGGGTGAATATTATGTTCCAGGCCGATGTTGTTTTTGAACGTTTGAATTGTCCAAAAACGACAGTGTATTGTGCAATTTCTACCCGAGGGATAATTGGCCATAATTTTTTTAACCAGAGAGAGACAGTCAGCTGCGAGTGCAGCTGTTTCTCGTGTTTAATAACACAACACAATTTCAGCCAAACGGGGCTACTCCACACACAACTAGAGTTTCGATGGAGAAGCTGAGAGGAATTCTTTCCAATAAATTAATCAGCAAGTACGGAGACATACCCTGGGCACCTCGGTCACCGGACCTTACACCGTGCAACTTTTTTTTGTGGGGATGCCTTAAGTTGAGAGTTTACAGCAACAATCCTCGAACAATTCAGGGCCTACAAAAAAATATCCGCCGTAAAGTTGCTGCCATTGAACCAACGCTTGGCTTTCGCGTGTTCGCAAATTTAATAGTTCAATTGCAAAAGTGTCTTGAGAGAAATGGACGTCATTTAGAAGATATTGTTTATGAAACGTAAAATAAGCATCGTTAATCTTAATTCTGTATAAATAAAATATGAGAATAACATTGTAGTTTTTTTTTATTATTTAATATTAAACTTGATAATTTTCCATTGAACATCCTTTATAGGTATGAAATAAAATATAACCTATTTTTAGCATTAAATTAAATATTTAAAATTATGGATGTACCAAAATGTCTGGAATTCAATTATACCAATGAATAAATTTCTTTTGACTTTTTGAGAATATTTCATTTTTACTTCAACTATTTAGATCGAATAGCCTAGTTACGTTTATTTAAAATCGCAAATACTTTTATTCTTGTCATGGATTCTAGATAGCGATAATAAATAGTTTTTCTAAAAAACTTCCTAGTTTCTGGGTTATGCCGTAGATAGGATAGACTATTTTGACTGATCGAAAGTAGATAATTTTATTCAATAGACTGAGCAGAAATTCGCTGTAATATAAAAGCCAAAAATCACAGCTCGAGTTTTCAGACTTATTACACACGATTACAGCAATGACTAATGATTCTTGCAAAAAAAAATTTCATGTAAAAAATTGTGTGTTTAAAAACTATTCATTAGTAATTCAATAAATTTTTTGATTATATGGCTGTTGCGTAGTAAAGCGAGGTGGTCCTTCATTAAAATAATACTCGTATGGAACTCGACTTCTCGTCGTCGGTCTTTGCTTAATTTCCTTTCTAATTTTATGTTTAATATTGGCTTGGTCAAACGAACCGCATTGTTTTATCCAAAGTCATCGGTTGCGATAGCTGTCGCCAGGCGTGTTCAATACAAATCTGTGGCATTAGTGTTTGATAAATAATTAAAAATATTCTCGTGTGTTGAAAATCGAGTTAATGAACTATTTACAAAATTTAGTAAACTGAAGAAATGGACTGATTTCTCCATATTTTCTTTAGATTAGTATGTATATTGCTGATTTTGGCATTTCAGTTCGTCTTCGGATTTCTGTTTCACACTCTATGTTTCGAAATGAGAGAACCTAGATATCAACAAACTCGTCAACCTCTTTGTAGTTCATAAAGGAATTATTCCTTGTAAGAATTTCGAATCTTTGAGAACTATAGTTTTGTTTTAATTTATTTGTAGTTCTTGTTTATCTCTATTCTACACCACGGAGAAGCTCAATTGTTTCATAATTGTTTTTGGCCATTAGCGTTGTATTATCTGCTATTGCAATAGTGTAAAACAAATATCAAAATAGGTTATGTTGTAAAATAAATTAGAAAAAATTTGATCTATTTAATTAATTCAAGATATTTAGCAGAACACATTCTTATTGTGAACTTGTAATTATTCAGAACATATGTCTATGATATTTTAAATATGAATTAAATATATTAATTAGAAAAATATACATTTAAAATCAATTTTATCGAAAAATATTGTTGTTGCGCCACCGGAATTCGAACCTGGATCTCTTTCCAAACCGGGGAAGGTGCATTATCCAACTATGCTACAGCGACAGTATTTTTGACGACAAATTTTCGAACCCATATGTTACACTTTTCAAATGAATACATCTATCGTTTCATTATTTGAAAGCCATCTACTTTGTTTTTATGGAATCTCAAATACCATTGAGTAAACTGATAGCAGACGCCAGAATTAACAATTCATTTTTATTAAATTTTGAACGCATTGATATAACTTATATATTATTTGTCGCTAAAAATATTGTCGCTGTAGTTTAATTGGATAATGCACCTTACCCGGTTTGGAAAGAGATCCAGATTCGAATCCCGGTGGCGTAACAACATTTTTTTTTGATAAAATTGATTTTATATGTATATCTTTCTAATTAATATATTTAATTCATATTCAAGATTTTTCGACAAATTTCGATTCTAATTTTTAGGAATGAGTAATACCTATCAACATTATCTCATATTATTTAGTAATAAGTCTGCAATAAAGTATTTTAATATCGCTCTGAAATTTAATAATCCAAACTCATTAATTATACTTATGTAAAGTTTATATTGAACGATAAAATGAATACATAAATATTGTAGATACTTATAGATAAATTAATGAAATAGTAATTAATTATATATTGTAAGTATTTCGAGTACTAAAAATGGAAAAAATGAGCAGGAAATTATTTTGTTGAAAATAATTTATGACAATTGAAAAATGTATGACATTTTATTTTATCAGCTATCTCTTTATCAATGAGTACATTCATATAATTAATTTAGTATTATTTTTTTAATATTTATTTTATTTTATTTCTTTTATTATTTATTTTCCTACCGCACAAAGTACTGAAACTTACTATAACTCCGTCGTTAATCTGCTCACTGGCACAGAATAAGTAATGTTTCTAGCTTGTTACGATACTCGTAGTCTAGGAGAATAAAGAAGCACATGGAATAAACGGAAGTTTATAAATAAATTTCAGCTCTAGAGATTTCTGAAGAATTTTTGAACAAACAAAATTAAAATGTAACAGAATTATTCTAGTGTTGAAATAGTTCTACTTACATGGCCCGGCAACAACTTACTCGTAAATACCTTATTTATTCAATTTGACAGAATAAATAATCATAATTTTTGGCTTACGTGTGTATGTTCGATGCTAAACTCTCAAAATCTCCAACTGGTTTCTTACTTTACTTACAATTTATACTTAAATAAATAAAAATAACAAAATTAATTGCGCAAAAACAAATGAAAAATTATATTTAATAACAAATTTGATGTATATAATGAAGAAAAAGTTAAAAGAAATGTAGCAATACTAAAGATGTTTTTTTAGAGGTATGTTTTTCGAATTGGCAAGCCCAATTTGACAGTCGACAGCTGATTTGTGCTCAGTTTGGTTAGCCATTTCACCATTAATAAACTTACGTCATAATAATGGTTGCAAATTGTGCAAATTTATTTCGAAAATCGTAGTTCAGTTCGCGAAACTTACCTTGTGCTACGTCCATTTTACTATCAATATAATCGTCCATCCGTGCAAGTAATTCGAATAACCATAGATCGTTTTTGCATCACGCGTACTTTAATTAATAATACGCATCCGCAGAGGCCGTACAGTGCGCACCGAAGCACCTGTTATTACTTCAAAAATGATGCCGGCCAGAACGTTAGTCAATGGAGAGCGCTATATATCCATGATTACTGACTTTTACGTTCCCCAATTGAATGACATTTATGTGAAAAAGCTGTGGTTTTAACAAGACAGCGTAACATGCCACACGGGGCGCGCCGTAATTTTATTGAAGGAAACATTCTATGAGCGCATAATTTCGCGTAATGGACCTGCGAATTGGCCTCCAAGATCATAAAATTTAACATCCTTGGATTATTTTCTGCAGAGATATGTAAAGTCGCTAGTCTATGCCGATAAACGAGAAACGATAGACGACTTGGAAGTCAATATTCGTCGCGTTATTGCCGATATACATCTCCAGCTACTCTAAAAAGTGGTCGAAAATTGGATTTCAAGATTGCGCTTTATTCAAGCCAGCCGCGGCATTCATATGCGCGAAATCATATTTAAACACTAATGACATAAAATTATCTTTTCAATAAAACCAATATCATGGCCATTACCAAAATTTGTATGTGTTTTATTTCATTTTAAAGTTCTATACCTCTAAAAAAAAAATTCTTTAGTTAATTATCTAAGAATCTAGTCCCAGTGCATTGTAGTATCTATGAATCGATGGTGCATCGGGGTACTGGCGCTTACCGTGAATGGTTGTACATAGCTTCTTTTCATTTTTATGATTAAAATGGATAGAGGTTAGTTGGAAGCAACGATATCTAAATATTCTAAATTAAACCCAACACAGCAACTTAATTTTTAATATTTTTATTATAAGTTTTATTATGTAATATTTAAAAATATATCATATAAACAGCACGAAAAAAACTGACTAGTAAATTAGCCAGGACAATAATTTTAGAACTATTAGAGGCGATACCTATCGCAACCCATACAAAAAATAATATAATAATAAATTATTTCTAAGAGATAAATTTTTTCGTTATATTATCATTTTTGTAATTCACTTCTCATGTAAAATATTATAAAAAAAAGTTAATAAACTTTTGTTTTATCTTATTTACTCATTAGTTGTTATCTAATAACATCTTATTACTATTACTCGTAAAATTGTGACACACTTACATACATATGATGACGTCATTACTTTTTAATATTGTTATACTGTACTAATTGTATGTACCTTTTACGTACTTTATCAACTTAGTGTTGCCGTTTTAAAACGCAAATAAATTAAAAACCTATGTATGAGAATTAATGAAACGGGGTTTTAAGAGAGAACATTAAAAGCAGTAGGGGTCGTATTTGATACTGTTATATTATAAATTTAAGTAATTTTAATTGTAACTCCAAAATTTAAGCATTCCTAAACAATACTTGAAAACATGATATTTTATATTTAAGAATTCAATCTGATTAACAGCATTTGAGAACTTTTTGTGATATTTGTACGTAAAAGAGATTCAAGATTCTGGTGTATATTTGAAAGTAAGGATCAAAGTCCTAGGAACTGTGTATGATGTATGTTAATATATATATCTTATTAAAGGGAACACATTCTGATTGTGAAGTTGTAATTATTCAGAACATAGGACTGTGATATTTTTTAAAAAACAAATTATATGTATTAATCAGAAAGATATCCATATAAAATCAATTGTATAGAAAAAAATTGTTGTTGCTACCGGGATTCGAACTTGGTTTGATCTCGTCCTATCCGCATAACTCAAAAAAATTGAGATTCCATATAAATAAAGAACATGGCACTCAAATAATGGAACGATAGATATATCAATTTGAAAAGTGTAACATATAAGTTCGAAAAATTGTGTTGCCGTAGCATAATCAGTTAATACAATTTCCCCGGATGGAAAGAGATCCAGGTTCGAATCATTATTCGAACATTATTTTTCGATAAAATTGATTTTATATGTATATCTTTCTAATTAATACATTTAATTTGTATTTAATATATATCTCCTCCATTTGAGTACAAAAATCTATTTAAATAAACTGTTCCAAAAAGTTCATTAAAAATATATAACAGAGGAAATACTTCACACGAAAATTCAAGAATTCAAACCTTATTTTTTAAATCAAGGAAATTATCACATAAATAATAATTTATATTAAAAATATTTTAAAGAATCATCAAATCGTAACACACATAATATTTTTTTTTATAAAACCTGACAATAACGAAGGTGAAAATACAAAAGTCGGATAATTATCCCAAAAGGTGGTTAATGTAAAGCCTTAAGCTTTGCCTACAAATAGGGGTCACGCACTGGAGCATACCCAGGAGCATAATTAATTAATTATTTAAAATATAAAAACATATCAAAATACAGATGTTTTATTAGTGATGTTTATTTTAGGGGATGGTTGGCAATTGAACCGAAGTGGGTCTGATGGGACGACCGTGTACATATTTTATGAAAAATTGCCACGCCTCAATAAACACAGTAAATTGCATAGTATTGCGCGTGTATTTCCTACATAAACCCTTTATAACTTTACCTACCTGATATTTATTATATGACACCCGTTTCCAAGTCATCATGCTTTATTATTTCATAGGATTCTCTATATTTATTTAATAAATGCATCCAAGTAAATAGTATCGTCGCTAAAAAAAATCTGTCCTAATATATAGGGTGTCTAGCGGAAAATTTTCACGTTTAATATAAATTTAAAAAAAAGTAAAACGTTTTTCTCATATTTTATTTATAAAAAATTGAGTTTAACGATGCTCATTTTACGTTTTATAAACAATTATGTCCAAATGCCGTCCATTTCTCTCAAGACACTCTTGCAATCGGAGCAAAGCGTTGGTTCAATCGCAACAACTTTACGGCGGATATTTTCTTGTAGGGCCTGAATTATTCGAGGATTGTTGTTGTAAACTCTTGATTTAATGTATTCTCACAAAAAAAAGTTGCACAGTGTAAGGTCTGGTGACCAGGCTATGTATCTGTACTTGCCGATTAATTTATTGGGAAAAATTCCCCCCCAGCTTCTCCATTGAAACTTTAGCTGTGTGTGGAGTGGCCCTGTCTTACTAAAATTGTGTTTTGTTGTTGAACCCGGGAAACAGCTGCAGTTGCGGTATCAAAAACAATATTAGACAGCAACACGGAACAAGCCTTCAAAAAACCTTCAAGGTTGTCACATTGAATTCTGTGCATGATGAGTTTGAACATCAGTCACGGTTCTACCCATCAAATCATCTACGACGAGCTGAAAGCCATGCTAGTCTGTGTTAACAAATTGTAGAATGAAAAAAGTAGAACATTTTTGACTTGCTGTCGTTATTTACAGGGTGAATATTATGTTCCAGGCCGATGTTGTTTTTGAATAACTAAAAAATGAAAAACAATTTTTTAATTTAATTTTTATTTATCAATTAAATGATTTATTACAATTATGTATAGAGTATTAAATTGGTAAAGTGTCCGCCTCTGGCAGCGGCACAAATGCGAGCATTTTTAACCATATTTTTCATAACATTCTCGCACACTTCGCGTTTATTTCAGCGATTTCATTTCGAATATTCTTCTACAGCATGTTGGTTTATTGGCGTAGACCTTTTCTCTAAGCACCTTCACAGAAAATAGTCAGGAGCCGTCAAATCAGGTGATCGAAGAGGCCAGTTGATATCACCACTTTTCGACATTATGTGATAGGGAAAAATTTTAGGCAAAATTTCTAGCGTAGCTCGAGCTATGTATGAGGTATCACCGTTCTGTTGAAACTGCAAGTGTTATAGGCCCAATCGATCTAATTCCGCCATCAATAATTTTTCCAACATGTGACGATAGCGATCACCATTAATGGTTACAGCATTGCCATCACTATTTAGATTAAATATTTTAATGACTTCAATTCAATTAAGTCGTAAGATGCTCCATAATAAATTATAATTAACTACTCTTTACGACTATCAAATGTAAACTGACAAATATCTGCCAAACCAAAATGGTGGCCAAAAAACAATCTGCCTGGAACATAATATTCACCCTGTAAAATAATATTGTATGTACAAATGGTAACCACTTGATTTTTATTATTTAACGTTGTCAAGTGTTTTAGAATAACATAAAATGTTTATTATAAAATTGTGGATGTATGGTACGAAGTAATTACTTTATATGTAGATATTAAAAAATCTAAACATAAATATACTAATAGCACACAAACATGCCTTCACGTTGTGTACGTGGGTTCATATAATTTTATTTGGAATCGTAAACGTATCACATACTTTTATATGGGACTGAGGTACTAATTAACCATCAGTGCGCGCTTCAGTCTGTCAAAATTTAAAGACAACTCAGCTAATAGAATAACAACATCGAACCAGAAAAACAGCAAACATAAAAAGGTTGGTGCAGTTCATATATCATGTGTGTTTATTGTTAATCGGAAACCTGGGAACAGGCTATCGAAGGCATTTATATACTACCATTATATTCTGCAGATCTGTTGGATCGACCACGTATAAAATGTCGCAATTTTACATCGCTAAGTATCGGTTTATCGAGGATATGATCGTGAAGGCGAGACTAAAGTGGACTAGATACGTGATACCTACGCATGGGCGATCATACACTTTCAAAACGTGTCATGTGGACAGACGAAGAGCAGGCGGGCAGAGAAAGCGATACAAAGATTGCCTATGGGAAAAGCTGAATTTGTGTGAGGCACTTGAGGACTAGGAACAGATGGTTCAAGATCGTTGGAGTTGGAGGAGTATCTGGACCGGCTAGAAATGAGAAGCGAGCCACGGCCATGCGACAAGGGAACTGGTCTGCGCAACAGGACCACTTCATATGTGACGTCCATAACGTGTGGAAGAATACTCCAATTCGTGTGCCTTTCGAATTGGAGTATTCTTCCACTGAAAAACATGTAAGAGGCGAAGAACACAAAAACACAAGTGGAAATGGTGAGGGGGTCCTCAAATACGAGACCCTACATTAACTAATTTGGTATTTTAAAATAGTATTCTTACATAACTTGATATAAGCTTTCGGTGCCGTATTTTTATCGGCAACACGAATATGTGAAAAAATGAATAAAACGGTTTGTGTCTTTGCTTAATATGTATATATGTATTGTATACCACTGTCACTGGCTTGTGGAATGGTAGAATATATTATTATTCAAATTAAATGATTTTATAGAAAATACAGTTAATGATTAAATAAAAAAGAAATGTAGTCTAGAGGATTTTATACCCAGAGAGAATCTGATTTATAGTCAGACGCCATAACAGTTATGCCACGGTTGGTTATGCGAGGTTTGTGGATATTGGGATGTGTTAGTATAACATACGAGTACCTATACAAGATGGGTCAAAATTTACTTTACCATTAAATTATTTTTTTTGTAATCTTATAGTTTTTTTACACGATACTTTAGATGATATAAGATTTAAATATTATCTTTAATATTCAGATAAAAAAACATAATTATGGTGTATAAAATATCTTGTGAAAAAGTTGATCAATTTTAAATAGCAAATTTTGCTCCACCATGTATTATGTATATAAATTATTTTTATTGCTCTTCGTTGCAAATGTGTCGCGAAAAATATGCCATCTTTGTTATTATTTTTATACTTTTTATTAATTTTTTAATATAGTGGAAGATGATAATAACAGTTCAGTGTTGACCGGTACTGTCTTCAAAATAAAGCAGGAGGTGCCTGTGTGCACAAGACCTCAACATCAAAATAGCTGTGGTCTTTGTAAAGTATTATAAAACAAAAAAATTGTTTTATATTTAAATCACAAGAAACAAATATTGAAAACATATAAATGCGAATAATAAATAAAATAAAAATCTTAATTAAAATTCCTGGAGTTGTGATAGAAGGATAATGTAAATATTTTCCTAGCAATTCATACCAAAAGTGCTTCATACTTTGAAAAGATTTAATTTATTTAGGTATTCCTCGTATTAAACAACACTCTATTTTTTATAAAGCACGTATTAATATTATATTACAAATTTGTAATTGAAGGTAAATAATATGAAAGTGTATTATTATTTTTTCTGATAATGTTCATGGCATAAATTTTATATACATGCGTGTATGTGTGCGTATGTATATATATATATGAGTATAAGAATACGGGTATGAATGAGTATATACTTTTTAATGCCAAAAGTTAATTATATATACATTTTTATTTTATTTATTAATCTGTTATAAGCACAATGATTTTTGTTATACACTTCTCTAAATACCATATACTTGTGCAAAGAAGATTAATAATGACTGTTTATAATATAATAAATTAATAGCAATAACGATATAAAAATATTATAATTTTCGAGGTATATGTTTATCTTTTAAGTGTTTTTTGATAGCATTGATTATTAACCTTCCTGATGTTTTCGGGTAACCTGTTAAATATTTATTTTTTTATGTGCGTATAGTGGTGTTGTACAAGTGATGTGTTGATTTTTGAGCATGAAAATACAAATTTAAACCTAGTACAACTTTCAGCAATGAAATAATATTTTTATTTTTATTTTAACATTTGAAGAATAGAATATCTCTTAAATAGATCACAAAATACCTCTATGATAAGTTTTTGTACATTTTTTACTGTAATTAGGCTAGTATTATAAGCTGATTCCCAACTAATGATGGCATATTGTAATATGGATTGAATAAATTCATAGTATACCATGTACAAATGATTTATCGATAAAAATGTTAACAGGATATTAGATTTTATTTGTTGTCTTTAAAATTGAGCAGTTCGAGAGACAATAATATATTTTTTTATTGCATCCCTTTTTAATTTTCTCCGCATCCTCTCCTCTTTAAACAGTGTAAAAACTATAGACCAGTATATGAATAGGCATGAAATAAAAAGTTTTTGGCGAAAAACCAAAAACTTTTTTGTGCCTTCGTAGATCTACAGAAGGCATATGATAGAGTTATGAGAGAAAGGTTATGGAATGTACTCTTTGATTAATCTCTATACGAAGGAAGTTCTGCGTGTGTCGAATAATGAACAAGAACTACAGAATCAGGTGAGTAGAATGTACGATGTATGCAAGGAAAGCGACCTCATGATGAATGTTAACAAGTCGAAAGTGATGGTATTCGAGAAGGAGGAAAGCAAGACATCGTGCAAAATACTTGTAGGTAATGAATGTTTGGAATAAGTAGATGAGTTTGTATATTTGGTAAGAATGTTTGATAGAAACGGAAAGGCTGAGAATGATATCAAAAGGAGGGTAGCTGCAGGAAATAAAGTGAACGGCGCTTTGAATGGAATTATATCTAACGGGAATTTGACAACCGAAGCAAAACTAGTGGTGCACAATGGAATCCTGGTACCGACTCTGATGTATAGAAGTGAGACCTGGAGCTGGTAGAAAAGGAACGAAAGTAGACTGAATGCAGTGGAAATGAGATCACTTAGGCGTATTTTTGGCAAATCTATTTATGACAGAGTAAAGAATGAAGAAATAAGGAAAGAATGTAAAGTCGATGTTAGTATAGTTATTAAGAGATTAAGATTAAGAAAGGATCACTTAGGTGGTTTGGTCATATGGAACGGATGAATGAGGAGAGAATGGTAAGAAAGATATATGACGCAAGTGTTGATGGCAGCAGAAGTAGAGGACATTCGCGGAAGACTTGGCATGACCAGGTAAACCAGATGCTGGAGGATGGACCTGTTAGAAGCCTCAATAATCGGCAAGTTTGTATGAGAAGATGTATGAATGTGGATGAGGCGAGAATTATGTGTTAGGAGAGAAGAGTGTGGCGCTCTATTCTCTCTGCCTACCCCCGCGGAGAGTAAGTAAGTAATGAAATCAAATATATACGTATAGGAGAGGGGTTTATAAAATTAGTTGCGGAATGAGAGACATCCCACACACATTCTTTATAGAAACATAAATCCGATAGTTTGTGATACATTTATGCAATAGTAGAATTATTTACTCTTCAAAAATTAAATCTTTGTGTAAACAAGACGTATTTTTTACATTAATGCATATTATATTGTCAGCGTTTTGATTAGTAGTATCAAAGTGATCACGTGGATGATACCAAAATGGAAGGAATTTGCGTTAGTTCATGTCTATATATTTGGTAATCTGTAGTAAAAACACTATTTTGTTTATCTTTTTATTAGTACCTACTATGTACTATTTTTTAGTTTACTAACGATAATTTGAATTATATTTTCACTTTATCCAGCTCCGAAGAAACTTCACTGGTCTTATTTTATCACTGGTTATTAAATATTTTTACTGTTTGTTTTTCATAAATAAATAGAGTTAAAATAATTACGCCTGTAAAACAATATATTTATCACAATTTAAAGTAATTAGCAGGAAAGATATATAGAAAAATTTTATTTATCGAAAAAATATTCAGTTACTACTACCGGGATACTATAGAACTGTTCTATAAATGCAACTTCACGTTCTCTTTAAAAAAATATTTTTTTAATTTTATATTCATTAGCAAATGTATTATTTTTTTAAATATATTTATTAATTACCTTTGACTTAAAAATGAACTATGAAGAAATGACTTTTTGACGACCGATATTTATGGTTCACCGTCGAAAGGTATTTATATAAAGGGTCCAGCAATAGGTATTTACAGTTTTTATCGTATGATTGCAAGTTGATAATAGAAATTCATAGATTAAAACGAAACATATTTATTATATATATAATGCGATTTTCAAATGTGGTTATTTTTTTAAATTACGTTATTCAAATGTGCTCCTTCTTGTCTTTCGCATTCTTGAAGTTTGCTGCGAAAATTTGCATAATACGGTGCAAAATATCTGGACCGATCGTTAAAATTTCGTTGGTTATGTTTTTTTTTATTACAAACACTTTGTACTTCAGATGTCCCCATTAGAAAAAGTTGCAGCAAATCAAATCCATAGATTTTACTCGCCAATTAAAATCACCATTTCGAGATACCGCTGAACCATAATTATGGATCCCGTTCGAATTAACATCGTAACATAAAAAAATCGTCACTGCGTTGGCCAAGAATTTATTGATACTAAAACTGCATAATCTGTATATTATTTTATACAAATAATAGTATAGGAAATTTACTCATAAATTCTAAAGACAAAGATGTTAAATTTAACAATTCTGGTGTCTATAAACTTAGTTGCAACGATTGTGCTGCATTTTATATTGGTAAAATGGGTAGAAATTTTAATATAATAGTAAGGGAGTATTTAAAATGTTTGAACAATAGTGGGTTTTCAGAATTTCCTAATCATTTGATAGAAAATGGTCATGGTTTTGATAAAAAATTGGGATTGTCAATTTTGCATATATATGGTGTTGGTCACAAATTAAATAATTAAGTTGGAGATAAATAAAACGTGTAAAACTAATCAAAAAATTATAAACAACCAACTAAATTTAACTACGAGTCCTATTCTAAAATTTTTTCCTAAAAATTATTCGAGTAAATTTGTATTAAGTAACAATTTGAGTCAGGTACTAAATTTATTTTTAAATAATTGGTTTTTTTAAAATAGATTCTGGTAAAGAAACAATAATATATATTTTTAGTTAGTTATGACATCCTGAAGAAGAAAATGGTATTTTTCGAAACCGGCAGATGTAAAACAAAGATAATAAATAAAAATATGAATTTTAACCACAAAGTTAATATTGCTAATTTTAAAAGTATTAATATGTATGTTGTTACGGCGCGTTCCGGCTCTAGTCGATCGTACGCCGACGCACCATCACCAGTCTAGCTCAATGTGGATGTCTTTAGTGTGAAATGTATCTGATTCGCAATATTTGCACATGAAAGTGGCACAAATCGCATTAAATTGTTCTAGGGACACATCCCGCTCGTAGCAGCCGACAACAATCGACCTTGCTCAGACAGTGGCAATGATCTTTATAGCATCCGTCCCACGTTCAGTGCAAAACTCTCCCTCCTGCATTTCCATGAATCTGCGTTATACCCGCAGATTGCCGGCCGGGTATTGCGGTTGTCTCGCCTCGCCACGGGTCCAATCTCTCGCCTCGATTTCGTCGTGGCCATCTCCCGACGCGAGCTCCTCTACGTGGATAAATTTGTGGACAAACTTTTCCCAAGTTTACGACGGGTTTCCTGGCAGCCGCCATCGTTTGGTCTGCGCGCGTTCGTCGCCTCCGGCCGCCTGTAAAAGAAAGTCCACTCTCCAGCTGTTATTCCCTAGGAGGCCAGAAGTCGCTTTAATTGGTTGTTTTGTCAAAGTTAATTACTCGCTATCTCTGCAGTCTCTTGTGGCCCCGTGTGAGGCGCCTGCGGGGATGGTTATCACATCACATCATAAAAACTTATTGAACACTATACTGTTCTCCACTCCGTTTATATTTTCCCATCACAGCCCATAAAAATGCGTCAATACCTTTTGCCGGACCCTGTACTTCAGACGCCGCTTACGAGTAATATTTGGTCAATATTTTCATGTAATGTAGTGCGTTTAAATGGATTACTGAAAAGCCATATTCCAACTCTGTACAGATTTTAAGGCACGATGCATCAATTAATATAAATAACATTATTCATCATACAATATGCACAAAAATAAACAAATTAAATCAAACGTCAATAAATTAAATTAATGTTGGAAATATTCGACGTATTCCATTCGATTGCCTCTGTATTTCAGGTAATGAAATTATGATTCTACAATGTTATTTTGTAATTCAAAAATTAATTTGATGGTACAACGTTATTTAACCTTTCAAACGGTAATTCTTGTTCATTGTCTAGCACTGATGTTCAATTGATGTTAGTGAGATCATTTTAATGAATTGTTAATATGATACGTTATGTGTATGTCCGACAAAAGGTTTTTAAGAACAATAATTTTATTTGTAATATTTAAAGTAATTACTTTGTTATTAGACATTTTATTAATGAAAGTGTGATGGGTATATTATGTGTGTACTCAGTTCATTTTCAACCATTATTCTTTTTTGTGTCAAATGTTAGCATTGGTAATGATGGTGGTATATTGAAGTAAAATATAAATCTGTGTCGCAGTGTTTTAGAAAAAAATACAATAACGGGATGTATTTATGTCTACATGTCTCTTCAAATCCTTCCAATTATAATTTTACTTTAAAAAATGACAGAATATTTCTAAAGTAACGAAAAGAATTTGTAAATATTAAACTACTTGAAAATCAAAATAGGTTAATTAAAATAAATTATTATCTTTTCGAAAAAAAAATATTAATCTAAAATTCTACCCAACCGAGTTTGTTTTGCCTCATATTAAAATAATTTAAAATATAATTATTTATGAAATAATTTTTTTTCCTGGAACTAGAATTTAATCAGCTTATTTATAAATAAAACAATATTCAATCATTTTAACTCAGCTACATTTTTAGTATTGGTGACACTTTATTAAAATCCCGAAACTTGTTTTACTCATAAAATGTATTTTGGCAGCTGTTTGGTACCTGAGCAGCCTGGGCGCCGCCTGGGGAGCTGAAATCGCTGTACATATTAAACTATAACAACAGCGTAGGCTTGAAAATCTCAGTTACGAATACATGAGTAGAAATGTCTTGTATTAACATTTAAATATCTACTAACAGCTGAACAGCTATTTGTACCTTACATTAACTATTTTTAAGGTGTGAATATAATAGTAAAATCTTTAAATGTGAAAATATAAAATAACATGAAACAAAAATGATCTAGTAATTAGATATAATACAAAGAAAATTAAGTATGTTCTTAAGGGTGAAGAGGGTAGGTATACGTGCTTGCCCTGGGGCCTAGTAATTGACGCTACGCCACTGATCCACATTCATATCATTATCCACATCCGTGGCTGGAATAGCCTCAAATAACTGACAGTGTTGTATAATATTATATCTCAACTTCTAGATAATCCATTTTTATAAAATAGATGCCATTTTTTTTTCTTTAAACTAAATATCACAAAAATAATAAAACAAGTTAGTTTAATCACTTAGGAAACAAAACAAAAATATACAATTATTACCATAAAATCTATAAAAGGAAAAATATATGTATGTTAGTGATTGTATATATAAAGTTAACGTAACGTAATTGTTTATAAATAAGTGTGTACTAAAATTGAAAATTCATAATGAAACGTACAAATGTATCATCACGCCGTTTTCCGCGGGAGTAGGCAGAGAGGATAGAGCGTCACACTCTTCTGACCTGACATACAATTTTCACCTCATCCACATTCATACATCTTCTCATACAAACTCACCGGTAATTGTGGTTTCTAACAGGACCACTTTCAGTATCTGGTATACCTGGTCGTGCCAAGTCTTCCGCGGACGTCCTCCATTTCTGGTGCCATCTACACTTGGTCATATATATTTCGTACCATTTTCACCTCATTCATCCGTTCCATATGACCAAACTACCTAAAGTGATTATTTCTTAATCTTACTCACTGTACTAAGATCAGCTTTAAATTATTTTCTTATTTCTTCATTCTGTATTGTCATAAATAGATCTGCCACATATACGCCTAACTGATTTCATTTCCACTGCATTCAGTCTACTTTCGTTCTTCTTCTGCCAGCTCCAAGCCTCACTTGCATACATCGGTGTCGGTACCAGGACTCCATTGTAAAACGTAATTACATTAATAAATAATATTTAACTAAAATAACAAATTTATTAAACCAATTTATTTTGTAGTTGAAAATGATCAAATATAAAGTATAGGTATTCAAAGTATATTCAGCCTGCGATTCAAACATCAAGGTAGCGTGGCCGTTAGATACTCACCTTTTTTTTTAAAATTGAAAATGTTTTTACTCCAAATAATTATAATTTTACTAGGGTGTAATATCTACCACAAACTAAAGTAACAAAATAACACAACAATAATAAATACAAAAATATTTTTTTAAGGAATTAGAAGAATATAGTAATTATATTTATCTTGTCATATTACAAGATAAGTAATGATTTAGACTATGTTTTTACATCCAATGAAGATATTTTCTTCGTTTCCTAGAAGCTCACTAAACTAAAATATTTTATACAAATGTTTTTCGTATATAATTAGCTCATTAATATCTGCACGATGGAACAAAAATATATAAATTAATTTCTCATCATTAAAATGCTATCTTTACCAAGATGTTTCTCATTTTATATTATTTTTGATATGTACAACCTGCACGGAGGTTTTTTTTAATTTATTTGTATTGAAGAGAGACACCCATTAATTAAAATATTAGCTTCATCTTGGTCAATAACTATTTATTAGAAATATTAATGTTATGAAATATATAAAAATATGTATCTACCTATGAATGCTTCATTTCAATTCTTTACGTAGCTTTAAATAAATATAATAATAACATTGGATAATTTGTATAGCGCCATTTTCGTAAAAACTCTCATCTCAAGGGCGCTTAATACACAATTTTTTTTTATAGTTACATTATCTTTGTTTTTTTAAACAAAAAAATATTATTTTTACTTATGCGAATGATTTTTTGAAAAGGTGCGTTTTTAGTTTCTTCTTAAATAAAATCTCTGATGCACTGTTTCTTATGACGGAGGGCAAAGAGTTCCATGCTTTTGGACCTACCACCGCAAATGCCCGTTCATTAAATTTAGACTTCTAGAAACGGTTATATTATGTCGCCTTGTACATCAACCAGCACGATTTAAATTCAACTCTTTCAGAAAATCAGAGCCGATGCTGCTGTTATAAAAGGGATGTTATATAAGAGAATTTGGAAACTCCATATATTATCCGTGCTGTCGCATTTAGAATGGATTGTAATCTACCCTAAAACATTGGCAGGCCAGCATAGATGCTGTTACAATAGTCCACACGTGACACCATAAATACATTTATAAGTAGACGGACTGCCTCATTATTTATCCATATACAATCCGCCACATAATTTATTCTCAAAAGAATTTATAACAAGCTCAATTAATTGACACAGTAAAGTTTTATTGAATATATTTCAAGATATTTAATTTTAATAATTAAAATAACACGAACCTTTACCATATAGTTTTGATAGTTAAACAAATGACATTCTTTGAAGTCAGTTAGTGTATTTTGTGATAAGTTCCAAAGGGGATCATTAAAAGTAGATCGTGTTTTACTATGACAATATGTATTGAGAAATACTACTACTACTATTACGTTCGTTTTGTTTACGATAACACTTGCAAGATATGTTCTTAATACGTTCATAACAACCGAAGAGCGTGTGTGAGAAAATGTATGAAATTGGATTAGGCAAAAAAGGTGGATGCAAGAGTGTGGCTTTAGTTATAATATGGTAGTAAAATTTGCGAAATATTATGAGACACTTGTATATTATCGATGAAGTACGAATATTGGTGTACTTTCATATTTCGCGTTCGGCAGTAGCGAGTACTAAAATTTTGATCGGCTGTATTTCGACTAGAGATTGTATTCATCTGAACTGGAGGCGTATTGTCTAGAAAAAAATTAAATTGTTCAGATACATTTGATTAAATTATTACTATTAAACATATAAAAATTCAATTCAATAAAGTTATTATTACGTATTCTAATATTTTAACCATTCAATTAATAATGATATACTCATGATAGACTGTATATATTCAAGTCAACTTCAAATATAGATTAGCCTGTCTAGTGAAAAATATTTTGTTAGGAGAACACATTCTTATTGTGAAGTTGTAATTATTGAGGACATAGGTCTGTGATATTTTAAATACGAATTAAATATATCAATTAGAAAAATATACATATAAAATCAATTTTATCGAAAAATATTCTTGTTGCGTCACCGAGATTCGAGCCTGGATCTCTATTCAAACAGGGGAAGGTGCATTATCCAACTATGCTACAGCAACGATATTTTTAACGACAAATTTTTGAACCTATATGTTACCTTTTTTTGATATTAATACATTTAATCGTTCCATTATTTGAAAGAGCAATCTACATTATTTTTACGAAATCTCAAATACCTTTGAGTACTCTGATAGCAGACGCCAGAATTATCAATTAATTTTTATTGAATTTTGGAATCATTGATACTTTATTATTAGCAGAACACATTTTTATTGTGAAGTTGTAATTATTAAGAATATAGGTCTGTGATATTTAATTATTATTTTTTTAATATTTTGCATTACGTCCGTTCAAGTAAATGCGTCTTTTACGAATAGCGTGCGGCGCAAGCGAGGTAAGTATTACGTTTAGTTCATATATGTTTAAATACTAATTAAATGCACTAATTTAAAATATATACATATAAAATCAATTATATCGAATAATATTATTGTTGCACTACCGGAATTGAACCTGGATCTCTTTTCCAACATGGGGAAGGTGTATTACCAACTATGCTACAGCGACAGTATTTTTGACGACAAATTTTCGAACCCACATGTTACACTTTTTCAAATTAACACATCCATCGTTCTATTATTTGAAAGTCATCTACATTGTGTAACATATGGGTTCGAAAATTTATCGTTAAAAATACTTTCGCATAGTTGTTAATGCACCTTCCCCGGATTGGAATAAAGATCCAGGTTCGAATCCCGGTAGCGCAACATAATTATTTTTCGATAAAATTGATTTTATATGTATATCTTTCTAATTAATACATTTAATTAGTATTTAAAATATCACAGACTTATGTTCTGAATGATTAAAACTTCACAATAAGAATGTGTTCTCTTTAATTATATATGTAAGAATAGACTTTGCATAAAGTTATGTGAAATACATGCGCAACTTTATTTGGGTTTTTTTTATTGTTGCGCTCTCTCTTCTCTTGCAGAGCCGTACATTTTCATAAACATATGGATTATTCACACAGTTTATAATAATAATTTTGGTTATTTTACGGGTCTAAAAATAAATCTCGTAATAACAAATAATAACATTTATCAAGAGCATTTCAATTATTATTAACTACAGCGATGCTGTAATGTTTTGTTTGATAACAATAATTAAACCTCCCATTCTTTGATTAACAAAACAGAAAACCGGTTTAATATTCTATATTAATATTATTTGTCAATGTTTACTTGAACGCTCTCTGCAATCAAATTTTCTCTGTACCAAAATAAATGGATAATTAGAATATTATTTAACCTACGGTATATTATGACAACATACATAGGTGGGGTGGTAATTAGCCCCAGGTAAGGTAGGTACATATGTAGGCAGTATATTGACTTTGCAGCACTATTTAATGTTCACCCTTCGTGGCGTTTAGACTAAGTAAGTTTAAGCCTAATATTTAATATTTACCCACAAAAGTTTGTCATACTCGAAATAAGCCATTAACTAATGTTTGGACAGATTTACAATAGGCACGTTACTAAAATAAGTAACATTTTCATTAAATCAATATCGTCCTGACAATCTCTTGAAGTCATTTATTATCACGACGACGAGATTTACGTAGAAAAACATTATTGAGTTATTTTTAAAATTGGCAAAATTAACTTTGTGGTTACAATTCATAATTTTTATTTTATTAACCACTTATTGAGTAAAAATACATCTATCGGATTCGAAAAATATCATTTTCTTCTTCAGGATGCCAATAACTAATAAAAAACACATGTTATTGTTTCTTTAACAGAATCTATTTTTAAAAAACAATAATTATATAAAAAATCAATTTAGTACCTAACTCAAATTGTCACTTGATGATACAGAATTACTAGAATAATTTTTAGGAAAAAATTTTAGAATGGGATTTGTAGTCTTTGATTAGATTGATGATTTACACACTTTATTTATCTCCAGTGATTCCAAATTATTTAATTTATGACCAACACCATTTACATGCAAAATTGGTAGTCCCAATTTTTTATTGAAACCATGACCATTTTTTATCAAATGATTAGAAAATTCTGAAAACCCACTATTATTCAAACATCGCAAATGCTCCTTTAATCTTATATTAAAATTTTGACTCGTTTTACCAATGTTAAATGCGGCGCAATCCTTGCAACTAAGTTGAATTGATAAATTTATCATCTTTGTCTTTAGAATTTGTGTAAATTTCCTATAAACAAATATTAACATATGTTTTTTATTAGTTTTGACATTCAGAAGAAGAAAATGATATTTTTAGAAACCCGTAGATGTATTTTTATTCAATAAGTGGTTAAAAAAACAAAGGTAAAAATAAAAATATTTATTGCGTTAACTAATTTAGTTATGGGCGTATTCCGTTTAGAGTAAATGTCGAATCAACTGTAGTATTTGTTTATTGAGATTGTAGTCAATTATTTACATATGAATTAATTAAAATTATTATAAAATATACTTACATTATTGGTTTTGTCTGTTATAATAATAATAATAACGTTGGATAATTTATTTAGCGCCATTTTCATAAAAACTTCAACTCAAGGGCATTTTACATATATACTGCTTAGTCTTAGTATTTAAAAATAAAAATTGTTATTTGATCTGATATGATTTTGTGAAAGTCTCAGAAGCAAGGTTTTTTATTACAAAAGACAATGAGTTCTACGATTTTGGACCTGGCACAGCAAATGCTCGTTTACTGAACTTGACTCCTGGAAATGACTGATCGGATCTACGAGTATCCCTTCCTACGGTTGAAATAGGGAATGATCTTAGAGTTTGACGTCTAACATTCAAGATGCCTGTTATGTTATACTATGTAGAAAATACTAATACGTTATATTTCGCCATGTACATCAACTAGCACAATTTAAATTCTACTTTTTCAGGAAAACGGAGCCAATGTAGTTCACGCAAAGGTGATATTATGTGAGAGAATTTAGATGTTATATAAATTATCTGGGTTGCTGTATTTAGAATAGATTGTAATCTATCCAGCTGAAACATTGGCAGGTCACTATTACAGTAGTCCGCGTGACACAACAAATACATTTATAAGTAGACGCCCTGCTTTAGGGAGCAGATGTCTTCGAATATTTTTTATCTGCCTCAGTTGATAAAAGCACGCACTGACAGTTTTCAATCTTTGAAAACATAATTTTTGAAGTAGATAAATATAACATACGAATGTATTCCTAACAAAATAAATTATATCATTTATTTCATTCACCATAAATATTAATTGACTTTTATCGTTCCAACATTTATAAATGCTAACTAATGTACGCAAAAATAATTATCATAATTTGTGCATCACACATTTAGTGAAGCCTGTGAGCCATATGTGTGCATATTTCAAAAAAAATAATTGTATAATAGTCTGGCATATTTTTACTTGACTGGATAGGAAAAATTTTGTTTTGGTGTTGCTGTTTAAACATTTATTACTGTTTTTATAATTTTTCAGAATTAACACTTATAGGTAGATATAAATGGGTCTAGGTGACGTTTTTGCGCACATATCGTGTCTCACTATAAAATTGAATATCTCAAGTTGATCTCTGTGTTTATCTCTAGATGAAAATTTTAACATGTGTCCACATTCACACATTCCATACAAGTTATCCTCTATTTCTGGTACCATCAACACTTGCGTCATATATCTTTCTTATCATTCTTTCCTCATTCATACGTTCCATATGACCAAACCAATGACCAAAAGTGATCCTTTCTTAATCTTACTTATAATCTAAGATCAGCTTTACATCTTTTCCTTATTTCTTCATTCTTTATTCTGTCATAAATGGATCTGCCACATATACGCTAAAGTAATCTCATTTCCACAGCATTCAGTTGCATTTTGTTCCTTTTCTGCCAGCACGAGGTCTCACTTCCATACATCAATGTCGTACCACAGTATCAGGACTCAATTGTGTACCGCTTGTCTTGCCTAGGTTTCAATGTCTTTCTATTTCTATTAAATATTCTTCCCAAATATACAAACTCATCTACATGTTCTAAACATTCATTACCTACAAGTATTTTGCATGATGTCTTGCAAATATCTGGGAATATATAAATTGATAATTTGGCCAAGGCAGAATATTTTTCTCCGATTATATTTCATGTCAGTACAAACACATTAAATTGTATTAAATTTCATTAATGCCTATGGTATTGTCCTTTAATAAAATATCCGAAGCAAAAATATAGCGGCAAAAGCCCGATAATCCAATTTACCAATTTCAAATATAAATATATCGGAGAAGTTCGGAATATCAACACATTACAGTTACTTTATTTTGGGCTTACGTTTGGTTAGGTTTGTAAAACTTTACCAAATTTACATAATGAAGCTTGTAATAAATATTTATCATATTTTGGTAGATTCCAGGGTAGGTTTTAAAATATGTACCTCGGGTTTGCAATCAAAATATTATATCTCAGAATAGCACAGGTAGTACATAATTTAACATGCACTACCCATAAATATATTAATACAAATTAAATTAATCAACTAGAATGATATAGAGAAAAAATCAAATTCGATGAATAGATTTTTTCTGTATTCCTTTCTAGTTAATTAATATAATTAGTATTAAAATACCACAAAACTATGTTCTGAAATTCCAACTTTATCAGAAAATGTCACATGTCACTGTTATTGGAGAATATAAATTTAAAAAGATTTTATTTTCTGTATTTAGAAGCATAAAACTATATAAATTGTTTAAACGATATTATAATAGTGGCTTTGTAAAATATTATTCAACGTTTATTTCTCAAATTGACAAAAAATTATTTAGTTTTCGTAATTCTTCTATTGCATATTTGTTGTATTTTGCTTATTTATTTATTCATTTATTATTTGTATTAGATACCGTTTTTTATTATTTACTATGTTAGACGATTCAGATCTTCTCATTAAATCATGAAAAGCAAGCTAAAATTTAACGTTTTATTTATTTAGTAATCATTTAAAAGTTTTATTGAAGTAATAAAATCATCATTATTCTTCAACTTTTTGTTTTCTTGTCGAGGTTGCCTTTATTGACTTTATTGTTGAAGCTTCCTGGAGTGGTTATTTTAAGATACCTTTCTCTATTAAATAGATTCGGGTAGATTTCATCTGTGAGTGAAAGTGTGTTCTTGACATTTTCCCCTAGGTAAATTATCAACGAGGTTACGAATTTGAAATATTTAAATAAAATAAAAATATACAAATGTAACATTTTTAAATTTGAATATAACGGAACTGTTATTCATCGTAGAACTTTGTATTTTTAGAGAAGTAGAGAATTAATATTCTAACGAACGGAATTTACACGTGTTGCTATGAAGGAATCGAAAATTCTATTATTTACTACGGGGAAAAATAAATAAGCGATCCCGTTGAAAACAAAAACTAAGGGATGCGCGTAAAGAGGGGGTGAACTATCTTACGATTTTCATGGAATATCTTCTTATTTTACGGCACTTCAGGATGGGATTTAGCTTACTCTACAAGTTCTCTCCACCTACTCCTATCTCTTCGATAAATCCTGGACTCACCAGTCCTCTACCTCCTCGGTCTGCCTCTAGGTCCAAATTCCATCAGGATATCAACTTGGTCATGATCTTTGATATCCTGTCATCTGGCATTCTTTCAACATGTCTAGTCCATCGCAGTATTTGGAACCTACAGAATCATATGGTTGTTTCTTGCTTTATTAAATTTTCAAGTTCATGGTTCATTTGTATTCTGTGTGTTACATTTTTAAGTTTAAATCCATATTTTTTTTAAACTGCTAATTATTTTCATTGATTTGAGATAAGCATCACGTTTTGCAACCATAAGTGAGCACAGGTCTTTTAATTGTTTAATGTATTAGCGCTTCGATTTAATATTATAGACCCCATCAGGCATAAACGTTTATATTTTTAGCTAGAAGGTGAATTTTCAAAAAAAAATATAGATCAGGACAATTAACGAATTTAGGCGAGATATTGTAGGAAGCGGAACTGCAACCAAGGAAGGCTAGATGTTCCACACCGGCTAGACATGGTGGAGCATGAAATATAATATGGGTTTGTTGCAAGATTCAGATCACTTACTCACCTCGTACGCCATCTGATGATCATCATCGGAAGAAATGTGTGTTCGTGTTCCAGAATAAAAGGAAATTAATTGTAAAAAATAAGAGAAATTTTAAATTCATGCAAAATTATAAATCGGTTGAATCTAGATGAGATTTATAAAATTTCTCTCTATACAAACAAATTAAATTATGATGCTACACAACACAGGGTAAATCAAAATATGAAAGTCGCAGTAAATTAACTATGGAGAATTGTTCACACTTATGTTTTCTTCAACCACTCTCTTCGTTGGCCGGGGAGCGTCTGCCGAGCGAGTTCAGTTGCCGTTAGAACCACGGCTCTTCCCGTCTATTGCCGTATTTGGGCTAAATTAGAGTTGGTGATACCATAAAAACAATTGTCAAAACGATAATACTTTTAAATTTTATTGGTTAATTAAAATTTTTAGAATGTGTAACAGAATTTGTTACGTCACAATATATATCTATATGATCGAAGAAAGCGCACTAAAATTTTATGGCCTGAGTGTCTATGTAATACATATTATAACATTTCTTTAAAAAAAAAAAAAAAAAAAGGGTAGAAAGGATCTATTCTTTCTCGGAACAATTATTATTTCATAATAAATAAAAGCGTGTATATGGAAAACGTATTTTTTTAAATGAGTATAAATCTCTCGTGATGTTGAGGACCTAAAAGTTAATGAGATGTAGATCAATGTTTGTACCATATGTTTGTATATGTGGTAAGTAGTTATTCTGTGTACGCGTGTCTATTTTAAAGAAAAATAAACGCATTCTAGCGTCTAATTTGTGTAATGTTATACTAGTGTAATGTTATGTTCAAAACGTAATAAAAATAAGCCTTCCAAGGTCAATTCTATCGAAACATGTGACACGTGGCTGCGCGGTGTTCGCAAAAAAGTTTTTTCATATTTTTTGTGTGTCTGAGTAAAAATACATTGATATAGAGGATCTAATTTGGATATGGGTAACACTCAGGTCCAAATTAGTTAGAGGTCTTCACGATAGGTGAAATATTGTCAGCGCACTATACCTAACATTTATAAACTGACCAAGAAATAAAAAATACCCAATTAATGTTTACATGACAAATAATACCTATTAGTGATAAATTGTGTTTTTTTTGACAAAACAAATTTGTCGGCATAGTATTGTAGACACAGATCTAAAGTACGATTTCTTGAAGTTTTAAAATAAATTACTTACTTACCATCATACCGTTTCTCTGCGGGGGTAGTCAGAGAGGATAGAGCGCCACACTCTTCTGTCCTGATACACAATTATCGCCTCATACATCTTATCATACAAGCTCGATGATTATTTGTTTATCTGGTCATGCCAAGTCTTCCGCAGACGTCCTCTACTTCTGCTGCCATCAACACTTGCGTCCTATATATTTCTTACCATTCTATCCTCATTAATCCGTTTCATATGATCAAACCACCTAAGCGATCATTTCTTAATCTTACTCACTATACTAATATCAGCTTTACATTCTTTCTTTATTTCTTCATTCTTCACTCTGTCATAAATGGATCTGTTACATATAAGCCTAAGTGATCTCATTTCTACTGTATTCAGTCTACTTTCGTTTCTCTTCTGCCAGCTCGAGGCCTCACTTTCATACATCAGTGTCAGTACCAGGACTCCATTGTTAACCGCTAGTCTTGCCTCAGTTGACAAGTTCTCATTAGCTGTAATTCCATTCAAACCGCCGTTCACTTTATTCCCTGCAGTCATCCTCCTTTCGATATATTTCTCTGTCTTTCCGTTTCTATCGAACATACTTCCCAAATATACAAACTCATCTACTTGTTCCAAACGTTCATTACCTACAAGTATGTAGAACGTTGTCTTGCTTTCCTCTTTCTCGTATACCATCACTTTCTACTTGTTGACATTCATAATGAAGTCGCTTTCCTTGCATACATCGTACATTCTACTCACTAGCCTCCGAATTGAAGAATTGAAGGAAAAATTGATAAACGTATATTATATTTAGGTATCCTACATTATAATTTTTTATATTAAATTAACTATTATTTTTATATATAATTACCGATTTTTATACATAAGTTACAACACGAAATAATTAAATCGATAAAACTACTCATGAGAATATTTACTTTTGCTTAGCGCACTGTAATGCTCCTATCACAGAGGGAACGTTGGTCCAAAATATTATTTACAATACATTTAAATTCGGTTAGTTCTGTATTAAAGTATAGCTTGGTTTGTAAATTCTAGAATTAATGATTATCGTTTTTGTAGTACACACCATAGTATTGCAAATATGGGACTTTTCTGTAATGAACAATGCAAATCACATTTTAGTATTCAAATTTTAGGACAAACTAATTGATGCTCAAAACTATCCAGTAATAAATTACTAGTCAGAACATTGTTCGTAGAATAAATAATAATTGGATTAGTTTTGAGCGCGCAATATAGCGACGGGGAGATGTAACATTCCCCCACCGAGAGAAGCTGTGCAGATTACAAAGCAGGCAAATAATAAAGTAAAAGAGAGATGAGCTGTCTTTATCTCCGAGTCCAGTGCGCTTGAATTTACCATGTCAGACGTACTGCAAACCACAATTGAGATCAGTTGAACAGTATAATTGAGATTAATGGTATTTAATATAAATATCTATAATAAAATCTAACAAAAATGTAATAAATTATGTTTTATTTATAATTATCAATATTACATTGAAAAAATATATTCTTTTCAATGATTTCATTTTTAAAAAATATAGCGTGTTTACTTAAATTTTAATTTATAAGGTAATTAATTCATAGACATGTTCCAGAATTATAAGTTTATAATAAAACCAATACTAATTATATCTCAAATTTATCACACATTATTTTGTCCTGACACACAATTCTCGCATCACCCACATTCATACATCTTCTCATACAAGCACGTCGATTAATCAGGTTTCTAACAGGATCTTTTGCTGTATTTAGTTTACCTGGGGGTGCCAAGTTTTTCGTGGACGTTCTCTGTTTCTGGTGCCATCAACACTTGCGTTATATATCTCTATTACTGTTATCTTCTCATTCATCCGTTCCATATGACCAAACCATCTATGTGATCATTTTTAAATCTTATTCACTGTAAACACATACAATTATGTAAATAAAAATATTTAATAAATAATTTTATAATGAATTATTTATGAAGTGACTTTTTTAGAACCTAGTTCCTTGGTATATAAAACAAATTAGATAAATCACTTAGATAGATATATAGAAAACAATCTAAAAAAATGAAGCCAGTAATGGATTCAAATATGATAGCTCGCAAGGGAAATATATATTGATATGAATGTGTATACATAAAAACTTTTGATGATAATTTATAGTTACTATGGAATAATTGATAAAGCAGTCTATTCATGATTATTCGGCATTTACGATGGAATTTAACTCCACTCTGTGGTCTCCCTACTATGGCTCACATATTATAAAAATCGAAAGAGTGCAACATAAGCTTCTAAGATTTATCAATTTTAAATTGTATATTCCTATATAAAATATAAATTACGATTATTTAATAATTTTACTTCGTTTGAAAAAATTAGTCTGTAGAAGATATGTGAACGATATAGTATATCTATATAAAATGATCAATAGCATGTTGGACTGCCCTGAGTTGATACAAATGGTTTCGTATAAAGTACCAACTCAAACGAGACAACATGAAGTGTTCTCTGTAGGTATACATAGAAATAATTATGCTGTCAACTCGCCAATAATACGGATGCGGCTTGGTAACAAGTTGAATTTCATTGATATTTTTCGTCGAATAAATATTTGTATCTAAATTATGCTTAGTTTTTATTTTTTTATGTTATTTTTAAACTGTTATATTGAAATGTCAATTAAAAATGTTCTGTTATATTTAAATTAAATAAAAATGTATTCTTATTTAATAGTCCACAAGAGCGTTGATGGAAATAAATAAATAAATACTGACAATAGAATGTTCTGGGTTCGTGTTCCGGTGGTGACTATATATTTTTCGATAGATGTTTTTTTTATGTATATATTTCTAATGGCTTATCTCCACGATGATCTCTCAATGAGACTTTGATCTGTGAGAGTCGATAAAGGTATGTTTGTACTGATTAGTCATTCAAATCTGTGAGCAGAATACATGCGGTGATGATTCATAGATCGCTTTAGAGTCGAATATTATTGTTTGTGTAAACGCCTTCGATCACAGGTTTCCAGGTTTCCGATTAACAATAGGTACACATATGATACATGAACTCCCTTGTAGCGGTAAATACTTCGATTGCTATGATTCTGTAATGTTGAATACATTAATTCAATCTATGCGAATTCAAAATGCACCAACCTTTGTGAACCTGGCCTGGTAGACGCTGATGACGCTCTCCTTGTACTCTGGTGGTCCTTAACTCTGCTGGCCAGCCTCCGAAACCTTATCACAATCAAAAACCATAAATACACAATACAAAATGTTTTTATATCGGCGCCATAAATAAGTCTGTCCGAACCGAAAAACTGTCTCTTTCTAGAAGCAGCTTCGCTTTTGTTTGCTGTTTTTAAATCCACACAAATAGAATACACATATTCAAAAATTTATAGCAGGCCTACTTATCGAAGTATAAAAGCGCGTAAACATGCACTAACCTTGCTGTCGTTAGATTTCGGCTGGCTGAAGCGCGCACTGCTGGTTTTAGGACTGCTCCACTGGTCGAAGCACCGGAGGTAATGAGAATCACGCCTTCGTTCTGTTTTCTCCGATTCCGACAATAAGCGGCAATAATCACGCATATACATGTACATTAATATAAACCAGGTAACCCAGTGGTGCCAACCGAAGTAATAAGCCGCGTAAACACTTATCATATCTAATTTGTTTAACATTAGTAAATAGAAAAATATTAAATTAAAATAGAAAATTAGTAAATATAAAAATACTAAACTTAAGAGTGTAGAATTATACGTGATTTAAGGGTTATATAATAATATTATGTAAATTTAACCCTCTACAGATCGGTTTCCCGATTCACTACGTACACACTAGCGTCTCATAGCTAGACCAAATTAATAAGTTGGTTTACGATTTCAGCACGTTTCTTTCAACACAATTCTTAATAATGAAACTACGATTCAAAAATTATCTTAAATAATTGGCGGGTGTTTTGACTCCGGTCGTAGTTAATATGGCTGCCGCACCGCCATTATCGGGCATTGGCAGATGCCGCGCTGCGGTCGCATGACCACGCGCGCCCAGGGGCAAATTACAGCCATCGTACATATGAAATCATTCGGAGCGTTTCCACGTGCATTTATGAACAGTCTAGCTTTCGACGGTGTGCGGTGCTTTGTACCTAATTTCGGTGCGGAGATTATAATAGGATGAGCGAGCCAAGTGAATGCAGGATATAATGGTGTGTGTACATGGATGGAACTTTATCTCGAAACTCACGTAAATGCCAGAACATAGTTTAGCGTTGAGCATATTTGTTATCTATTGCAAGTAGAATGACCGATTGATACACACTGACCTTTACCGCCAAATCAGCGTAAGTTTCATCATTTTAATGGTGATTGTATATGGATAAAACTTGTCTAGGAGACTCGTCGTCTTGAAAGTAGTATTGAGTGCGGAGCGGCTAATATTCATTCTGTATTGTATTTTGTACACAAATATGACATCTGCCGTAGTTTATCTATTGAGTCCTCGTTCTTTTCTCGAACAGCATACCCTTCTACATGTTGTGTAGGTGTGGACCTTTTAGATTATGAGGGACAGAATATTTACCTACTTCCTCTTCTCCTTATTTATCAACCAGTATTTTACTGATATAAGAATTTTACATTAAATTTTTAAACTAGCAATATTGTATATATATATATATATATATATATAATTATTAAGGAGAACATATTCTTATTGTAAAGTTTTATTTATTCAGAACATAGGTCTGTGATGTTTTAAATACTAATTTAATGTATTCTTTGTAAATATATACATATAAAATCAATTTTGTCGAAAAATATTGTTTTTGCGTTACCGGGATTCGAACCTGGATCTCTATTTCCAATCCTTTTATAGCTTTCAAAATAATGGAATGACAGATGTATTCATTTGAAAAAGTGTAACATATAGGTTCGAAAATTTGTCATGAAAAATACTGGCGCTATAACACAATTGGTAGTGTACTTCTCCGGATTGGAAATAGAGATCCAGGTTCGAATCCCGGTAGCGCATAAACAATATTTTTCGACAAAATTGATTTTATATGTATATATTAATAATTAATACATTAAATTAGTATTTAAAACATCACAGACCTATGTTCTGAATAATTACAACTTCACAATAAGAATGTGTTCTCCTTAATAATATAAGTTGTATCAATGTGTCCAAAATTTAATAAAAATGAATTGATAATTCTGGCGTTTGCAGTCGGTTTACTCAAAGGTATTTGTGATTTCGAAAAAACAATGTAGATGGCTTTCAAAATAATGGAACGACAAATGTATTGAAAGGTCAGCAAAACCAAAATGGTTAAATACAATGATATCTAAATTATATTTGAAATTGTCGAACCACAAAGTTACTGTATTAAATATTAAAAACCTTCTAAGTATTCCATAAATATTTTATGTACGTATTTCATTGTTGAGAATTATCCAATCTTCAACATTTTCACTAAAATAGATAGAATGTTATCGGATCTTTTTATTCTATTTAATATATCTTTTCGCATTACATAATAAATGTATCCTGCTTCAGAATATTATATTACCGATACATAATGTTTGCGGTATTTCCTGTAAAGGATTAACTACTGCTGAATAATTGACTAGACGGATATAGAACGAATAAAACCAACATTTCTATGGTCTGCTCCATTGCGCCTGTCTGCTCGTCCATCGAATTGAATTTATAGATAGGTGTCTTTCAGAACCGATGGTATATTTTAAAATAGGCTGAAATATTTTGAAGTAAACTGTAATGTAATATTATAACAGAAATGATAAAATGAACCGGCAGATGAAAATAATTATTCAACGTAGGTTTTAGTTTTAATTAATGGAATTCGAGTTTTGTAAATTGTGATATTTAACGATTTTCCATTTCCGGCACAAAAAAAAAGCATTGTTCACCAATTATTAATACCCTGTAACAATGAACAACACAATACGACACACAATTAGCGTTATACAAATAAAACAATAAGGTAAGCGGATAATCTCGCACTAATTCAAAAAAATGATTAATTTTTCATGAAGCATTTGAAAATATATTTTCATGCTACTTTTTAACCAATTTTTAAAGTAATATTTCATTTAAAAAATATATTATCTGTTATGGTCAGGTATCAGAGATCAGTTATTAATTAAGCGTTGTTAATATAAATTCTGTGTAATAAAAAGTTAAGATTAAGCTAACATTTGTGAAGATTGGCACGATTTGTAGATTATGTAGAGGGTGAATGCTGTAATAATTAAATATGTGTAATTAAATTATTTAAGACTTGGGTACCAACTAATTTTATAGGCTACAAGTATTCTTAATCTCAATATTCTTGCTGATTGTAATTTTTTTGCGACGTGTTATTAAGTATTTTCAGATTTGGGTTGGATAAATAATCAATTTGTATTGTAATGCATTATTTTGTACTTGTATACTCTTTTAGATCATGTTTGTAACGTGTGCAGTGATGTTAATATTTTGACAATACATACATTTATATTTAACCAGAAGGGATAGGTTGGATGCATTGAAGATGTGGTGTTGGAGAAGGATGGAATGAATAAGCTGGACTGAAAATTACATTTAAAGATTTTTCAAGGAGAGTGCAAGAAAGAAGGTCTATAATAAACTCTACAGAAAATCTAAAGGGCCAATGGATAGAACACATTTCTAAACACAACACAACGCGTCTCTCAGAAATATAATTGAAGGAAGAAGACAAAGAGGAAGTTTTAGATAAAAACACATTAATCAAATAATGAGCAAGATGAATACGGCCACTTATAGATAATTTATGGAAGATGTGTAGGACAGATATGCATAGTGAATATTTTATTGACAAGAATACAGTTCTTAAATGTGAAAAAAGCAATAATATCCTCAATTATTATATTTGCAAATTACTTTTTTATGTAAAAAAAAATTCAAAATAAAATTTAGCGTGACATATCCTTTAAGTTTATCTAATAAATTATATTATAATGTAAATAAATATATAAATAATAAAATAAATACTTCTTCTTCAGAAAAAAATGCATACTAAAATTAAAAATACAAGCACAGATAAATACAAAACTATAGAAGTATAGAAAAGAATAGTAAAAGTAATTAGAAACTACTATGAAAATAAATTTAAATGTTTTGTTCTTATCTATACTTGTATTTTTAATTTAAGTATACATAGTTTCCTATAGAAGATACCATAGGTATCGAAACGTGTTGATATATCAATAAATAGTGGTTTGAAACAAATTGTTTTTCTAATTATTTATATAATATGTTGCCACAAAGTAATATTGAAAACTTTAAAGGTTTTATAAAATACATATAAATAATAATACATATAAAAATAGGTTCAAGTAAGGCAGAAGAATTAAAGATACATGTTATCAAGACCCTGCCCACACCGGATTTGATTCTATCGGTTTTTACGCGACTCTATAGCACAGGGGTTGTGTGGAGAATATGGTGGGGAGGGTATTTGGCGAGAACAGTTAATCCCAGCCTGTTTGGATTATTAATGTCAGCAAATTGTAGTACATCCGATTAATCATATTTAAAAACATTTAGATACCCCTCTGTCAACGCCAGAATTTGTATCAGTGTAGTGAGCGAGACAAATGTCATTTACTACAGAATGTTTAAACAGGTTTAGAATTATCTCGCGGAACTTAATAATACCTAATATTTTTTATCAGTATCTTTGTATAGCCGTAAATACTTTGATAGCTAGATATGGGTTTTTTATAGGTAAAGTTGAACGCAGTAATTCAATCTATGCTAATTAAAAATACACCAACCTTTGTGAACCTGGGCTGGTAGACGCCGATGTCGCTCTCCTTGTAGTTTGGTGGTCCTTAACTATGCTGGCCAGCCTTCAAAACTTTATCACAATCAAAAACCGTAAATATACAATACAAAACGTTTTTATATCGCCGCCGTAAATAAGTCCGTCCGAACCAAAAAACTGTCTCTTTCCAGTAGCAGCTTCGCTTTTGTTTTTAAATCCACACAAATAGAATACACATATTCAAAATTTTATACCAGGCCTACCTATCGAGGTATAAAAGTGCGTAAACACTTTGCTTTATGCTTGTATCTTTTGCACCTTTTGTGAATAATCAGCATCCAAAAAACGAGTATGTTTTTGAGAAAAACACGCTTTAAATATTTGTTTCAACATAGGTATACGCATCGCCAACAATCTACATTGATACAAAATACAAAAATCATAACTAATACAAATTAAATGTATTAAATAGAAAGATATTCAGATAAAATCAAATTATTATTTAAAAATGGAACAATAGATGTATCAATTTGAAAGATCTGCAGTATATAGGTTCACAAATTAGCCTAAAGGTAACAGATTTCCCCGGATAGGAAAAGTTCCTGGTTCGAATCCCGGTAGCAACTAACATATTTTTTCGATAAATAGATTTTATCTGTATATCTTTCTAATTGATGTATTTAATTTGTATTAAAATATCGCAGAACTATGTTCTGAAAAAACTGCAACTTCACAATAATAATGTGTTCTACTTAAAAATATATATACACGACTGTTTTTTTTTTTTTTGATTACTTCACCTTTGATACTTTTTTATTACCTTGAGATAAATAAAATATCGCAATAAATAAAAATGTTTGTGAATTTTGGATATTGAATAAAACTGAACAATTTTCTAAAGCGGCAGTAGTAATTTATTTTATAATACAAAAATATGAAAGCACAAAAAAAAACGAATGTAATATTGAATAACCATCCCCTACGCTCCACAATAATCCCTGCATCTCACCCTCCCCGCATTGAACCCATCCGTACGACCCCACCATCTCCCACCACCGATAGATCTATGTTATATGTCCTAAAATCTATCCCTTGTAAACCTTTTCCCATGCCCTTAGAACCTTGTACCATTTCATATACAGTAATACCTCGAGTTACGTAAGTAATGCGTTTCGTAGACCTTTACGTAACTTGAAAATACGAAAGTCGAAATCGTAAATTGATCAAGTGTAACTACGTAAATAAAAACTCAATATTTATTATGTAAATACTAATATACTTAAAATGTATCACATCGATACCTCCGAACGATCTTCGTGGCACTTCGTTTGAGTAGCCGAATAACTCCGAACGAAGTTCGAAGCAGCCAACGAATTAATATTATACAATGCCATTTATGCATATCAAGAATATATAAAACGAGCAAAAGTAAGCGCGCTTGGGCAGTAGATATTTGAAATATATTAATTGGCTGTAAAATTTTATGAAGCTCTTATTCAATTTTTTTTTCTAATTTTCGAGAATTTCTTTTTAATTACGTACGAATTTACATAAGTCGCGTGTTACGTAACTCGAGCTGTTACTGTATAAGAATGTTCTGTCATCAAAATGTTCTATACAATAAATAAATAATAATAAAAAAAATAAAATTCATTTAAACAGAACGTACACCCTAAAATATATACAAGGATCCTATTGTATGATTGCGCTTAGTCGTCGCTATTAAATTTGCCATTGGAACTGTATATGGTATTAGATCTATACCATGATCCGTATATGAATATGTAAGTGTCATTGACAATAAGAAAAAATTCCACATATTCGCCGAAGTAACAAATATGTCAAACGTATTTTTAGTATCTCTAGGTTAAGATTACTTAAATCTTTTCCTTTTAATATATTCAATAAAAGTACGTTAATATATATTTAATTTGAAACGAAGTGTACATTGTCTTTATTACGAGTAAAAAAAACATACATTAGCGAAATAGTGCGAATTTTTACGATTGACAAGTATATTTACCGTCTATCATTTCGCGTTGCATTTAACAATGCGACAGACAAATGGTAATATTTACGTTTATGTAAACATGATCTCAGTAATTAGACATACATATATAATTCAAAGTTGATACGTAAGAACACCGTTTGTACAACTCCAGTATCGCCAATTGCTTGTTAGTTTTATTTGATTGTGCTAATACAACCTACTTGTTTTTTTTGCTGTTTCTATTTTTTTTTGTAATACCTCGGAATTATTTGTTAGTTATTTATTTTATAAATACTAATTAAATGAATTAATTTTATATACATATAAAATTAATTATATCAAAAAATACTATCGTTACGCTACCGGGATTCGGACATGTATCTTTTTCCAAACAGGGGAATGCGCATTATCCAACTATGCTACAGCGACAAATTTTCAAACCCATATGTTACGCTTTTCAAATTAATGCATTGATCGTTCCATTATTATTATAATATGTATATTTTTTTAATTAATACATTTAATTGGTATATAAAATATCACAGACATATGTTCTGAATAATTACAGCTTCACAATAAGAATGTGTTCTTTGTAATAATATTTATATTATGTTTTTTAAACTGTATAAAATATGAAGAAGTTTTCCTAAGGAGAAAATTTTTAAAATATCATTGTACAAATTTCTATGAATAAATAAAATTAAAATATATATGTCCCTTAACGGTAATTGAAATTTCCTGCGTCGATATTAACGATTCATGGTTGCGAAATCAGGAATATTTATATTACGACGGTCGTAAACAACAGTATGTTATTAAGACTACCGCATGCCAAAAATAAAGTATGTATTGCAAACCCTTGCAAAAATACGTTTAACAATAATATCCCTCATAATTCTTACAACCCAATTTATTTGTCGGTGTGCAGCACGGCTACCACCCCTCACCCTGGCCCATGTTTAATGCATGATGTTTGGAAACCGCTGATCTGTTGAACGGTAAGCGCTGGCTTGCTGCTTTCCTCATTTCCATACCAGAATTTCACAGCAGACTCTGCAGTACGACTGTAATTGTTCCAAATGTTTTTCTCGACAAGATTTTTCAAATTTTCCTTTGTATTTTATTAAAGTGGTGGTTGGGGAAATCGGTGAACTCTCGCTGATTATTGTACATAGTTTTACATGCAAATTTCTGTTCTGGTTTTAGACCAGTTGGATCTATTTTCAAATTGTATTATTTCTGTAGGGGGTAGTTTATACAAGATGTTTTAAACGAAACATGCACGAAATTCTGAACAAAAATTTTTAAGTAAAAAAAATGTTTTCTATTTTCGTAGAAAGCAATCACTTTATGTGAAACCATGAAATTTATTATACATCAACCGGTTTCGCTTATCCATAATCATAAATACTAATCATAAATACAAAAAGAGTGCACTTATATATACATCAAGAGAGACGGAATATAAAATTGAATGCAAAAGAGAGAGACAGAATATATATACAGATAGAAGGAACATTAAGGTAGGGGAAAATACAGTGTTGATGGATATTAAATTGATTTTTAAGGAAACATACCTAATATGGGGCAAATTGATAAATTAATTTGATTATTGATATTTACCCCTATGGTATTATTAAAAAAATTGTATTTTTCAATAATATGGGTGGAAAATTCTGAGAAACCATTACTGTTTAAACATTTAATATGTTCTTTGACACGAATATTGACATTACAAGTATCAACACTGTATTTTCCCACCTCTTAATGTTCTGTTTATTTGTATATAAATTCTGTTTCTCTCATTCGCAAGATGTTCTATTTAACTGTATATGTATTCTGTCTCTCTCTCTTTTTCACTTGCAATTTTATATTATATTTCCTTCATTGTGTATATATAAGTGAACTCTTTTTGTATTTATGATTAGTTTCAAATACGTCCTGATGAAGCTTGAGATAAGCGAAACCGGTTGACGTAAAATTAATTTCGTGGTTTTATACAAAGTGATTACTTTCTACGAAAATAGAAAACAATTTTTTTTTACTTAAATATTTAATTCACAACGCTTAATAATGATAAAATTACAGAACGATTAATGCATTATACTTCAGTGCAAAGGTCTATTATATTAGATAAACATTTTTAAGTAGAACATTATTACTATTACAATAATCAAATTATCCAAATATATACAGTACTTCCTCTACAGAGCAAACTGTTTGTTATTTGTGATCCCGGGTGACTTAGTGAGACGTGTAGCAACGCTTTGGTCACGTCTATTTTGTAAATTCCTAATATATATATGCCTATTATTATGAAAGTGGCCTGAGTCATGTTTCTTTCGTTTCGAGATATTTAAAGCTTTGCGATTGAATTGATTAAAACATATTTTTATATTACAGAATATAATGTTTCAAAATTAATTTTGTTTACTAGATTTATAATTTATTTCGACATATAAATGTTACATGTACATCATAAGGAAATAAAAAATACAAGGTTGAAATGATTTATTCCATTATCAAAGTAAACAACACAAACGGAATGTGTTCTCCTAAAAATAAAGTTGTATCAATGTGTCCAAATTTAATAAAAATGAATTGATAATTCTAGCGTCTGCTATCAGATTACTCAAAGGTATTTGAGATTCTGTAAAAATAAGGTAGATGGCTCTTTCAAATAATGGAACGATTAAATGTATTAATATCAAAAAGATAGCATATAGGTTCGAAAATTTGTTGCTAAAAATATTGTCGCTGTAGCACAGTTGGATAATGCACCTTAGGAAAGAGATACAGGTTTGAATCCCGGTGGCGCATCAACAATATTTTTCGTTAAAATTTATTTTATATGTATATCTTTCTAATCAATATATTTAATTCATATTTGAATATAACGTTTCAATTTTTTCACAATTGTTACAATTTGTATCATATTATATAACTTTAAAACAATGTGACGCGAAATAATTGATAAACCAATTTTTTTCAATTTCTTGACTTGGACCGCTTTCATAATAATAGGCACATATGTACATCATTAAGCTATAAATCAAAGTAAATACGAATTCCTCGAATAAAAAAAAAAACTTAGGTGCGAGAATTGGCTCTCAATATTTTGATTTGTAGATTACAAACTAGTATAAAACAGGTCATTAATATCAAATCAAAAATAAGTGTGTATTAGACATTCATCTCACGTATTTGTTGTTATGATGATCAGAGAAAATAAATTCAATTCAATCACAAAATATCAGACTTGTGGGGTGAACGCGGTTCATGCATTTCAATCAATCAATCAATACTCCAAAAACAGCTTGCAAAATTCTTCGAAGTCATCATCACCAAAATTTGTATTCAACGTAATCAAAAATTCTTACGATGTGTCCAATTTATATCGATAAATTAATACTATTCATGAGCATGTCAATTGGATGAAATTTTAACTTATTTTTAGCAGAAAATGATCTAGTATGATAGATAACTAACTCTCGTGTCATTAAATATCGATGGCCACTCCTCACGGATCAAACACCATAAAAAAAAATTCTACGATTCTCCTAAAGGATTTTCTTTAGAAAAAAAAAAGAATAGCTGTTATGTTTATTTATAAACAAATAATGTCTACGTGCTATTAAAGCTATTACAAGAGTTGAAGAAATAACAAAAACAAATGCAGAGAGAATAACAAATTATGTATATTTGATGTTTATTGCGTTAACTTTAAGGTTTGGTATAATTATTCATTAAAACATTTAACTATCTTTGAATTAATCACGGTGGTGACTTTGAATCATGAATACCATCACTACTTTGGCCATCCCCGTATAATAAATCATTTATTATCGTAGTCATTTTATGGATTTATTCCGTTCATTCTGATGAAGATACGGCATGTATCGAAACCGAGGTCAAAATAATCAATTCGATTAATACGGAGTAAGTTATTATTTTTAATTAATAATGTCACATCCTTCAAAATAACATATTTCAGGTATAAAATTATTGTATTATTAATAAAGTCATTTCAGCACTTGTATATATAAGTATAAAATGACAAATGACACGAGTATATAAAAAAATTGACATCATTTTCGTTCTTTTATACTAGGAGTGTCGGGAGTACAATATCGACTATCTTTCGTACTTTGTTGCAGTTAAAATATGTTATAAGCTATGAACCACCACACTATATTGGAACACAAATTCAAATCAATATATTCACCTATTAAAACATTATTTATATCATACGTCAGTGTTGTCGATAGAATATCTAATGAACGTCAATGTGGTCGATAGTACGCTTGTGTGAGACTTTAGTGAAATCAATGAAAAAACGTATAAATGACGTACCTTGTCACACCAATTTTGGAAATATTGCCAAATTACATGGAGCTAAGATTTAACAATATTTATATAATTTGATTTCACACACATGCTCTCGTTTTATAATAACCATTATTATTTTTACTATTTTCAATCCTATTTTATGTAATTGAAATATGTGAAAAATAATTATGTATAAATAATATTCTTCCCAAATTCCCAATAAAGGCTTGCGCAACATTTACGGCCCAATGCGTGATAACCTACCCCGCGAATGGGGGAGGTTTGAACCTGGAATTTCAGGAACGGTATTCCGCCACGGATATTCTGAGAAAGGTGAAAACAAAAAAGCTGCAGTGGTCGGGACATGCGGCGAAAGTAGATGATTCTAGTAACACGTACAAAGCTTTCGTACATAGGGCAATAAAATCGAGACCGAGTGGAAGAGCAATACGTATATGGGCGGATAATGTCAAGACATAAAGGTGATGTCGAGAGAAGGATGGCGCTATTTGATACCGCGATTGTGAACTTCCGAGTACCATGAGGTTAAAGAAGAATGGAGTATTTTTTTCAAAAACTATAGACATACATTGTGTTTCACAAAAAATTACATGAAAATAGAATTGCGATATTCGTGGATGAAAGATTTAATTCGCACAACTAATATATAAGTTGATGCATAATTATCGGCCGTTTTATAAATAATATATTATAACATCAATTATACTGTATTATTATATTGTAACATAAATTATACTGTATTATTATATTGTAACATAAATTATACTGTATTATTATATTGTAACATACATTATACTGTATTATTATATTGTAACATAAATTATACTGTATTATTATATTGTAACAACCAAAAACGAAAACAAACTCAAAACATATTATGTACAATTATCATTCAGGAACGAGTCACCGTAATCGTGGACTGATTGATGTTGAAGTACTCAACCCGTGTCCTACTGTACAGCCGCCAGAAGGGCCTGGTCATCAAAATCCGAAGATCGACCTTTTTTTGACTTATCGTCATCAGATTTGTAACGAACATACCCCTCTCGATATGCCCTTTCGCTAATCGTTCCTTCGCCGAAAAGGTCGTTGAGATCTCGAAATAGCTCAGCAGCTCTCCACCCTTTATCCAAGTGGTACAGCATAAGCATAATGTGGCGTATATGTGTATGGTTTATTAATTTCCTAATTCTATTGTAGGTTATATTATGATAAATGTCAATTAAACTTCAAATTCAAAAAACAAAATGTCGCGAAAAAAACGTCGACTAATTATGCGTCAACCTAATATAATAACGAATTACCTAATTAATTTAAACACAGAAATAGATGTTAAGTAAGTAACGAACACCTCCGCGAAGCAGGCAATAAATAACATCTACCTCAAGATTTTCTTTTGTGTCGAATATTTTCGATGGTCAATTTAAACATTCATTTTGTTCTCTCCGAGCATGAATAATGAATAAAGTGTCTCCTCACATTTTGGAATGGTCTCCATTTTCCTTCATTAATAATTCGACCCATCCATTAGAGTTGAGAGCCTCATCTTCTTTATGCAAATGACCACTGACAGCGTTGCCTAGCGCCATTCTCTTCTTTTTCTTCTTAATACTTTTAATCCTTCGGCGCCGTGGAAACTATTTTCCACTAACTACTTGTTTGAGAAAGTCAACCGCAGAGACCAGGTTGGTTTTTTTAAAATAGTTAGACTTTCCTTTGTTGTCTAACTTATCTACAAAGGACACAAGAGAGAGGGAGTAAGAAAGAGAGTGGGAGCAAAATGAAATGGCAGTGGTTTCTTTGTCTTGTCCTTTTATCAAAAATAACAATGTCCATCTCAAATTTCAGAATATCGATTATTTTAATAGATTTCATTATTTCACATTTTGATGTTTTTTGTTCCTAATGATACAGTATTGTTAAATAAGATAAATCACCAATTAGGTACATGAATAATTACAATAATTATGTGGTCGAAATAATTGGGATGTTCCTTAAGATTTATAATCATTTCTGCCATCGTTATATAATATAATGAAGATGAAAATTAATGATTCTTGGAACAAATAAATATTGTTGATACAATTATAATAGTAAGTTAGAATACATTTGTTTTTATTTATTATGGGGACTAAAATAGTTTAAAAAAAAAACTATTTAATTTTATTCAATTTACTCAGTTTTACTTAGTATTTAGTTTAAAGAGATATCAAATTATAACCAATTTATTAAGTACTTGGCACATTAAAAAAAAACTACTATCTAACATGATATACAAATACTTATTATTATTTATAATACTTCCTTCTGTTACGAAAGGAGATATTATTGGTAGATATTACTAATGTATCTACAATACAATTCTATTATTGATATAATCGGCGTTTACTTTGTAGAGTTTCATCATAATAGATGGATATAAATGAAACAATGTTATAGCTCTACTTGAATTTATTAGCATTACTCGAGTTTCAGACAACATAGTCGTATTACTCTATTAAACTCAATTCAAAGTCAAAAATAGGTAACTTAGAAAAAAGCGGGGTTTACAAAATTTCATGCGGAGATTGTATTAGTAAATATATCAAACAAACCTCTAGAAATCTCAATATTAGATTAAAAAAGCATCGTTGTTGTCTAACTAGTAACAACTTTTCCGAATTCGCGAACCACATCATGGATAATAATCATTACTTTCAATCGTGTACCATTAAACTTCTTCATCCCGTCACTTGTAAATGTAATAAAATGAATAATTTTGAAAGTTAAGAACATTATTACATTTTCTAACTCATCTTCTCTCCTCTAAATATTCTCGTTACAACGATCCCTTCACCAGTAACTCCTCCTCCTTCCCCTCCATCTGTCAGTACCTAATTACATGTATGTCTACCATCTAAGCCTTGTCTCGTATATTTATGTGCACTTAGTTTAATACTTCACTTGTCGATGAGAGTTACTGTTTCTCTCGAAACTAGAGTAGTGCTAATAAACTCAAGTAGAATAATAACATTGTTTAATTTATATCCATCCACAATACAATTCATTTACACATCGTAGTTTATCTAGGTATAACATGTCATTGTAGAAATACTAAGTTAATTAAATAATGTGTTCGAATTCATTTCATTCTTAAAACTTATTAACCTCATTTAAGCCAAGGATGTTTACACACATGAAATAAAAAATACACAGTAAGTTTTTTCTCAAATGTCACATTTTTATAATGATTAATTAAAATATTCGCAATTTTAGAAAGTATATATTTTTGTTGTATTGTGAAATTTATCTAAATTATATGTGTTCAAAGACTAAAAATGTTAAAATGCTGACTTCTATCGAATTTTATAATGTGTTTATTCCAGTGTGATCAGGTTTTTTTTTTTAACCCGATTCGCCATAGAGATAATAAATATTATGTTATATATTAAGGTTATGAAATAAATATAATGCTATGAAAAAGAAAACCAAGGAAAATAATAATAAATAAATAAAAAGTTAATATCTGAAGTTTTTTAAAATATTGTTTTTTTTAAATATTATACATATATATATATTTAAATTATTGGGGTACAATTATATTTAAATGTTCCTTGAAAAGGCTTACAGAAGATTTTCAACCTAGGGACTCGTTGCCGTAATTACCCTTCGATAGCCAGTCCTGGGTTTTCTATTGGTAATGTTGAATATATTCATTCAATCCATGCAAATAAAAATTCACCAACCTTTGTGAAACTGAGCTGTTAGACGCCGATGGTCGCTCTCCTTGGAGTCTTGAAACTTCTAAACTCTGCTGACCAGCCTCCGTAACTTTAATAATCCGAAAAAATACAATATAAAATGTTTTTATATCACCGCCGTAAATATATCCGATCGAACCGAAAATCGTATCTCAACAGAAGCAGTTTCGCTTTTGTTTGCTGTTTTAAATTTACACAAATAGAATACACATATTCAACATATATACTACTTATCAAAATATAAAACAGCGTAAAAAGATCTTATTTCCACTGCATTTAGTCTACTTTCGTTCCTCTTCTGCCAGCTCCAGGCTTCACTTTCATACATTGGTGATGGTACCAGGACTGTGGACTTCTAGTCTTGTGACATGTTTCCATTAGCTATAATTTATATGGATTACTTGTCTTTTATATACATTACAGGTTTATGTTAAAAAATATTACTAAAATTACATTTGGAACTATATTTCCTTACTTAGGTAGTACATTTTATTCAGTTTTTCGGGGAATTTATTATAACGTGAAAACCCATCTGAATACATTTAATTTATTTTAAAAATAAAAAAACTCATAGTTCGTAAACAATTTAAGTACATACTCGTAGAGCTTATACATTTTGCTTTAGATTTTAGGAACTTCTAGATGTTTCTAACAGTTTTTCTTTGTTATAAAATAAAATAAAACTTTACTTCACTTGAAATTACTAAATAATATAAATATACGCTTTTAAAATAAAGGTTATTACTTTACAAGACGTGATCTGTTCTAAAGCAATTACCTGTATAGTTTTTATAAGTTTTATATTGTTAATGCAATCAAGAGTTATAAAAAAGATTTTTGTACATAATATTGTTGGAGACAAAATACATACGTAGTTGGTTAGGTTGTTTTTGGTTCAATATCGTTAATCACTTTAGATCTTTTAAGATCTAATGGCAATTTATTAAATATACGCGGTGCAAAAAATAAAAAAAATCGTTGAACAAATTTGGCATTCATTTGTAGCACTAAAAAGTATCCCAAGGTTTTGCTCCTAGTTTCCTTTGATTTAGATCGTAGATGTGGTTAAGTTTTTTTTTAAAATAGTTTTAGGATTGATTCTCTTTCTAAATGTTGTCGAAAGTCCTTCGGTAATCCTTAACTTCTGGAGAATCGAGATATCTGTTAACCTTGCGGTCCACGACATATGCATCATCCGCCTCCAGCACATATCTCGAAGGCATCCAACATATTCTTTTCCTTCTTATTTAGCATCCAAGTTTCCATTTTATACAGTGATATGGAGAATAATTAACAATACATTTTAAAAACCATTTCTTTTATTGTTGATCAAATCTCAACATTCAACAATTTCTAAGAACCTGTTATACCGTATTGGTCAACATATAATGCGACGTTTTTAAACATCAAAATTAAAAAAAAGAACATTAGCCTTATATTTGAGACTTAAAGAATTCGCACAAGGACATTACGATATTGCCAAGCTCACTACTCTTATCTTATCAATATAGATAGTTTACTCATATCATTACTTCTATTTTATTTCCTAAAAATATATGAATAAATGCTTTTTTAAATTTTGTTTTAAACTTAATACAATCTACTGAATGCTCAACTAGATATTTTACTATGCGTAGACTTAAACATTACGGTGAAATAAACATGTGTTTATTTGATAAATAAAAAGTTATATTTATTTACCAGATCAGAATACAATAATTTATTTCAATATATGATTTGTTTGTCTAAATACAGGTTTAACCCAGTGAGACTTGTTGTACTTTTTATACAACGCGCTGTAATCCTATAGAGATGATCATTTGTTGTTTTCACGTCTATAATCTATATTTTTGGTTCTTTAGGCGATTGATATTCTAATCTATTATAAAACAAATATATAGGACCCACTAAAATTGATTGAGAAATCTTTCATTATTTACGACCGTATTTTTATTTAAATATTTCAAAACTGTAATGTATCACATATGAAGATTTTTTTCATTGTGCTGGTAAGATTGGCTTCAATAACATTAAATTAGAGAACCTATATCACAATTAATGAAATGTTTAATATTATGTAATAACAATAAGATTGTTATGGTACCATACATGTTGTAAGGTATTTGAAAATTGACACGATTACAATTCATATTTGGTAGATTTCGACAGACATACTAATGTATACTAAATTGGTTTAATTTTATGGATATTTCTACGTATCCATTATATTCTATAAAATAAAAATGATGAAATCATCTCATAGACCCAATCATTTGAAAAAAGCATCAACTAATTCAAGAAGTTCACAATGCTTAGGTCAGCTTTACATTATTTATTATAAATGGATTTGTTACATATTACCATTGAATTCGGTCTACTTTCATTGATTTTTTTTTCAGGCTTCACTTTGATACATCAGTATTAGTACCAGAACTTCATTACGTGCAGATAGTCTTACCTCGGTTAACAAATTTATATTTTTTTTAAATATTAATTAGAAAGACATACATATAAAAGCAATTTTACCGAAAAATATTGTGTTTGCGCCACCGGGATTTGAACCTGGGTCTCTTTCCAAATTGGGGAAGGTGCATTATCCAACTATACTACAGCGACGATATTTTTAGCGACACATTTTTGAACCTATATGTTACCTTTTTGATATTAATAAATTTAATCGTTCCATTATTTGTATTACAAATTACTGAATTCAAAGCACAATTTGATTTATTTTCTGCGGTTACTCTCCTTTCAATGTCTTTAACAGCCTTTCCGTTCATATCAAACATATTTTCCAACTGCGTTAACTCTTCAACCTGTTCCTAACATTAATCACCCACCAGTATTTTGCACGCCCTTATTTTTCGCCTTCTCGAAAACCAATTTAAAATCAATCAATTAAAACCAAAAAAAGTTATGATCGATGTGACATTTCATGCTCGCACCCGCTACATAGTTAGTTCAAGGTCATAGACAACTTAGGGGTGACGTAAGATTTTCAATTACAAATTATCGTTACCAATTAATTGGTTTTCTTCAATACAAAAAACTGGGTAGATACAATCAAGTATGCTTTAAAATCAAGAAAAGTAGAATATAAAAAAATAATCGAACGCGTAGTAAATTCGTGCTTGGAAGTCTGGTAATCCTCACATTCTGACTTGACTTAGTATTTCGAGACTTTCGGTAATGTTGTGAGCACCTTCGGTAGTTAGGTCTTACGACTCCCCCGTCAGTTCAACTCAATAAACTTAACGGTAGTCATTTGTCGCCGCGGGTGCGCTGGAGTGGTGCGGGGGGCGAGGGGCGAGGGGCGGGACGTGCAGGAGGAGGGGAGGCTGCGATCGCATAGCCATAATCTACCCTTAGATTAAATTATTAGGTTTGATCTCTCTAACAATCGCAGTGGCTAGGTATATACGTATGCTTCATATTCTTTCTATCTTAGCTTTTGCATTGACTGTCAAATGAACAAAAATATAATGCAGCTTAAAATGAATATGAAAATTATTAAAACACATTAAAACTTCACAATAAGAATGTGTTCTCCTAATAATAAAGTTGTATCAATGTGTCCAAAATTTAATGAAATTTAAATGAATTGATAATTCTGGCATCTGCTATCAGTTTACTCAAAGGTATTTGAGATTCTGTAAAAATAAGGTAGACGGCTCTTTCAAATAATGGAATGATTAAATGTATTAATATCAAAAAGGTAACATATAGGTTCGAAAATTGTCGCTAAAAATATTGTCGCTGTAGCATAGTTGGATAATGCACCTTCTTCGGTTAGGAAAGAGATCCAGGTTCGAATCCCGGCGGCGCAACAACAATATTTTTTGATAAAATTTATTTTAGTAGTTTAGATCATATTGTACTATTGTCGTACGTATTTTCAAATTTACACAGAATTGTTAGTTGGTACAAACTACCTTCAGATATCGAATTACACAATTATTTATTAAGGGGAGTTTGTAAGCACCAACCGAGGTAGAATCGTTTAATGGGCGCAAAGCACATTTGATTAATTTTAAAATGAGAAATGTCCAGAGATCAATATTTTTTCACAAATATGTACGTTACTAAAAGTGTCCGGTGTATAAACGGCGAGAATTATTTTATTATGTCATCAGGTATGATTATCAGGTTTAAATTTCTTTTTATTCGTGTTCACATGTATTTGACTTTAAGTAAGGCAGTGTGCGATCTCCGGGTCACACTTCTCGTGGAATGGATAATTTCGGTTGTACGTCGAAGAAAATTGGGTTAATCTTATTGATACATTTAATTTGTACTAAAACTGCAACTTCACAATGATAATGTGTTTTCCTAACGAATCAATTTTCTTCAATATTTACAAAGTTACTTTGTGGCCTCATTTTATAATAACAATAAAATATTTAAAAAATCTGGCGTCTACAAATTAATTTGCAATGATTGCAATTATTTTTATATAAATAAAACTTTCAGAAATTTTTATATTAGAATTAAAGAGCAATTGAGATGTCAAAATAACAATAAATATTCAGAATTTTCCAATCACTTTTTGGAAAAAAACCATTCCTTTGATAATACTAAGGGTTTTGAAATTATACATATAGGTACTAGGAGTTTACAGTTAGATAAATTTGAAATTTAAAAAATAAGAAAAAGTGTTAATAGCAAGCTTAATATTATAAACAACCAAATCCTCTTTGCAAATAGTCACCTTTTAAATTTGTTTTCATATTAGTTCTTAGTTATTCATCATTTTATAGTTTTTTTTTTATGTATGCTTGCATTTTTAATTTCAGTATACATTGTTTCCTGAAATATGTAGAATAATGAATAATGAAGTGGTTTAAACAAAGTATTTTGTATAATTATTAAGGAATTTTTGTGTGCTGTGATTAAGATACATTTAAAAATGCCTTTCGTGTATGTAAATTGCTTCGCAGCTGTGGTGAGTTTCTTGAAAAATAACGAAATAAATCACACAAGCGGCCATGGTACGCACCTAGGTATATTTCCCTGGGATTTTTTTTCTCTCATTTGGTTTTCTTCATTTCAAACGGTGAATATTTACGTACATAATACATTTGAAAATGAAACCCTTCTATTTGTGGGCCCTGACAGAAGTGCGTAGGTTCTGTTGAGAAATTGACGGAGGTATTTCAAGGGAAAAATATAAGTGGAAAAGAGGTAACTATTGTGAATATTTTTTTAATAGTTTGAAGAATAAACCAAAGGGCTTGAAAATTGTTTTCTTACATATAAACGTGATTTTTGCATTACAGCATGGTAATAATAATAATATTGTATTCAAAACGTTCATTTTTATAATGAAAATATGTATATATAAATGAATAATAATTCAATCATTTAATTCTGGGGGAAATAGGTAGGGGGTAGCATGGGGAAGGAAGGATGGAACCTTTATTTTTTCAGGATCCTAAAGAGTAATATACAAAATTTGGAATAGATGGCATTCAATTTAATACATATTATTATTGTCTATGTTTTGACCTGGGTTCTAAAAATAAAGATATAAGGAATATGCAAGCATATATACAAAATTAAGAATGAATGAAATTCAATTATTACGCATTATTTTTGAGGAAAAGAGGGGATGCCTATGTTTTGCACAAAGTACCAAAGAGTAACTTTGCAAAATTTTGAACTCATTGCATTAAATTACATTTAGATATGATAGTATTTATATCTGAGGGATAGAGAAGCCAAGGTGAGGGATATGGTGCCTATGCTTAGCACAGTCCTAAATACTTAATCTGTACAATTGTATTTAAATTATTGATTGATTTGAGAGTTACTTTGTGGTGTAACATATACATTTTTTAAAAATATATAATTTTTATTTTAACTCTGTACTACACACACATATTTTTTTTTGTATTATATCACGACTAGTTTCGAAAAGAGCAGTTCTTCCCAGAGAAAACATTAATGAACAATGTCATATTTTAAAATCCTTCGCTGTTTTTATCGATGTTTCCTAGAAACAATAAAGCCACTCCCACCCTTACGTACCCCGCCGGCCCAATAGCCAACTATATTTAATTTTAGTTAAATTTATACCTGGAAATATGAAAGACTGTGTGTGTAGTACAAAGTAAATATAAAAATTAGATATTTTTCAATATAGTTTTTAGATCGGTCAAAGGGTGTAAGATTGAATTGAGAACAGTTAAGTATTTAGTTTTATATAGTTATTCCATGTATCATGTAAAGTATATGTAGTGACGTGTAGTAGGTATACATTAAGGTTATGTTGTTACCGATAATATTATATAATCATATATAATATATGTACTACAATATATGTTATACATATGATTATGAACTTTCGTTTAATTAACGTCTTTATACAAAATGAATCCGTCGTTTATACGACACTACCATGTATTTATTAGTAATTTTATGATATATGATTATTTAATAATATTAAATAATAAATAACGCACACAAAAATTATATGTAATTTGTTACAATAAGAAAATATATTTTATAGATCAGATTCTATGATTGTTGCGAAATGACTAGCTTTGAACGTAAGTTTCTTTCAACAATCAAAATTATGAATTATTTGAAATTTAGTTCGCTTCCAGTTTGAAGCGACAGCCTCTAGTTTGTCGAGAGTTAGAGACAAAGAGCAGACAATCCAGAAATTGTACCCTGAGGGCTCTCACTTTCCGCTTCTGACATCCGCGTCCATGTTGCCGCCAACTTTCAATTGCCAAAGTATTGTTATGAATAATCTTCTCGGCCGAAGTTATGCGCCCTGCATCCGCTACAAACTCGGCGATAAGGGCGCATTACTATGCGTGACTCACCATTTGTTGTCTTTTCCCCAATTGGATCTTTGTGCTATTTGTGCCTTGCTAATGCTTAACGCTCGAGACTTTCGTCTCCGGCGACGGGTGGTGTTCTCCACTCCGCAAGTGGTCCTGCAACTTTGGTTAGAAATAATGAGATGGGCGGGGGCTGGCGTACAGCTTTGTTCTCAAAGTTCCGGTGCGACTTGTTTATAAGCAATTTGCGTAAATCGTTTAGAATTTTGGATTGTTTTGAAATTAGTTTTGATCTGGTATTCAAAACGAAAATTAAATAAAATAATAATATTTGAAACTCAATTGAAAATGTTAAAATTTTATTATATACATAATATTAAAACAATGAAATACATATAGTATTTCGGTGAACGCCTTCTTCTTTGTCATCTACCTGAAATAATTTCATATATTGTATTCTTATAATAGCTTTAATATTTCACTATGTATCGGATTGTCTACTGAGTATTTGCGGTTTTGTTCAATAATTTATAATACAATCATTTTTTAAAGCTAAATAATAGCTTGTTGGTCTAGTGCAGGGGTCGGCATTTGCGGCTCTTCAGACATAAACTCGAATTTCACCTTATCTCAAGCAGCCTTATAACTTATGAATTTATGAGATAGAATCGCCGAACAAACATAGACTCGTAAGGAATACTCTCTACCATACTTTAGCCTAGCCGCACATGACCACACTCGCGTTGGTCAATATGAGCCGTGTGCGAGTTTTAGCATTTGAAACCTATGGTGTAGTACCGAACTCCGCATTTGCAGAAGGTATTGCGAGTGCTATAGAAACATATCTGGAAAATACTGGAATTGACCTAAATAAAATAATTTTCATTGCTACTGATGGAGTCAAAAGTATGACGGGCGTAAACAAAGAAGTAGTTTCAATTTTAAGGAGAAAAATTGACCATGGAATTCTCACGTTCCACTGCGTAATACATCAAGAAGCTGTTTGCGCCCAAAAATTCCCAGAAGAAATGGTTACGGTAATGAACTTCGTTATCAAAGTAACTAACAGCATCTTGGCCAAACCACTCTATCATCGCCAATATATGGTAATCTTGGACGAAAAGGATAGTGAATAATATTAATAATAATTACTTCTGCACAATAAGGCCTGCACGCAACGTAACGCTGAAACGCTTTGCTTCATGTTTAAAATAAATAAAAACATTCCTACGCGTAAAAAACATCAAACATCAAGAATTGGAAGAAGACACATAGCTACAAAAATTTCATTATTTCGATATTATTTCACATCTTAATGCTTTAATTATATTAATGCAAGGGAAAGAAAACATCGCATATACATTATTGAAAGAAGTAAAATACTTTGAAAAAAACTACAAGTTCTCACCAAAAATATAGAAAGGGTTGAATTACTTCACTTCAAGAATTTAAGACAGTATCGTGACGAAAAAAGCACTTGTTTTGAGGCGATTTATTTCAATAGCGCATTAGGAAAAATTAAAAATAGTTTTGGTGAATGTTTTCAACTATTTAGAACAAATAAGATTACATTAGCTTTCATCGTACGTCCTCTCAAAACAAATGTCAATGAACTTAACACCGTTCGATACAGATGCTGTTAATAGATTTAAAAAGCAAGGAACTCAGGAGCGAAAAATTCACACCAGCCGCTTGGAAGAACTCGAAAGAGAGAGATCCAATTTGATTTCTCAGCACAAGTGGACAGCTATAAAACAACTGTCTGAAATAGAATCAATATTTGATACATGGAATAGTTTGCCTGAAACAAATGACGCATTAAAAAAACTAGCTTTTGGTATTCTCACAATCTTTGGCTCTATATATATATGTGAACAAACATTATCAACTATGAACCAAATAAAAAATAAACTTAGAAGCTGAATAACAGATGAAAATTTACAACCATGTATTAAATTAAAAATAAGTAGCTATTAGTCAGATATAGTGAAGCTATCAAAAGCGATGCATGCACGCCGTTCTAATAATAAAAAATCTCGAATTTTTTTTTACTACAAATCCACATTCATATACTATATACATATTACATATATGCGGCTCTCAGGTACCATTGTTATCCTGTTTCCTTGACAATTTGGATCTTCTCACTTGAAAAAAAGCCGACCCCTGGTCTAATGGTTAATACACTACCCTAGTGATCTAGTGATCGTGAGTTTGCGCCTCGTTCCAGGAGACCAGCAAGTCTTATTTTCATAGTACGAGCATTTAGCTTAGTTTGAAAATAGTAAGTATGTATTCCATGTACGCATCTCTATTTTTTTATATTAAAAAAAATTAAAACATTTCAATCAATGATGTATTCTCGAATAGAATGTAATTTTTTGTTACAAAAACACAAAATAGCATTTTAAAAAAAACCGCAAAGACTTATAGACGACTTAATATATGATCGTAGCCATAATTGAAGGCGACGAAGTTACAATTACAAGTGTGTTTTGAAAATATATATATAAATATTAAAGATTTTCTTCTTGCATTTTTTTACTCTCTGATTTGATTGTTAAAGGGGACAAAGATAAGGGTGAGGCCTTTTGTCTCCGACATATGAGGTAACAACAATGGCGTAAGATTTTTATAAAACATTTATATATTTTTAAATATTTTGTTAATTCTTTTTTGTTTGATTTTGTATTTTTTACAAATTTTTTTGTTAGTGTAGTTTTATAATATTTTTATAAATTATGTTCAATAAAGTCAAGAACAGGGTAAATAAGTGAAATGGGACGAAGATGTGGAGGATCGAGTGAGGGATCATATAGGCCGAGGGAGTTTATGGAGGGGTTTAAGATGGAAATTAATTTAGAAAATAAATCATGTATGTGTCGTTTTAGTGAGGGTATGGTTGAGTCTCTGTGAATGATAATGTATCTGACAAACCAGAGTGAGTTTGTGATTCTCCAAAGGATGTACTTTTGTTTGGGTTCTAAAATTGTTGTGTTACTTGAACCCCAGATGGGACTCGCGTATGTGAGACAGATGATAGCTTTATACAAAAGTAATTTGTTTTTTAGGGATAGTGAACTGTAAGAATTTAGGAGGGGGTAATGTCTGTTGTAGCATTTTTTTGCTAAACACATTTATCCACTATACAACTTATTTATGTCTGTCTCTTCATATATTTTATATTTATTTACTCTGTGACTGAATCTTTCATAACACCTTTATCCACCAAAGCATTTAATTATTATATATATATATATTTAAAATACGTATATTTAACGTGTAATGGACACTAGACGACACAACGTAATATTGAAAGAAGATGTTGAGAATTGTAAATGTTAGAGAGCAGACCAAAGTGTAGAATGGCAATGTGTGGGACATATATCAGGACACAGACATACCGATGAACAAAGAATAATCTTGAAATTTTTGCAAGAAACTAAAAACGACCACTGTCTTGATGAATGGAATGGATGGAATGGAGGGAATGGAGGGAATGGAGGGAATGGATGGAATGGAGGGAATGGAGGGAATGGATGGAATGGAGGGAATGGAGGGAATGGATGGAATGGATGGAATGGATGGAATGGAGGGAATTCTTATAACTTACGTCACATAATAGGTTGGTTGTTTGAATAAATATGTATATTTATACATAAATATTTTACTGGGGAATTAAATTTTATAAATTATATGTTTACTATGGTTACTTATATCTTCTGCTTAGTGTATTGCTGTATCTTGGTAGAATTATTGTAAAATAAACTCTGCCTTCCTTACAACAATTATACTTTTATTACAATATTTTAAGTACATAGATTAATACAAGATTTACACTCTGAAGTAGTATTTAAAATTGGAAGTCGCTTAGATGAGAGAGCGCTTCCCAAAGGCGTGGCGACTTATAAAGGTTCGCCCCCCACACACTCATACTCTCATGACGGTCACACACATATTTACACAACTAAGTGACAGTTTTCATATTTAGGTTTAACCGTATTAGGGTGAAGTAAAGAATACATATACATGTTTATTGTGATAAATATTTATTTACCACCAGATTCTCTTGGGGTTCTCTCTTCTGATTATTGTTTAATTACTTGGGTCCCAATTCCTTGTAATATAAAACTTGTATGTCCGGGTAACAATTTTAAGTTTATACAAGTTATTATAGTTAATATAAATTATACATTTTAGAGATAGACTTATTATTCAGAAGAAGCTGTGATGGCCCCTTATAAGGTTCATCTCCCAAAAATCATCTACTCGCTTTCATAACACATACACACAAACATACATTTACAAAGTGACAGTTATCACATTTATATATAGGTTCGTTAAATTATTTTTAATAATGAAAGTAATAAAATATTGGAGAACAATTTATTTTGTAAAACAAATCTTATTAATAATATAATATAATATACCCAGACGATGAATATTATGTAACCCTTACAAGATACAACCTTAAAATAACAGCCCGCTTTATCAAGGTTTTTGGTAGCTGCTTATTCATATTCCTTTGTTCTGACAGAAGGGTTTAAAAAAGTTTTACCATTATGATTACATAATAAACAAATTACTAGACATCTTTAAGGTGTCGGCCGCCTCGCGTAAAATTCGGAAAAATGTGAATAAAGCCTTAGCCCTCAGATGAGATACTACCAACATAAATCAGAAAAAATCGCGGCACCATGAATCCGTCATAACTTTTCTCCTCCGCTTTTATATCCATCATTTCTCAAGAAGGCGGGCTACGTAGCACGCGTGTTTTTGCTTTATGACTTTTTACGGTACTACCCTTTCTCTGAATTATTCAAGGTTTCACGTGAGGTATTCAATTCTGTACATCGAGTTAGTTTCGACTATTAAACATACAAATTGTATCTAACAACTGCCTGTTGTTGTTCAGCATCAACATTTTATCATTTATTATGGTGTATGTGTACGAGCTGTAATATTTTGTGTGTTAAAAATTCAGACTTTCTGGCAGTTTTTAAATTCAACGTCTGAATAAATATGGTGATTTGAAAGTGAAGAAATCGTTGTTAATTTTGAAGAGGAACGTCGTTATTAAAATTGAAAATTTTATGGAGCAAGATCAGTAAAATAGGGCAGATGTGCAATAACCTCCCAACCAAGCTCTCGAATAGCCGCTTTTGTAGTGTCAGCAGTAAGCAGATGAGCATTATCACGATAAAATATTGCTTGATACCACCTTCCGAGTCATTTTCTTGAAATTAGTTATTATTTTATTCGGAAACCAATCATGTATGGAGGGTTATCACCTCCAGAATCTTCATGTACCATTAATATACCTGGGTGCAAACAATAAAGTCTAAGCAATCATAAAGGTACTGACCCACAAATTGACGATAATACACCATCGGTCATAACCAACCACTTCTTTCGAGGTTGGCTTCCAGTACAGTTCACCAGCAGACGCTTCACGTCCTCACTGCTCACTGTACATCTCTCCGCAATAAACGCCTATTAATTGTGAGTTATGTGTCTTATTTGTCCAATCTACTATAACCACATTAAAACACATATCTACATACACACTCCTTGATATAATAATATGAAATAAAGTGTACATATAGGAGAGAGGTTTAGAACATTAGCTGCAGGACGAAAAGCATTCTATACACATTATTTGTGGAAACACAAATCCGATAATTTATAACACATTTATGCAACAGTAAAAGTAATTACTCTTCGAAAATTAAATCTTTGTTTAAACAAGACGTATTTTTTGCATTAATACATATTATATTGTCGGCGTTTTAATTTTCATTTTATTCGAGTCATGTTTTTAAAAAAAGTCGCGGAGCTATTTTATTGCGTAAATGGTACCAAAGTGATCACTCGGGTGGCACCAAAATGAAAATATCGAGACAACGAATTTGCGTTAGTTCATGTCTATATATTTGGTGGTCTGTGGTCATAAATGCGTTTGCCTTAATATCACTGTTAAATTATTTGTCAGAATATATCAGAATGGAGAAAATTTTTATTAAAATACTTTTTTAGTTAGCTTATGGTAAATACATTACATAGTACTACTTTATTAGTAAAATTAGGCATTTTAGAACATTAACAACTTATCACATTCTATCTTAATTACATAATCTCTAGCGAGATGTAGCTATCTGGTTAATTGCGGTAAAAATATGAGCGTTAACGATGTACCCACGTGTATGAATGTGGAGTTTATATTAAATAATAATGCGGTAATGTTAAACCCTAACTAAAAGTATATTTGATATAAAACTCTCAAAAGGTGTAAATTTGATATATTAAAAATAAATCACATAAGATTTTTAAGGCTCTATTAAATTCTACTAGATGTGAAGTATTATAGATATCATACATAATCAGTAAAAGTATCCTTAAAATTATATTTGATACGCTATGCAATTTTAAAGTTCTACGTACATAGTTAAATGAAGTCTACGTACATAGTTGCCCGTCTCGACACAGAATTTCTCTAGTGAGACGGGCACAGTTCAAATAGATTTTTAACATTGTATTATATAGCTATAAATAAATTAATTAATAATTTAGGAGTGAATGTAAAGTTGTGTCCCAAAAATTTTTTTCATTTTGGTTAATTTGCTACACCAAAGTAACGAGCGGCAGAGGGGCGGGGGTGTGCCGATTGCTATCCACGTCCTTGAGAATTCAGTCGCCATGGACTGTAACCTTATTAATTATTCATAAAATTTTCACTGGAAAATTGATATCTCGACGAGGTGACATAAACTGGCCTCCATGTAGCCCCGACTTGACACCAATAGACTTTTTTCTATGAAGCTACCTCATATGAAAAGTATATAGTAACAATCCTCCCTCACTGGACCAATTAAAAGAAAATATCCGAGAAGAAATGGCAGCGATCACGGAGAATACGTACCCAGCAGTTCTCAGAAATGTTGCCTCCCATTTAGAAGAGTACCGGCGATATTTTTTTATTTCTTCAATATTAGCAAAATTACTTTGTGGGCACATATTATATAAATAAAAAGACAAAACACTTTGTTTAAACCATTAACAAAGATTTAAAAATTATATATACAAATACTAGGGGTTTACATTAAGATAAATTTGAAATTTTAGAAAGAAGAAAAAGTGTTTTTCTTATTTTCTAGCGAGCTAAATATATAATATATATAAATATATTAAGTCCTTTTTGCAAATGGTCACATTTTAAATTTGTTTTCATAGTATTACCTACTTAGCTACCCACCACATATACTTTATAGTTCTGTTTTTATCTATGCCTTTATTTTTAATTTTAGTATGTTTCCTGAAGAAGATACCATAAGTATCGAAACATGTTGATTTATTAATAAATAGTGGTTTAAACAAAGTGTTTTGACTTGTTATTTATATATTTTTATTTAACCCATCCATTATTTTATTACAAAATTTTTATTGTGAAAAATACTTTTGGAACACTTGTATATAGTTGAAAGAATTAAAAAAGGTTCGCTGAGATGGTAGTATTGTTACGTGGTACGAGCGGGGAGAGGTATGTAAAGAAAATAAATGAGGCAAGTGTTGAAGATAACAAAAATAAGACCTGGCATGATGAATGAATGAATTTACTCTACTTTTATTTATATATAATGTACAATACTATGTATCTACAGCCAAAATTATTTTAATTATTGTAACTGTTGTATTTACACAATCTAGTTTTCTATTTTTTATTATTTTTTTATTTACTATGTTCAATAGTGTATGTATCTATAATATATTTCTTGAGCCACTGTAACCAAACTGATATTGGACGAGGTAATAATAATGTAACGTTATATCCTCTCTGTCTGCCCTACGAGTGAACGTTATTGTAAGTTGTTAGTTAATCGGTTACATAGTTATATTACTTAGGCCAAGGCACACTTAGTGTGTGTAATAGATACTCGTAGCACAATATATTTTTGTGATATTGGGGGTAGGAGGATGTTGCGTAGAATATTCGTCTTTAATTTGCAGTTAGCAAACATTTTTCAAAACAAATATATCGTATTCGATTGGGTTTTAACCAAAATGTAATGTTTAACTTAATTAACCGTTCAGCCGTTATAGATTCCTATTAGTAAGCAGATACTTTCTGTTAAATTTAACTCCTTTAATAATAGTTTATTTAATTTAACTTACTTATATTCGACATTCATTTGACTTATTATTACAAATTATATATTTCACTAAAAATAAATTAAAGTGATACAAAAAATACCACTATACGAAGTATACAAATTATCTAACAATTAGAGCTCTATTATTTTAATCTAAAATATATTTGAAATATAGGTACGTTATGAATATGTACGTATTATTTTTTTTCGATCAAACGAAATCACAATTAACGTGTAACGTATAATTTTACTCATAAAGACAAAATGATGGTACCAAAATATATAAATAAGTACGGTCGAAAAACATTAGAATATAATGAACCTACGTAAGATATTTAATATGGATACTTGCACTACCAGCCAATATAAAAATGTTAAGAATTAATTTTAATACACAAAATATTAATATGAATTGTACATTTAATTTATATTTAAAATATCAGACCTATATTCTGAATAATTACAACTTCACAATAAGAATGTGTTCTCCTAATACAAAATATAGTTTTAATAATAATATTGGATAATTTATATGGCGCCATTTTCGTAAAAAATTTGCCTTATGGACGCTTTACATATATTATACCTACACTAGTATTTTTAAAAATATTTGCAAACTTATGGACACGATTTTTTGAAAAGGTGTATTTTTCGTTATTTTTTAAACAATGTATGATGCACTGTTCCTTTTTACGAAGTGTAAAGGTATTCATGTTTTTGGATGTGCTTCTTTGCAAAATGTTCTTTCACTAAAATAATCTACTGGCAATGGTTCTACAAAAAAATATTGTTTCTATTAAGAGCTATAAACAACAAACAAAATGTTGATTATATAATATTAATAAGTCTAATGCTTTTATATATTTTTCCATGTTATAAAATAATTCACAGCAGAGTACTTAATACCTTCCAGCGACGCTAATTATAATATTATCGGAAATTATGAAATAGATCCAAATGTTTATTTTCTTAATTTTATTGAAAGTATACATTAATTAAAAATATATGCGAGACCTGCGTGTGTTGTGTAAAATAAAAAAAACTTTATTCTAAATTTTATAACTTTTATATCTATGAAAAAATATATCATTTAATCAAACAACATATAAATATAGCGTGATGTGTTGCGTAATAACATCGACTAAAGAGGTATAAATAAAAATGACAAAAGCGAGATATTTTGAGAAAGATGACAACCAGATGCGAAGACTTCTTCTAGAGTTCTTTTACAAACGAGAAACAGGTGGGTAGTTCAAAATATCCAAGAATAATGAACTTATTATACGGTTGCAAAATTGGCAATCCGGCCTTGACTTTACCCATAGAATCCTGAAGCTAGAGCACGTGACGCACTTCTGCCACAAGGGTAACAACCCCTGTAAATGTTAAGATTACGACAGTCTACTCACGTACAAGTATTTCTACGAAGTGGGTTTATCATTATTTGTAAAGTGAGCCGAAATGAGCAAACTCCTGAAATTTCTGAAATCTCTCATCAAAATTCATACAAAACAATTAATAGAAAAGTTTTACAATCCCGTTTAAGACAGATACAAATATTTATTACATTTATTATACATATTTGATATACGCTCGCCTAATGACCAAAGGAGTCAAGGATTATATATTTTTTTATAATAACTTAATGATAATTGAGTAGTCATGGGTTCAATTTTCTTCGCAGGATACCACTAAATTAATACAATTTCTCGTAACACAATTGCTTTACTTAGTTTTAAAAAATAGTGATTGATCTTAAGTAAAATCACACCTCTTCGCCTGAGTATTTTGTGATTACAGAAATAATACTTTATAACTTTAATGTATACACCACTTTCTCGCAATGATTTCCCTAAATACACTCTTTGAAATTCGCACATCTACTACAGGCATACCTAACATAGGGTTGTCCCTATAAATGTTTAAGGATGTAGTCTAGTCTCTTTACCCGTATAGCGAACTTTTCAAATATTTATTCAATTCCACCAAGGGCTCTTTCAAATTTATCGAATAGTTTTCTATGAATAACAACATTTATTCAAGCAACAAAATACTGAACTTTTTTAATGTTTACCATACAGGCAACACCACTAGGCTTATAAAATATTTGAATAGATAATCGAGTGCTCTCTGCAAATGCCACATGCTCTACCATATGCGTATTCACTGCGGACACGATCTATCGAATTTGTTAAGGATTAACATTTGTTAAGGTTAAGCATTTGTATAGGTACGTGGGCGACAGCACGCGGGAGCTTGGTCTTTGTAAATTTAGTCCTGATTGATCGCTTTACGGGAGAATAACGCGTGTTCTGTGAAAAACAGTTTTATGATTCGTATGTGATTGTTTGGTACTTAATTTGCGCTCACTACCGATTATATAGTATGGATCAATGTCCGAGTACTAATTTAATTAAATCATGGCTCACAAAATTCAAGAAGACTGGTTCAACGCTAAATAAAAAAAAATCGGGTGGTCACGGAGCAGGAGAAGCGAAGAGAATGTCGCGCAACTTAACGAATCTGTACAAAAAGATCCAGATGAGTCGATAACTTAAAATCAGCTTAAATAATAATAAATGATATACCAGTCTCAATATCCCAACTCAACGCGAATATTCGTCAAGAGATAGCCAATAACCACGCGTTTTTTGTCATAGTGTTTCAAAACCTAGGTGCCAGATTCCAAGAATGCCAGCGGCGGGATGGTAGACATGTAGATGACAATATTTTTAAAACTTTCAGTGAAATAAACATTAATTATTATCATACGACCTTTAGCTTTTTTTTATTAATTTTCGAAAGTGCAAGTGGCCCATCCATGCCGACAAATCATATGAGAATCGTTGTTTTTGTAAAATGATCTACTACGACTCATTTCTAAAGACAAAGCTCCCGCATGCTGTCGCCCGCGTGCCCTTCAGATTCCCGCGCAGAAGCAATTCAAAGTGTGCGAAAACTTATGGCCCATCTGTATTTAACAAAAAATTTATACAGCTTCTGAGTGTGTCAGTTGGAACATTAATACATCGTCAAACACAAAAAAATTATATGGCGTATATAAAATAAATCTCTCATGATCGATGTGCTCATCGATTTACGTGCTTACGAAAGCTAAGAATTAAGGTTGAAATTTCATACTGTGGGAATGCATGTGGTTAAAAATGTGTCAAATCAATCGTTTAGCCAGTCTCTTTTTGAACAAATTGGTTTTTACCCCATGTTGATAGGATACAGAGGAGTTGATATATTTCAGTTTCCGCAAACCACATTTCAAAATATGCTACTCCTGTAAAACAAATACGGTTGTCACGCTAATACCAAAAACAATATAATTAAAATATTGATCATTTTGAACTACCAACAAGTTGGATGATAGCACAAAAAATATGAGAATTTTTAAAAATTGATAAGCAACTGTGCTGGATCATTTCATATGGATTGACCCTAAAGCATGTAAAATTAACTAAAATATTATAAATAGCCAACAAAATTTAACAACATTTAACCTCATATTCTTAAAACTTTTCCTAAAAAACTTTTTCTAATAATTTTGTATCGTTAAGTCAATTTCCACATCTTTCATCATCGTAACAATTTAAGTTAGGTACAAGATTAATTTTGAAATAATGATTATTTTAATTATTTTTATACAAGTATTAGAATAACGTGATATCGGTTTCAGTTAGTTTATTTGACATCTTGACGAAGAAAATTTTACCTTCCGAAACCAGTTGGTGTATTACTAACTTAAGTGATTAAAAAATAAAGGTAAATAATCATTTTTCTGCATATTGTAGAGAGCCTTTATTTAGTGCAGTTTCTGAAGAGTGGAGACATTCGTTAGTTGTGCAATCCTCGCAGGCGTTGAGTATGTTTATTACTTTTCAGGATCCATGTTTTGACTTCATATAGAGTTACTGATTTCGAACTGTAAATCTTGCACCGATAGGATCCAAATGAACAAATTCGAATTGCGCAATCTCCGGGTCACGCATCCCGTGGAATGGAAATTCAACAATTCCAGTCGTAAATCGGAATCACCGCAGGATAGGGAAGGGAAGTAAGGAAACCTTGGTACAAGATGAGGTCGGTGAGGGGATAGGGATTCTAGTCGAAAGACCAGTGATCTCGGGAACCGAGATTCGAAAGGACTGCTCACCTTACCTTATATATGATGGCTCCGTAATCTTTGCAGTTGCTTCCAAGATCGCACGATAGTTGGCATGCGATTGAGCAGATCTCCGCTTCCAATTGAAGACGGCGATGTCACAATTTCACCCACAGCACAAACAAACAACAAACAAACAATACGTGACCAAAACACACCATAACAAAATACAGTGCTGGTGCACTGGAGCTGAAAGTCCACATCAAGAATGCTATCGCTATATTGACATCAAACAAACATCGATCAAGTGAACGTTTGCTGGCGTCAAGGTCACAATTTACACTGACAAGACGAGCATCAGGAAATCTATGGATGGGAATTTGGATGCGGAATTATGTCAATAACAGTGGTCGCCGCTTAATTAAAATACGCGCCAAAAGTGTGTTTTACAAATTCGGAACAATTACAGTTCTCAATATCATACACCAGGGCTGTACCAATTGCACTTCGTAGCCGTCAAAAACATTAGTTCTCTGCATTGGGTTAAAATGATCCACTCTGAATATTTTGTCACGCTTTTGTTTATTTCAAGATCCAGTACCGAGCTTATTTTCAGTCTTATGGATAAGTTTTACTATTTCGTCTTCCCTATCCATAATCAGTATAGTGTCATCTGCAAATCAAAATTTGGGTAGCTTTTTACCGCTTATTGAAAAACCTCCATCCCATTTATCCGGTGCTCTCTTAATATTATACAGGGTGAATATTATGTTTCAGGCCGATGTTGGTTTTAAATAACTAAAAAACGTAATATAATTTTATAATTTATTGTCTATTTATCAAATACCTTGTTTATTACAATTATGTATAAAATATAGTATTGGCCAATTAGCCGTCTTTGACAGCGGCACAAATGAGTGGTCTTTTAACCGTATTTTTCATAATATTCTCGCACACTTCGCGTGTTATTTCAGCAATTTCATTTCTAATATTGTCCTATAGCATCGAAATTGTTAGTTTATTATTAAATTATGTAGCCGAGAAAATTTCTCGCAAAATTTCGTAGCTCGGACTGTGTGTGAGGTGGTGTCGTCTTGTTAAAACCACATGTGTTGCAGGCCTAATCGACTCACATCGGCCACCAAAAAGTTTTGCCATTATTATATAGATAAAATATTTTAATGACCATAATAATAATCAATAATAAATAGTAATCAACTAACCTCTATGATTATTAAATACAAACTAACAAATGTCTGCCAAACCAAAATGGCGGCTAAACAAAATCGGCCTGAAATATAATATTCACCTGTATATATTCCTCATAGATATTGAAGAGACCCGGAGACAGCACATCCTTGTCGGATCCCTTTTGTTCACTTTGAAGGGTTGCGATGAGAAATTATTCATATATTAGAAGATATATATGTATCGAATGATAAAACGAAACAATATTCTCAAACATCTTTGATTAAAAACCGTCGCCATAAATATGAAAAAAAATATTACACTGGTCTAAAACTTACATGTCAACGTGTATTATCTCGCTTGTCAGATTTCCTTGATATTACACTCGGAAAATACTATCAGTGAATGGAATCTCATTCACTTGTTCAATCCTGCCCTTTTTAGGGTTTGGCTAGCGATGCTATTCAGCAGAAAATATCGTAAGCCACGGAGAAGCAATAAAAGTGCGACTATTTTTTGTCAGACGTTCTCTGAGATTTTCAGATGATATCTAAATTCACTGTATGTTGTAAGTGAAGGATCTAAAACTTTAATATTCCACGGCCTTTTACGCAACTATTGAACGCAGGGGTTAATTTGATCACTACTCTCACATTCAAGTTTAGAACAATATATATTTTTTTAAGTGATTAAATGTTAATTTTGATACATAGTATTTTTGATGGTTGGCATAAAACTTGATTATTATTTTTTGTACATTTTCGAAGAATATGATCAGAATGATGAGAAACGGGGTTTTATTTATTACATTATTAAAATTCTAAAACATACAACATAAATAAGAGTCGAAGAAGCCCTAAAATGAATATATTTTACAGACGATATTTTGTTATAAGTGTATACATGGACATATATATTAATACCTAATACTCACTGACAGGCATCGTAATGACCTGCGCCTATTTCAGGTACCACATTATTTAATCACAGGTTGAAAAGCTCATCCAAGTCTGTGCAAAAACAATTCCTAAATTTTAAATACTAATTTAATGTATATATTTATAATTAATACATTAAATTAGTAGTCGATCATTCGGTAATACACATCAGCAGTGACTGTCTCTCGCTGGTTAAAAAAATAAGGGCCAATTATCCCTCGGCCAGAAATTACACACCGCATTCGATTTTGGACAATGCAAACGTTTTTGATGGCGTTACTTCGGGTTGTCGGGGTACCAGTATCTCATGTTCTGTTTATTAACATAGCCATCGATATGAAAATGTTAAAATTATGTTATATTTATACCTTAACAAATGAAATTATATACAATTAATAGTTATTTATTTATAAATATTGTTTTTAAACCACTGAGTTATTTAGATTCACCAACCGGATTCAAAAAATAATCAGGTGCAACATTTTTTTTTTAAGTTGAATTTGAAAATATTAAAATAATTTTAAGTATGCCTTTAGTTCATTTTTTGTCATCCAGATGAAGAAAAAGCCAATTAAATAAATAACCAATTATTAAAATTAAAAATATATTTTTTTAAATATTATCGATAATTATTATTAATATTAGATAATTTATGAGATTAAAAAAAAGTGTCGAAAAAACCACTCTTGAAGAATTTTACTCTGCTCAACTCTCTTTGCTTAACGCATAATTACTTAACGTTACTTAGATATCCATCGACTCTCACCACATCCATAGTGTCTCGTATTACTTGTTTTCTTCATACTTTTCACCTTCGTTCAGCCATATAAATTTTTTTGGTTATTCAATTCTCACTCATCTCTCTCTTTTCATATATATATATATTTTTTTTTTGTAGCATATGAATATATAAAGGTAATTGCTTTGCTAGATGTAGTCTGTTCTAAAGCAATTACCTGTACAGTTTATGTAAGTTGTAAATGTTAAGAGATAAGTAAGTATCATGTTAAGTGAGTTATAAAAAGTTATATGAAAAAAGTATAATCAGAAGTTATAAAAATATTATTGTTGGTAATATAGAATAGTTCTTATTTATTATTTCTTTACTGCGAAATTTTTAATTTTATCTATCAATCTTTCTACACAAATTATTTCCAACGATCATATGTCAGTAGCAAAATGAAATTGATTTTACTATACTCACTTAACAAATATCCTATTTTTCAGAACGCATATGCACTCGGAATGTAAATTAGTTTATTTTATTAAGGAGAACACATTCTTATTGAGAAGTTGTAATTATTCAGAATATAGTTTTGTGATATTTTAAATACTAATTAAATGTATTAATTAGAAAGATATACATTTGTTATTTTATTTTTGAAAAATTATTTAGAATGTATTTAAAAAATATAACTGTAGAATCTGCTCATTTTCTGTAACATTTTTTAGGAAAATAATAATAATAATTTTATATTACTAAAATTGTTATATTTTCCTTAAAAATATCAATTCTTTTATTGCTGTCTCCAATTTTATTCAGAATGATTGTTTACATTTCCATAGCCATTAGGTTTTTTTTTGTAATCCCTCCTCAACGAATTCCAAGTTTCCCTGCCATATAATATGTTGGCCGTGGAGAGTACTAATCGAAATTTCTAATAAAATTTAGAGCCCGGAGGTAGATACCGCCGCGATACTAAAGGAAACATCCTATCGCTTAGGATTCTAGTCATCTTTCATTATTGAGAAGCCTTTTATTATTATTATTTATTGGCTACAGGCCATGAATAAAATTTGATATTTCAATCTGTTTTGATTAATAACACACTACCACCTATGTTTGTAATAATAATGCGATTTTTGGTATTTGTATGCGCTAGTAGTATAGTGCTCAGATAAACAGTGTTGTTGAGTTCGCGTATAAAATTCACACATGAATTGTAATGAAAATATTTCAACAACTTTGGAACTTATGTAACAACTTAAGCTTTGATCAAACCGCCAACGTATTGATCACCAACTGTTATTTCTCCGACGAGCGTTATTTCTCTAGACTCTAAGAACATTTTACGTATCTACATAATATATATTGTCGCGGTTATTCCACGTTAGTAGAGATCGATCCCCGAATGAACTGGTAATGTTTTGATAGGGAGTATTGAACAATCAATACACTAGAGCTGTATTAATTTGAACATCGGTGATCAGGAATTTTGATCAATTCGAAATTATATAAAATAAGATTCAATATAAATCAAAAAGAATAGTGATTATACCCAAAACATTTATTGTATATTAAATAAAATAACAATAACTTTGTATGAAACCACGAAATTTATTATACGTCAACCGGTTTCGCTTATTATCACAAACACAAAAAGAGTGCACTTACATATACATAAAGGGGGATGGAATATAAAATAACGTGTGAAAGAGAGAGACAAAATACATATATAGTTAAATAGTACATCAAGGGAGACAGAATATAAAATTGTATGCGAAAGAGAGAGACAGAATGCATATATAGATAAACGGAACATTAAGGGATGGGAAAATAAAGTGTTGATTGATAATAAATTTATTTTAAAGGAAACATACCTAATATGGGGCTAATAGATAAATTAATGTGGTTATTAAGAATTGGTGTACCACTATTATTGTCTTTTTTATTTCAAGGGCTTCTAAATTATCCAACCGGAGGCCAAAACCATTTTATGTGTTGTATTATTAAAATAATGTTTTTTTTCAATAATATGTTTAGAAAATTTTGAGATACCATTACTGTTTAAACATTTAATATGTTCTTTGACACGATATTGACATTGCAAGCATCAACAATGTATTTTCCCATCTCTTAATGTTCCGTTTATCTATATATGTTTTCTGTCTCTCTCTTTCGCATACAATTTTATATTCTGTCTCCCTTGATGTACTATTTAACTATATATGTATTTTGTACTTTGCACTCTTTTTGTATTTATGATCAGTTTTAAATACGCCCTGATGAAGCTCGAGATAAGCGAAACCGGTTGACGTATAATAAATTTCGTGATTTCATAGAAAGTTATTGTTATTATATTTAATAAAATTGTCAAACCACAAAGTAATTGCTTTCTACGAAAACATTTATTTCAATCTCTCGCCCATTTTGAGGAGTAACTACTTTATTTCCTTCAGTATATTATCAAATAAATAAATCGTTATATTCTATTATTATTACTTATATTTACTGAGATAAATTAAAAAGTGAAAAAATAAAAACAATCGGAATATATTATATTAGAATCATTTTCATATTAATGAAAGAGATTATTAAAAAATTTCGAGAAAGTAAATTCGGTCAATGTCAGTGTCAGACACATCGCATTTCATTCCGAGAGCACGTATGGAATTTGGATACACTCCACAATATTAAAAAATGATTCTCTTTGAGGTTGATTCACATACATACTTGTAATCGACTTTGTTTTATATCAATCATACGTGATTTATATAATTTGACAAGATTCTTCCTGCTGACATCATGAAAGGATGTAATGTAAATATGAATCTTTAATTTGAATAATCTGATCTAAGTAATTAAACACGGCAAAGCAATTATTAACTTTGCTATGCTGAATTTTCGTCAGAGAGATACAAATATGACTGGTATTAAAATTCCATTTGTAAACGCAATTCGTACAGTTCCCAACTCAATTTTTTAATAACATATATAGGTACTACTAGTACTGGTTGCCGTGCAACTGTTCTGCAGTTAGGTAGATGTTGAAAATTACAATATATATATATTGTAACGTTATAAAGTTTCAGATACAAAAAAAATAAATAACCATAGTATTAAGAGAACACATTCTTATTGTGAAGTTGTAATCACAATAAGAATGTGTTATCCTAATAATAAAGTTGTATCAATGTGTTCAAAATTTAATAAAAATTAATTGATAATTCTGGCGTCTGCTATCAGTTTACTCAAAGGTATTAGAGATTCTGTAAAAATAAGGTAGATGGCTCTTTCAAATAATGGAACGATTAAATGTATTAATATCAAAAAGGTAACATATAGGTTCGAAAATTGTCACTAAAAATATTGTCGCTTTAGCATAGTTGGATAATGCACCTTCCCCGGTTAGGAAAGAGATCCAGGTTCGAATCCCGGTGGCACAACAACAATATTTTTCGATAAAATTGATTTTACATGTATATCTTTCTAAATAATATATTTGATTCATATTTAAAATAACCATAGTACCTAAATAAAACTAAGATCTCCATGGTTAGTAAATTTTACGCGTAGAGCGGAACGCCTATCACTAGTTTCAAAGTTGGTCGCTAGAGCGACCGGGTACGTATCAGACCGGCGTGAAGTAGCGGCACTTGGCATTCGCGTGTCGGTCTGCGGGCGGCGTGGCCGTCCCGCGTGTTTCCAATTTTTTTTTCTTGGAGATGGCTATCCAGGAGCAAATACGACGCCAAATTGACCGTGGAACGTCGCGCTCAGGATGACAATGAAGGGTAATAATAATGTTTTTTTTAGTCAATCTCATAATGCACTCATTTCCAGCATTACAAATTCTAATTGTATCGTAAAAATGTATATTGTTACAGGAAATAATTAAAATTTCCCTTCTTCTTCTTCCTTCTTTCTTTTGAATCCTTTGTAAATTTTTTATGCCTCATAAAACTTCTTCCTACCTTGAAGAAATTGATTTTGCTACGATGTTACAATAATTTACCCCGCAAAATCACGGTTTAATCCCAACACCCGTCGACATTATCTCACAATGGTCCACCTTGGAGAAGAGGACGCGTACATGTGCCGAAGGTGGAAGGAGTGCCTGACCAAAATTGCCAGGCACTCGGATACCTCGGCAGATGCTGCTCCCAGGACACCACGAGAGACGGATGCGGGAAGATGCCGTGTTTTGCAAATGCGTACTAGAAGAATTGACGCTTATCGACGCATCAGTATCGTCGCAGTTCACATTTAAGTAGATTTGTACATACATTTTTTTAAGTTAAAATTTTTAATAGTATTCATGTCCCACATGTCAATTTGAATAAATTCAATTAATATTTATTGATTTTTTTATTCTGAAATATCACATCTTATTTTTTTTCCCCAGTGATGGTTAAGATGGATTTTCACACTATGGTAGGTAGGTAACATCTGATAACGAAAGACTCACTACTCATGTCTCCATTGTAGCTAGTCGATGGAGGGGCAAGCCGTGGCCTACACCTCACAATGGCGTTCAACCCCACAATATATATATATATAATATAAAAAAATATAATGAAATAAAATAAAATAAAAATTTCACTTACTTACCATCATGCCGTTTCCTCGCGGGGGTAGGCAGAGAGGATAGAGCGCCACATTATTCTGTCCTGACACACAATTCTCGCCTCACCCACATTTATAAATCTTCTCATACTAACTCGTTGATTATTGAGACTTCTAACAGTATCTGGTTTACCTGGTCGTGCCAAGATTTCCGCGGACGTCCTCCACTTCTAGCGCCATCAACACTTGGGTCATATATCTTTCTTACCATTCTCTCCTTTCATCCGCTCTTCACGACCAAACCACCTAAGTGATCCTTTCTTATTCTTACTTACTATACTAAGATCAGTTTTAGATTATTTCTGTATTTCTTCATTTTTTACTCTGTCGTAAATGGATGTACCACATATACGCCTAAGTGATCTCATTTCCATTCCCGTTAGATATAATTCCATTCAATGCGCCGTTCATTTTATTCCCTGCAGTCACCGTCCTTTCGATATCATTCTCAGTCTTTCCGTTTCTATCAAACATACTTCCCAAATACACAAACTAATCTACTTGTTCCAAACATTCATTACCTACAAGTATTTAGCACGGTGTCTTGCTTTTCTCCTTCTCGAATACCATCACTTTCGACTTGTTGACATTCATAATAAGGTTGCTTTCCTTGCCTACATCGTACATTCTACTCTGTCAATAATTGTGTAATAATCTGATCTAAGTAATTAAACTATGCTAGTATTGGTTGCCGTAAAACGTAAAACTGTTCTGCAGTTCAGTAAATGTTGAACATTATAATTTATATATATTTTATATTTATTTATTTCTTCAACGCTCTTGTGGGCTTTTACATAACAATATATTTTTATTTTATTTAAAATATAACAGTACTTTTTAATGGACATTTCAATATAAAAGTTTAAATATAACATAAAAAATTTAAAAAATTAAAAACCAAGTATAATTTACGTACAAATATTTATTCAGCTCAAGTATGCTCCTGCAACGAAAAATGTCAACGAAACTCATCTTGTCACCATGCCGATGCATCCGCGATATTGGCGAGTTAATAGCACAATTATTTCAATGTGTACCTACAAAGAACACTTCATGTTGTCTCGTTTGAGTAGGTACTTTATACGAAACCATTTGTATCAATTCAGCACAGTTCAACATGCTATTGATCTTTTTATATAGATATACTATATTGCTCATATCCCTTCTCCAGGCTAAATTTTTCAAAAGATGAAGACTCATTAAATAATCGTAATTTATATTTTCCATTGGAATATGTAATTTAAAAATAATAAATCATAGAAATTTATGTAGCATTATTTCAATTTTTATAATATGTGAGCCATAGTAAGGAGACCACAAAGTGGAGTTAAATTCCAGCGTGCTTCTTACAATAGATGTATATAAAGTAGTTAAGAGAGCGGAGCGAGTTAAAGTTTTTAGCTGTCCTTCATCGCCTTGTGGCAAGTTTTTATTGTATTGTATATTGTTAATGGTCTATTGAAAAAGAAGTTGATTTTTACTTCTATTGAATCTTATTTGTTTACATTTTTTTACATTGAGATATAGTTTGTTCGCACAGCACCAGATATAAAGCAAATTTAGGTTAGGTTAGTTAGATTAGTATACAGCAACAATACTCCCTTTCTGAATCAATTAATAGAAAAAAAAATTAAAAGAAATGGCAGCGATCACGGGAAATATATGCCGAGCAGTTTTAAAAAATTTTGCCTCCCGTTTAGAAGAGTTCCAGCGAAATAACGGATCACATTTAGAAGACATATTTTTTTTAAATAAGTTCTCATAAACTGTGCTTAAATGGAAAATAAACATATTTCTATTGAACCCATCCATTATTTTATTATTTTAAAATCTTTTGGGACACTTTTGTATTATAATTTAAAATAAAGTTATTAAATTATTTAAAATATAGTTATTAAATAATTTAAAAATGTGCATTTACTTTAATACGATTACCTACCGTTGCCTGTAGATACTGCAGTGGGTATGTAACGTGTATTGACAACGGACATAAATATGAAGTGTTACAGCATATATCTGAACCAATTAAAATGAAAGATATGATACATGACAGCATAAAATAATACTTGAGAACATAAATATATACAGGAACTTAAAAATAATTACAAATTAATATTTTGCACCAATACAAACATGGTTTCAAGAAAAAAATGTTGTGTTAAAGTTTTTTTGCTGCTTGAGTTTGAGAATATATCCAGCTCATTTAATGTTGCTTATGTAAATATTTAAAATTGATGTTTAAACAAAAATTTCTAAGAATTTGATATTATCGTATACATTAAAATAGCTAATTTTTAAATAGTCAACGTAACTCGCAAGTATATCACGATCACAATTTTTGTTTAACATAATTCTGTTAATTCTAAATTCATTAATTTTATTTTAGGTGTGTTTTTAATATTTATTTATATAATAAAGTTTTTTTGAGATAATAGATATCTTAGAAACTAAATCCAACTAAAATTTTAAACACACCTGAATTACTAATTGATTGGCATGAATTTTGTTATTATAATATATTCTTTAGACGTAACATTGGAATATAACTATAATTGTTTTATTAATTTTATAAGCTTCTGTCTAGACCTCGTTAAAAATAAAATATCGAATAATTTTATTCTGTTACGTTTTAATCAAAAGTAACCCAACTTCGGTGGGTTCACCCTCTTAAAGTATTTATCTAAAATTTTAAAATAAAATAGAGATTCAAGGGTTTCAATATCACAAAAACAGCATTGTCACATCAACACATCGAAGATAATATACATCAGTATGTATCTAAAAATGTAATTTAGTTGTCTTTGTGGTATTTTCTCGTTATATATTATAAATGATTATTAAAATAATGAAATTTATATATTTTATATTTATTTTTGGTTTTATTACTTCAAATGTGGGAATTAATATCAGTGAACCGACAACAAATATTTTAATAATAAAATGAAATTAATTATCTTCTTCTATATGTGTCAATTCATCAAAAATTAGCAGTATGCTGATGTATTCTGTGCAAGATGTATACTGTTACCTCCGTTATACGGAGGTGTAATGGGTTTGGAAAGGAATAAAGTAATGGGAAATATGGGGATGGGTGAATGGATAGAGGAATGATATTGAATGGACTAGGTATTAGGACTTACGGGATACGGAAGGACAGCTCGATTTACCTGATGATGACGTTCCTTTCTTCTCTTGAAGTTCGCACCAACTGTACACTGCAATGACACTTGCGACTCTGATAAATCCACTTCCAATGTTCGTGAGCTCTCTTGTCTCCGACATTATGAAGTAACAACAATAGTGTAAGATTTTTTGGGGCGATTTTGTTAATAAATTTGTCTCAATTCAGATTTGTCTCCGTAATCTTGGCTTCGAGATTATAAGAAAATATATTTTGTATATGCAAGAATTTTTCATATTAAGGCAATTTTGTGGCACTGGCATTATGCTTATATTATCTTAATTATGACAAATAACATTCATTTTATTAGTTTTAAATGAGTATAAAGGTCATATATAAGTAATAGTTAAAAAAAAACCTCAAATCTAGTGTACAACTTCTAATATAAATGAATAATAAAAACCTACATTTTAGTAAAAAAAACACGGAAATTTGAATTATTATTGAAAGGGAAGCCTTAATATAACTCTGGCTTTTTATCCCACTGCACCATGACCGGTTTTCGTAGATGTGTCGATATTTTATACACATATTTGATATAAACTGTGCAATATCGTACGAGTACTCGCGTTTTAAGAGCATTATCATAATTAAAAATATATATTATAATAAAAAGATGTGTAAATGGAATACACAGCGTGATATTATTGTGAAGTGTTACCTATACTAATTTATATATACAATCATGTCAAAGGTACTATAAAATGACATAATTTAGTAATATATGGTATATTTTTTTAACGTTTTGGAGATGAAATCAGCGACTTGTGTCGACGACGTACGATATGTTAGAAGTACGAAAAACATCGTAAAACAGGATCCATTACAGTTGCTCCGTAACGCCACTAAGCCTTTGTGAAATTTACGTGTTTTTCATTAAATATGGTTCATGTTGCCATTACTCTTAATATAGGCACATCGTTGAAAGACAAAAATATTTTTACACATTATTCAGCAAGGAATAGGCCTACACGGTACAGAATATATGTTTTAAGTTGGATTAGTAGTGATTATTTTTCATCTTTATTATATTAATAATATTTTCACATAAAAGGAATCGGGATTTTTTTTTACACCTCAACTAATTTCTAAACGGTTCGTGTTTGATTTAGAAATGCGTTATATAGATTGTGCTATTCATTCCAAATTTTTTATAGTAACTCTTTAGGACCTTGAGTAAAATACAGGCATCTCCCCCTCTCACTGTTATCTCACTCCCCCCTTGATATTGATGTGTATTATATCAACCCTGTATTATGTATTATATGACCCCGCGCAAAACATCAGGACCCCTCTCTAGCCACACCATCCTCTCCCCCTGGTATAAGTGTTTTAAACGGATTGCCATCCATTAAAAAAAAAATATATATATATATTTAATCTTTAGAAAACTCGACAAAACATAGGCACTCTCACTCGCACGCACCCTTGCCTTCTATGTTATATTAAACCTCATCCAAGTTTTGTTCAGATGCACTCTAAAATCCTGAATAGTCTCACCTCACTCCCCTGAATACCACAACCTTCCTTTGGCAAATCAAATTTGGCAGACATCATAATTAGATATTTAAGGCCTTCGCAAAACAAAGGTACTCCCTTCCTTCTTTATCCCCTTATTTTATTTTATTTATATTATAAATGAATCTGAATATTTATGTTTAGTAGCGGTCAGTGCTCTGGCACCCTGGGTATTGACATATACAAATGATATTCATTTTACGGCTTGACTTATACGAAAAAACATTTTCTGTATTAATTTTATTTTTGTTTAAAATGTTTTTCATGTGAATAAATATATTTTTTACATAATTTTATTAAACACAGCAATATTCTAAAATAACAATGTATTTATTTATTTAATCATTTTTACGTTACCGTATATATATATTACAATAGAAATATAAATATGCATCTATATTTGTACTTACATAAAATCTAAAACCATAAATCATATGTATGCTCACATATTTATTTTCATCTCAACGGGCAGTATAGTTCATGATATATATTATTTGTAGCTTATTGTCTAAAGAATTTATGAAATGGATTAAAATATACATCATTGCTTCATTATCTTTTGCACTAATTGACTTTTGTTCATATCTATTATTTGATAGAGAGACGAATTTAATATAATCCAATCATTATTACTTATATGAGTATATTTTGTATTCATATATCGATATTACATTCAATCAACGGAAACATCAAGAAACATAGGTTTATTTAAAAATATTTATCAACTATCATTCACTTCAGATAAAGATAGTTGTTTTTTTTAAAAATATAATATTAATCAACTGAAGCCAACCAAAATATGTGAGTAGAACGTGTATCGTTGGCAAAATAATCTCATCTGTTAGCTTTATAAGATTTCTATTCAATTTCAGATGTCAAAAATATGAGGTATACGTCTTGAAAACGTGTAGTAATCTCATTTTTCTTCAGGAATTTTTAATGAAACTTGTTTTTTTAAATAATACGTTTGAAATTCTGTATATTTTGCTTAATTCAGAAAATAATATACATATGATGGGAAAAAACTACGAATCTCTACAAAACTCAGAAATTAGTTTGAGATTGGTAAAAAGATAAAAAAAACTCAAATCCGTATGAACGGATCGATTTAATGGACTCGAATACTAAAATAATAATAACAATGAATTATAATCATTGAACTATTTATTATAATAAATTAGATAGAATTAAATTACAATTTAAATTTATTTTAGCTGCTATTGGGGAGATTTAAATTCACCCAACCGGTAAATAAATGACATTTTATAAGTGAGGCGTAAGACTAAAAATCTCTGAGACTTGACTTATACGGTGAACTACAAAAGCCGAGAGTAGTCTCAGAAGAATTTCATTGGAGCATAATTCATGTCTTAGAGATTGTCTCGAGTCAAACATCTCATCCGTGAACATGGGTCATAAAGGTAGGTTTTATTCAACTTACTCATAAGCTTATGTGAGAAAATGTAGATGAGAGATTACTCTTATCCGCGTACATGCACCATATCGATGGTCATTAAAATACGGGCCAAAACAATAGCTACGGTAAAAACAGACCCACGGCAGAATAACGTAAAATATTATATATCTGTATATGTATCTTACAATGAATGTAAATATCTGTCTACGAAAGTATTTGTTAAAGTGAAAATAATGTAATAATTTCAAAAACTTTTATGGTTATGCATCTCAAAATAAATCTAATAAATTGTTAACTAATCTAATTAAGTAATTTATAGTTATAAAATAATTGACTACAACATTACATACATAATACATTTAATGATTGTCTATCCCTGAATAAAAAAAATATTACTTATTATACGTAGATGTTTTATATCGACGTAATTGGTTATTAGTGATGATATTTATATTTAATAGGGATTAATTAAATTCATAAAATAACAATATCTTTTTAGTTCTTGCTTCTCTAGATTGTTGATTTTAACTATTAGCTGAATTATCATCGATGCAGAGAGGATAGTGCGCTACACTTTTCTGCCCTGAAACACAACCCTCGTCTTATCCACGTTCATATATATTCTCATGCATCCTGTTTGATCCTCCTGACTTACCTAGTTGTGCTATTAATACTCGTGAAATATATTTATCTTATCATTCTCTCCTCATTTAATTGTTCCATATGACCAAACTAATTGAGAGACTCTTTTTGTTATTACAAGAGATACTTGACTATACCAGCTTTTAAAAAAAACTGCTTTAACGATTATTTTAAGAAATATTTAAATCAATGCATGTTTTAAGAATTAATTTATAAGTATTGTTACTATAACTTTTTTTGTAAACGATACATCCATTATAAATACAAGAGATCTCTTATTTGGGACTAAAATACGTTATTCAAATATATTTTTAATAACGGGTGTTCAACAGAAAATTTTCAGGTTTAATATTAAATAAATAAAAAAAATACAATGATATTCTCATATTTTATTTATACAAAATGGAGTTTAATGATCCAAATTTTTACGTTTTATAAAAAATATCGTTTAAATGCCGTCCATTTCTCTCTGACACTCTTGCAATCGGACTCTTAAATTTGCAAACACGCAAGAGCAAAGCGTTTGTTCAATGGCAGCAACTTCACGGCGGATATTTTCTTATAGGGCCTGAATTGTTCAAGAATTGTTACCGTAAACTCTCGACTTAAGGTATCCTCACAAAAAAAAATGCACTGTGTAAGGTCCGGTGACCGAGGTGCCCAGGATATGTCTCCGTACTTGCTGAATAATTTATTGGGAAAAATTCCCTTCAGCTTCTACATTGAAACTCTAGCTGTGTGTGGAGTGGCCCCGTCTTGCTGAAATTGTATTTTGTTGTTGAATTCGGGAAACAGCTGCAGTTGCGGTACCAAAAACTCGTCGATCATTCGGCAATACACGTCAGCAGTGACTGTCTCTCGCTGGTTAAAAAAATAAGGGCCATTTATCCCTCGGGCAGAAATTGCACACCACACTGTCGTTTTTGGACAATGCAAATGTTTTTGATGGCGTTCCTTTGGATTGTCGGGCACCAGTATTTCATGTTCTGTTTACTACCATAGCCATCTATATGAAAATGTGCTTTATCAGTAAACAATATGTTTCCAAGCGTTAGTGCTGTTCCAAAACGTTCCAACATCGTTCTCGCTAAAGTTTCACGTAAAGAATAGTCATTTTTCGTTGAGAAACTGCACGATTTGCAATTTGTATGGGCGAAACTGTAGTTTATTTTTCAAAATAACGTGCACTGTTAATTTTTTTATTCTGCTGCAATCTGCCTTATCGATTTACGCGGATTGCGCATAATTTCACATCGAACTTGAGCCACATGTTCTGGCGTCGCTGCTGACGTTGATGGTCCCGGAGTAGTTTGGTTAACCATTATCCCTTCTTGTCCGAACTTTTAAATCCAACAGCAGATAAGTTGCGGGCTTGGCCGATCACTTACTCGTCGAATATTATAGTGAGTACAAAAAGCGCGACGCGCACGAACCAATGAATCACCGCACTTTAAATATTGCTCAACCGCAAATGCACGGTGCGCTACCGGCCAATGACTCATTGCGACTGGCAAATCCGCAAACAAATCATGCGCGTCGAACAATACCCCTCCTACTTACCACACCCTGATGGTTTACGAGCAATTACAATTTACTCTTGTAATTTTTCCACTGGACACCCATAAATTTACGGAATACGTTATTCAAATAAATTTGTGTTTGCTTAAGATTTATATAAAATGATTTACTTTAAAAATATCCATACATTAACGTATCGTACTCCGTATGTTATTCAATATTCTTATTTTCATAAACATGATGATATCTTTCGTGAGTAATTTTAAATCGCTTTATAAATAAATCAGCTTTTATACTGAAATTGATAAACATAGAAATGATCCAATAACTGTTGAAATATTATTTTTGTTTTTTTAGAATAATTGGTTTGAAAAAAGTTAGGAAAATTAATATTATTTTGACTGACATGAGTAGTGTCACATCTAACTTTAATTGCCAAACGAAATTACAAATAACAAATTCGAAACCGTATAACCGTGTATAAAGTAATTCGTTCTAAAGCATCATAAATATTTTGACCACTGGAATGCAATTGCAAGTACCATAGCGTGGTAATGTATTACACATTATTATTAATATAAATTAAATGAATCAACTAGATAGAAATGCTGAAATATCTAACGTATTTTTTCGATGGATAGACTTTTTCCGTTTTCTTAGTTTAATTTGTTTTTAATGAAAACACATTTTTTGTTTGTGTTGTTCCAATTTCAAAATGAAATTTTTAATACAAATTAAATAAAACAATTATTCTTTATATATTTGTTTGCTAAATATTTTTAATTGATTAATTAAATTTGTATTAAAAATGCCACTGTTCTGAATTTGCAACTTCACAACAAAAATGTATTTTTATTAAAACACAATTATTCTAGAGGTATTGAATAATTTCGTCATCAAACATTAAATGATTATCACCATTTTTTTTTTAATTTCAAATATCCTTGGCTTTATATTTCATAATATCAAATATTAACATTGTTTCGCACGATGTTCGAATTTAGATCAGTTTTGAACAGCGTATTTCCGTATTTCCGAGGGAAACAAGAATCTTAGCTAAGTTAAAATTGTATGCCACCATTTAATTAATTTTATATATATATATAATTTTTTTTTATTATTAAAGTTTGCTTTAACTATTTACAATAATTCTAAGATATCTAATTTAAAGATAACCTATTTTTTATAATTGGCATATTTGAACGGTTATTCCTCTGAGAAAGTAAATCATTTATGCAACACAAATGTAATTTGACTATCATTGAAATTACAAACAATTTTTCCGGTATAGGTTTATGTTACGTGCCTATATTACTGAATTTATTTTCTGATCTCTTTACCACAACGTTACGACTTCTAATCTTATATATATATAATATTTTGTTAAGATGGCATCTTGCACTTTACCCAAAAATACTGTGGGAAAATATTTTATATTTATAACATATAAATAATACCAGGACGGCTTGGTTCACATGATATTAAATTATGAATTTCATCTTGTAAAAATGTTTTCTATTTACAATATCAAATCAGAAACAGAGTAAAAAATAAAATGGACGAGGCATTTTCTCGCGGTTTTATATCTTTCATGTAAAAAAAATATCTCATTGTTGCGAGTCAGGATTCAAATAAAATGTAAAGTAGATCTTGAGAATTATAATTAGAATACTTATTTGTCACATGGAGAGCCAAGATTTTCAAGGCTCAATGAATATTACAAAACTATGTGTTTGGACTAGATAAGGCCGGTTGTGTGATCAGTAGTAACTTTTAACTATAGTTTTTTTTTTTTTATTAATATTAAAAATTTAATACAATTTGAATAATCAGTGGATATATATATTTTAACATTTGTTTTTTCTCTATGAAAGAAAGACTCATGTATAGAGTATATACGAGTTAATTTATGTTTCAGTTAGTCTGTGTACATATTTTTTTTACTTCAGTTACAAATTTATGATAGTCCGTAATTTTTCTAATTATGATGGGAAGATTGTTAAAAAATTTGATGTCTTGATAAATACATTGAATTTGAGTTGCAGTATATTTTAGATTTGGTATATTAATTTGATCTCTATATCTTGTAGATCGGAATTGGCTTCTAAAATTTAATTGATTTTTAATTTTGAAAATTTGAATTATTGAATTTCTTTTGTATATGTCTGCTATTTTTGGTACTTTAAAATCTGTGAAAAGTTGTATACTTGGATAGTCTTTTTTTTTTTTAATAATTTTTATATCATCTTTTGAGTGATTTATAATTGTGACATTGAAGTTTTATATTCACCTCTTCATCCAATAATACCGTATTGGAAATTTAAAAAAAGTTAACTATAGATAAAAAAATTACTAAAGTAAAACTTTTTGCGAAAGCTGGTTGTTTGATCGTTGTTAAAAATATTATTTACTTCTCGAAAGTACATCCGGACGTAAACTAATTTTACTCTCCGATATCCGATAGTAAAAACAAAAATCAATAGTTAAATATGGCGGACTTTTCACAGTTTCAAAAATTCATCGGTCACATTGATACATTGAAAATTGCAGTACAGAGAATGAATCATTCAATATCTCTCTATTTTTATGATGAGAGTTCGTCCGATGATGATCTCATTGTTTAATATACATTAGCACATAATTCGAAAATAATTCGTCACCTAAGTAACAGGTCTCGAACGTAGGGGCGATTAAAACACAGTAAAACAGAAAATAGAGCACATTTCATGATTATTCGCCTTGCCACACTGAGAGGCGAGATTATCTTTGGCCATTCATAATAGTAGTGAATTTGATGTATCAACAACCCGCAACAAATTTTTACTGTGGGCGTTAGTAAAAAGTTACCACAGTAAAAATCGACTACTGATCACACAACCAGTCGGTTGTGTGATAATTAGTAATTTTTTACCATGGTAACTTTTTACTAACTCTCGCAGTAAAAATCCTTTGCGGGTTGTTGATACATCAAATTTACTACTGTCAAAACATTGACGGAGATGTCTATAGGTACGACAAACAATCATGAAATATGCTTTATTTTTTGCATTATCTATGGATTTATTCGCATAGGTGTTCAGAATCTGTCACTTTGGTGGTGAAATTTTTCGTAATATGTATTAAACAACGAGATCATTATCGGACGAACTCTCATCACTAAAATAGCGGGATATTGAATGATTCATTGTCGTATTATCAATATGTCATATGACCTTTGGAACAGGTGTGAAAAGTCCGCTATATTTAACTATCGACTCTCGTTTTTAATATTGTATATAAAATGAGCTTACTACGCGATGTAATTATGAGAAGTAAATATTTTTTAACGAACGATCAAATAACCCTTAACAAACAAATTTTTACTTTATCAACTGTAAAAAGTTACTACTGATCACACAACCGTCCCTTAGTGTGCTACCAGGCTGGCCTTTTACCGCCCAATATTAGTTGCTATACGACAGTGGCTGACACATGACAATCAGCACCTGACTAGAGAGTGGCGAGAACCAGCGAGTCGACACCATTTAGTGACAGAGGCTATACAAAGCAGTTTGTGCATCATCATCGCTACAGACGTCAACGCAACGTAATATACTAATTACGGTGGATAAATAGCAGGACCTATCGTCATCAGCGTTGTACGTTATTCGTATAATTTTTAACGAAAATATTGTCACAATACAGGGACATATAAAAATATATAGAAAGAATCTATCCATCGAAACAATATAGTTAACACTGGGACTTTAAATCTGTGTTTTTTAGATTGCTTTACCTATTAAATCACTTATAGTCAAATCTTGATCTGTACATGTTATTTTTTAATAAGTTCTATTTGTTTTGTTTATATTAAAAATCAAGGGAAGCAAGTATTTGAAACAAATAATACTCAATTGTTATTTAACATGTACCATACTAATAAAATACACTACAGCAGATATATACATTTACGTCTTCTTAGTGTAGCGCTACACGATTTCCCCGGGGTATGCATTACGGGAAGTTCTATTGCCGAAGGTAAAGATACTAAGGATGACGAATAGGATCCCAGATTTAATCTTGTGACGCCGTGTGAGACGTAGCGAGGGAGCGGTGTTTGTTGAGCTTTTCGCAAATGTGCAAGACGCTAGCACGTGACTGACTTACTGACGATACGGGGACTGAATAATATATTATATTACACCTCCCGTACTGGAGGTACCTGATTTTACTTCAACATTACTGTTGGCATGGACGGACGCGGGCTGACTAAACATTTTTTCAAGAAGCAGTGGCATCGATGCGAATAATGAATGTGCTTGTCATAGAATTTTGTCCATGATCCTAGACGATTGTCTTCGACTACAGACGGCATCTATCACGTAAGCATGTGGGCCGTTGTCGACCACCGTTCAGCAGAACATTGTTTGACACAATTTTGTATGCTAATGAGCTTAGCTAAGTAGCGAAGCTAAGCTTTGACGTGCTTGTGGTCTAGTGGTTATGATACTCGCCTAGTGATCATATTCATCGTTAATCGGGGGTTTATTTATTAATATTTTATTTTAAAATACAGTTTACATCGCTGTAGTATGAAAATAAGGTAAACATTTTTAGACAATTAGGAAAATAAAATGATACAAAATATTCACTATTTATGGCTGAGAAATTAAGAAATACAATATATATTTATATATGCATTATGTACTAATTACACGAGATATTAGAACCAATGATCCAAGGTCGACGAAGTCTAATCACGTGGCATGTGACGGTCTTCGATGTTATAAAGAAAATAGTATAAATTTGTCTCATTTTCTCTTTTAAATTGAGCCTGTGTCATAAAAAATATATTCAGGTGAGCGTTAATGGATGAGACCTCAATGTAGTTATTAAAATAATAGACAAACAATAGGATTTCTCATAATAAAATGAATTAACAGGAAGATTCAAACTATTATGTTTTAGGAAGCCATTTCGGAACTTCATAAGGCAACTCCAGAGGCGTTATACTAGATACGAAGCCTGCTTATATCACTATAACTTTACCACTATATATATGAACAAAAAAAGACTGGATGACTTTGTTGGCAACTTGGCAGAAAAGAAAGACATAAGTTTAGAAAACTTGATACATGACAAAGATATAATAAATAAATCCAATAAAGGTTTACTTAGTTGGTTCAGGCATACAAAAGCACGATCACATTTATATACAAGCCGGGTGTGGCGGAAACTATGCATGATGAAATATTATTTATTTTGAAGAAATATTAAGACCTTTAAAAATTTAGAAATAATTCGTAGTAATGTGTAATGCTTGAATTTTTTGACTTACAAATGTAAAAACTGGATTCTCAATGGATCATTGTACTATTAAAAAAAGAGTAAGGAAATAATTATGATTATATAAAAAAATTATGAAACTGAAAATTTTAAATGTTATATAATATAAATTATCTGCTAATAGAATTGGTTTTCTATTTATATTAGATTAAATAAAAATTTAAAACGTACGCTTATTAAATGCTTTAACTATCATATTTTTATTTGTTAACTTTGTTTTATCAACCACTTATTGAGTTCACAACGTCAACTAACTATATTTTTAAATTTCATTAATTCATTTAATAATAAAATACAATTTACATTAGAAATGGAAAATAATTCGACCCTAAATTTTTTGGATCTAACATTGATTAAAAATGATAATAAAAATTGAATTCAAAATTTTTAGAGAATCAACTTTTACAGATACTATCATACATAATGAATCTAATCATCCATTATCACACAAAAATTCAGGATTCCACTCCATGATACATCGTTTAGTCAATATTTTTATGTCATCATCCAATTTCAATATTGAATTGAATACAACTTAAAAAAACAGCAGTTAATAAGCTAATTTAATGTATATATTTATAATTAATACATTATATTAGTATTTAAAACATCATAGACCTATGTTCTGAATAATTACAACTTATTAATAACAATGTGTTCTCCTTAATAAATAAAAATATGAAATTTAACCATAGAGTTAATTTTGCTAATTTCAAAAGCTTTAACTATCATATTAATATTTTATAATCAAAATTAAAATATTTAAGCAAGTTATTACTTATATTTTTATTTATTATCTTTGTTTTATTAACCACTTAATTGAGTTTAAATACATCTACCGGTTTCGAAAAATACCATTTTCTTCTTCAGGATGTCATAATTAACTAAAACATATATTATTGTTTCTTTAACAGAATCTATTTAAAAGTTATTATTTATAAAAAGCGGTTAGCAATTAGTGGGTAGCAACTCTTCGTTTTTATGAAATCCGTGCTGATGCTTACTGAAGATTATGTTTCGCGCATGTAAGCTGCTCAGGAATACCTTTTAATCAGGTTGTTTTATAAAAAAGTGTTGTGTTGCTAGTGTGATGATATCGTTAGTTATCAATCGTCAAGACTGGGACGTCTTTTTTGTTAATTTGCTATTCTTCTTGTCACACACTTTGCGATTTCTTCGCATATTAAATAAAATCTTTAGTTTGCTTATCTGAAAACCTGATTACATCTTCAGCTAAATTACAGTGATATTTGTATAGAAAAATGTGAAGTGTGTTGAAGGTACCCAAGGATTTAAATAGAATGATAAATTGATAAATACAAAAATAAAAACAATCGTTAAATAGTGATTAAAGATTTTGATTCACTCTTTTATGCGAAGATGGACCCTAGAAATGTAGTTCCGTAAAATTCATCCCTCGTCACTCGAATCACTCGTAGGCTCTAGCAATAGCAATTTGAGACAGGATTAATTATTAAAGATAATCCTTATTAACCTCCTCAGTCTTCCTCCTACATGAGACATAAAATCAAAAATATTTAGTTTGTATCTTCGATAAGTCTTTTTGTAAATAATTGTTATAATTAGACAATAGATAACTTTAGGCCGAAAAAATTTAAAAATGAACTTCTGTAACATTATAGACCTCAAAAATGTCAAAAAAGTAGCCCTCTCTCAGCCATTTTAGGAACGTGATCAACAATATGACGTCTTCCATAAATGCAAATTTATTTTGTGGCAACATTTTATATTAATAAATAAACACGTTTTGTTTATTCCACTGTTTATTGATTACTCAACATGTTTTATTTTATAAATTCTTGAATCAATTATCATCAGAATGATATGATATGTTGATGATGGTCCGTGTCGTGAATAAATTTGTACTTTTTCAAATATCAGATATCTCATAATGATAAAGCTATTTTTTATTATATTTAATGGAAAATATATGGAAGTATGGGGTAATCACAGGGCTTACGACCTGTCTTCGGCTGGCTTAAGTGATTATAATAATTTATCATTTAGTCTAGAAATTTTAAATACATTCAATATAATCGAGTAGCTTATCGGTTTAGTGATAATTAAATAGAAGCGATGTTAAAGACGTAGGAATAATTCTCGACAATAAACTTCGTTTCAAGAATCACATTGACCAAATTACCTCCGAGGCATATATAATGCAAAGATTCATACTTTGAACGTGCAAACATTTCAAAAATACCTATTGCTTCAAAATATTGAATCACGCATTTGTTCACAATCATTTAAAGTACGCATCTCAAATCTGAAACCTGCAGCAAATTACATATATTACGAAATAAAAGAAAATAAAAAATAGGTTTCTTTGACATTTTAACGTTAGATCTAATCATTTAACTTCTACCTGGATGCGGTAAACTTCCACAATATAAAAACCCTGGAACATCGAAGAACACGTGCTGATCAAATATCTATCATTATATTGTTAATATTTGTAGCATTAACTTTGTGGTTAGACATAATTTAATTTTTTTATTTATATTAAACAATATTTAAGCCACTGTGTTGTTTTTATGTCAACCGGTTTCGATACTAACTTATCTTCATCAAGACTGGCGTGCTTCTTACTAATTTACTGTAAAGACATAACTGTCCCAGTCAATTAGAACTTGTATTTTTAGATATTCAATCTAGATCGACTTGACAGACCGTACTCTTTCTAAATCCTAGTAGTAGAATCACTTATACATACAATTCATTCATTCACTATTAATACACTATAATCAGAAGCTAACAGAAATTGACCCAGTATTGTTGGCCTTACTACACTAAAATATGTTTTTTTATGAACCATTACATTATCAATTTTAGCCAATCATTCTACTCCTCAACTTCTTGCTATGGAACAGAATGCAGCTCTATAAGCTCTTCGGTAGTCAGTTTCTAGCTATGTTCTTCCATAAGTTAATCCATGTCGTTGTTATCCACTTCCAGCCCCATGGTCTTGACTATAGACAAAATCTCGTCGACTAAAGAATCCATAGGCACTGGCTCAAACACCGCAAAGTCGTATTCGACAACGCTGTCCAGCCAAAGCTTCTTCCAAGCAGAAACAAGGATTGTCTTGGTGACCTTTTCCAATGCCTTGTCGATCATATTGAGGCAACATGAGGAATCCGTTGTCTCCTCGTCACTCGTTATGCGAAACGTCGCTCGTTAATCATTTTTTACAATTTATTTTAATCGTTATGCGAATCACTCGTTATGGGAAGTACTCGTTAAGCGAGGTTCTACTGTACGCCGACAATAATGATGAGACAGAGCGAAAATATCTACATTATTTAGTAAATTATTACACTCATCGTATTATCGATTAGATTTCTTAATACCGTCAATCTTCGTTGCTCAGTTCGTATTATTAAATCCGAGTAAAGTTGTAGCTGTTTACACGAGATAAACAACGTAAAACATCCAAGATAATGAAAGCAGAGATGTAAAGCTCTGAATATTCATAAACATTCTAAAGTTGTATTAAAGTTTTAGCGGGATAATAAAAAGACCATTTCGTCGCCTATTATTCTATGTATAATAAAGGAAACAATGAAAGTTTTTTAGAGCTGCTAGGTGCAATAATTTTGATTGCAGTCTTTAATAAAGTAATTATGTATAGAGAGCTATAGCTCTGTTTACAGCTTCATTAACCCGTGATGATTATGATAAATTGAATACTTAAATTCAAGGTTAATTCAATAATTATTTGTTTTGATTTTGAAATGATAAAATTAGTTCATATATACGTACAAAAGGAAAAAAAGGTATATATATTATTTGTCGTAATATTTTTTCGTATTTGAGAATGTACGAGTATGTAAATATAACCAAAAAAATTATGCTATCAAAATGTTAATAAATTCAATAGAAATTTTAACATGAGAAGATATTAACTTCAAATAATAATTAAATGTATTAATTATAAATATATACACATAAAATCAATTTTGTAAAAAAATATTGTTTTTGCGCTACCGGGATTCGAACCTGGATCTCTATTTCCAATCCAGGGAAGTACACTACTAATTGTGTTATAGCGCCAATATTTAACATGACAAATTTTCGAACCTATATGTTACACTTTTTCAATTTAATACATCTGTCGTTCCATTATTTGAAAACCATCTACATTGTTTTTTACGGAATCTCAAATGCCTTTGAGTAAACCGACCGAGTAAATTATTGTGTTTTTGATATAAAACTTGATTTTAAATAGTAGCTAAAGCTTCAAATCATGTAAGTAAATACAATATATTATTTAAAATAATTTGTTTTCAGTAACACAAGTGCTTTAAAAACTAGAAAAATGATAATATGTCCTGCAAATTGAATAGTATTAACTTTTAACATTGTTCTAATTTCTCTCAACTCAGATCTGTCTCCGTAATCTTGACTTTAAGAGTATAAGAATATATATTTCTAATATGTAAGAATTTTCTACATTAAGGCAATTTTGTGGCACGCGGTAAATGAATTTAATGGTTGCGGTATTTCTTATACTACTTGTGTTTTATTAATTATTTCAAATAACATCCAGTTTATTAGTTTTAAATTAGTGTAAAGATCAAATTTAAGTAATAGTTTTAAAAAAGTCAAATCTAGTGTATAGCTTATAATAATAATAATAATGGATAATTTGTATAGCGCCATTTTCGTAAAAACTTTCACCTCAAGGGCGCATTGATTAATAAAAACCCACATTTTCGTAAAATACGCAAAAATATAAAATATTTTTGAAAGGGAAGCCTTTGAAAAGCATTTATAGTGTTTAATTAGTGACTTAAATATGGAAGATGATCCAGTTAAGAAAAGCTACGCTTAAAAAAAGAAAGACAAAAAATGACAAGTTCGATAAAGTAACGACTTAAAATTGACAACGTAGAGAAAATGATGAAATGATAAATAGTCACGTACAATAAAGATGGGAACAAACGAAAACTAGACGTGCATCTGATGTTCTCTACATCTAGTGGTTAAGACACTTGCCTAGTGATCCAGTGGTCGGGAGTTTGAACTACTTTCATGGAGACTGGCAAGTTAGTTCTATTATCGTTTACCTTAGTCTAAAAATAGTATGAATATTGATATGATACGTATTCTGTGTACGCATCTCTATTTTTAAAATAATTTACCTATCCGTTATTTTTTAATTATATCATTTATTTGAAAATAATTGACACTTTTTCAAATTAATACATCTGTCGTTCCATTATTTGAAAGCCATCTATATTGTTTTTACGGAATCTCAAATACCTTTAAGTAAACCGACTGCAGACGCCAGAATTATCAATTAATTTTATTAAATTATGGACACATTGATACAACTTATATTATTAAGGAGAACACATTCTTATTGTGAAGTTGTAATTATTCAGAACATAGGTCTGTGATGTATTAAATACTGATTTAATGTATTAATTATAAATATATACATATAAAATCAGTTTTGTCAAAAAATATTGTTTTTGCGCTACCGGGATTCGAACCTGGATCTCTATTTCCAATCCGGGGAAGTACATTACCGATTGTGTTATAGCGCCAATATTTTTCGTGATAAATTTTCGAACCTATATTTGTTGTCGTTCCATTATTTTCTTTCTTTCTATCTTCTTGCATTTCCACTCTCTCCAGTCCAGTTTTAGCATCATAAAGAAATATTGGGTTAGAAATATATTACTCGTTTGTACTTAAATAAATATTCAATGTCTCAATTAGAAATCACTCAAAAAATGATAATAATTAAATTTTTTTAATTGGCGAAGTTAAATATAAAAATAATATTAAAATTTATTCTAAAAAAAAGACGAACCAACTCTTCACAGATTTGAAAGTACAAAATATAATAGACATATACAAAAAATTCAATAATCCAAATTTTCAAAATTAAAAATCAAATAATTTATAGAAGCGAATTCCGATCTACAAGATTTAGAGACCATATTAATATTCCAAAAATAAAATATACCGCAACCCAGAATCACTATATTTATCAAGGCATCAAATTTTTTAACAATCTCCTTATCACTATCAGAAAAAGTACAGACTACTATAAATTTGTATCTGAATAAAAAAATATGTACACAAACTATACACGAGTCTTACTCTCATGGAGAAAAAATAAATGTTAAAAGAAATATATATATATATATATCCTACTGATTATTCCAAATATGTAGTATATTTTTTAATATTAAAATAAGAAATGGTATTTACGTTGATTTTTTCAAATAAATTAAGGATATAAAAATAATGAATTGCCTGTTGTTATTATTTACAGTCAACAATGAGTCTTGAATAATAAAGGTGGTCCAGTCACGCGAAGTGTCCAATCGACTATGGAACGCATATGTTGTCAAGGGCGACCACACAAAAGTTGACACGACCTAGAAAAACATACTGCATATTGTTTAACCTTTTCCATACTGTGATATAAAATACTCATATGCAGCCATGCTGTCAACTCGTGTTACCGTAAGCAATTTTTATCATTTTTAATGTGAAAAGGTTTTTTTAGTTTAAATGGCTTTAAAATTGTTAGTCCTATAAACTTACTCTAAATACTCTAAATTACGAAAATGGGATCAATATAATTCGGAGCATTCAAGTCCTATACAATACTACCTTGTTTCTTATCTCTCTTCATTAAATTAGCGAGAAAGAGAGATCATTTATTCGTGTGTTTGTTATTATTTTTATAGTGAAATTATTTTTCCCGGCATATTAAATTTACAACTGACTGAATTGAAAAATAATTATTTTTGTAAGATTTGCTTTACACAACTGGTTTTTCACTAGTCAGTTCTAAGCATAAATATTTTCATTATAATTAACTAAAATATGAATTTTATATTATGTATATTAACCGAAATATTACAGTTTTAATTGGGGCGGTACACCTGCGTTATTGCATGGTTTTGGAAGGGTTAAAATAAAGTATTAATAACTTGTACGGCGTTTTTCTATTGCGGGTGAAGTTGCATGCTTATGTGAGGTTTATAGAATTTTACTATATACCATTCAGCAGTAATCACCCACCGACTTTGATATTTATTTGCATCTCCTTAATAACAAAACCGACTCACGGTAAAAAATAATAATTCAGATAAAATCTATAAAAAAACAATACAGTAATCAAAGAAATACCTATTTGCTAGTTTCGTTAAAGTGTTATCGAATCGATTGTAAGTATGAAGGAAGTACGGATGATAATTTTATCACTAAGCACTCTTGTTGATGTTATCGTTGGCACGTTATTCTTCGCTCTATATATCCATGATGATCGTCTTTGTTTCACCTTTTTTAAATCGATTTTTTATTGTTGTATTCTCCGGGTCCCATTAAAGGTTATTGGAGTGATTAGAGAACACGATTATACACAAACGATTTTACATTCCGGAACATTGCACGACAATATCCGGGCACAATATCGCGTAACATTTATACCCCGGGGAGTAACTTTCTTCGTTACTTTTAATTATGTCATTGCTTTGAACTTTTCTGACTTAACGTAATACCATACGTTAAAAAACTTATTCACTAATCTAAAACATACATTTTTTTAAAATATGTGTTTGTTGTTATGTACATATATGCATATATTTACCTAGGACAGAAAAAATACAAATACTCTATTGACACTTTAGTTTATTATTATTGAAACGGGCAGTATCCGAAAATTAAATGTTTGCCCATAGTAATAATAAGAAATCAAATAAATAAATACCATGCTATAAGATGGTATTTAAGATAATTTACTCGACAACAATAATTATAATAAAAATATCATAACCTTAAATTATTTTTTTTTTATATATCCTCCTCCGAGCCGATCTAATATAACATGCGTTGCATGTAGATCATTATCCAGGCGTTGCAGTAGATGAGTAAAAATTATGTATAAAAAAAAGACGATAAATTAAATCCTTCAAAATCTCCACATCAAATTGTATGAACATCATAATTACGTCATTTAAATACACCGTGTACAGTTATCGTCTCCCAATAGTAAAAGTAAGGAAGTGGAAATGGGAAATGATTCAATTTCTAAAACCAAAAGAGAATTTTACGATACTATTCAGGAATAAAATTATCCATGTAATTGCTCAAGTAATTCAATAACAATAAATTAATTTACCCCTTTGGTTTCCAGATGAATATTTGAAATAAAAGGGTGTCAGAATGTGCAATCGGCACCGTCAGTTAGAGGAGTCTGCTCTCGCCAGCGGAACCACTCGTCTTTCAATCCAGCAACGTGAAGATCGTACGAATATGGGGTTTACAGCTTTTAAATGTTGCGAACGAAAAACTAATTGCCGGAGTTATTAATTTATTTTTTCTTTAATGTTCCGCACTTTTTTAACATGACGTGAATTCATAACGTCATAGCTGATGATGATGTTGTACAAATACTGTTATGTATTCCTAAATAAAGGGGACAAATAAATCTTTTCTTTTTTCAAAACACAATTCGATTCGATTCATAGAATAAATAAATTTATTTTCCCCGAAATCACAATGTATCAATCCGTTTATTTTAATTTACTTTTCTTTTTGTGGGTTCCCTTTAGACCAAAAATAAATAAATAAAATACAAATCTTTGTGGCCAGCTAATAAAATTTGTAGCTTTTTGGCGGCACGTTCTCGGAATACGAAATATTTTAAATCGTCTTACTAGGGAAGAGAAACATTTATCAGTTTTCGATTGGTTTATGGCCTCCGCTGTACGAGTTTTATTCCTCAGTTGCCGAACATTTTTCAAATTCTAAATTATGTTACTCCTATTGAACTTTATATTACAGATTCATAAAGCAAATTCGTTTATCGGCTTGTTAATAATTTTCAAAATGTATAAAGAATATTTAATATTATTGTAATAGTGATATAATATGAGTGTAGGCGTGGAATTTATAACACAGAATTTTTATTACATAAAATATGTTTATTCAGCGGGTTTAATAAAATTTCTCCCATTTTTATGAGCTCCTTCTTTAATCATGTGTTTTATTTACACCTTTACCGGTACCGGGATCGATACTAGTCGCATCCAAAACTTTTTTGAAATCAAAAAGTTTTTAGAGGCATCGAGCATTGATATAGGTAGCTCACTTAACCAAATCCCTGATGGACTATGATGTCAAATTGTCACATAAGTGTATGATGATTTTTTTTGTGTTAGTTATTAAAACATTGATTATTTTGTAAATCAAGTTGTAACACTTTGTTTTATTCCTCTTTATTTTGTTATATTTAAATATAATAAAATATAGTGGAATAAAACAAAGAGTTTCAACTCAATTTACAAAATAATTATGGAATACCACAAAGTTTCACCAAAAACCTTTGAATAGTTAAAACATTGATTTGTATTTTTGTATTTACTAACTTTATAATTTATAAATTTTTAACATCAAATATTTAATTTATTTGAAAAAGAATTAAGCCTGATAACTTTTATAATAAGCTTGTATTAATAATATGCTTAAACGTCTATTTCTCCGCTTCGTTTATATCCATCAGTAGTTGTAGTTTATCATTTCCGCCTGTCACGCGACAGATCTGGGTTCGGTTCTCCGTCGGGGAGATTTTTATTTTATTAAGTAATTGAACTTATGAATATTATTTTCTAACCACGAAAACATTTTCTGTACAGGGAGGGTATGAGATATATAACACATTATTTTTTTTCAATTATCTTTATGTATAACGTCATTAAATTATTTTTTGATCAGTTTTGATCCATTTACCTACATTAATTAATATCTTAAACAGACAACGAATCAGTCAAAAACGTTATTTATTATATTATCAAAACTAGACAATTCACGTGCATAGTTTACAAAATATTTTTTACAGTGTTTCTGATTTATTTATAAATATTGCCTGACAGAAAATAAATGAAAAACGTGCATGTATTTTCAAAAACAGACAAAAGCTCCGACATATTAACTAACAGCGGAATGTCAAAACTATGAAATCTTTACTCGCAACAATTATTTATTCAACGCTACATCAGCACACACGGAGATTAAAATAAATAATATCAATATTATAATTTATTTAAATATGAAATACTTTAATTTAAGTATGTAAGCTGCGAGGGCCTGATTTTATTTGCAAAAGAGATGATCGAGACTAGATACTATTGCAAATCAGAACTATCTAATTTATTATCACAAAAAGTGCGCTATTGGGGTAACAACTGTTTTTACATTTTGGAATATTTGTTCTTCTTCATGTAACGGCTTCTATCGAAAGCTAGCGACCATGTGGCAGTGTGCTTATGTATATTGTGCAAGATCTCCGGCATTTAAGACATTGAGTCACTTTTGAGGCTACGTAACCAAGATTCCTTTCAACCTATGCCTGTGCGATCTTCTATCTTCGTAATTTCTTGCATTCTTGTAAGATATATTTTTCATTGCGTAGAATGTATCCAAAGTATGCAGCTTTCCTTTCTTTGATAGTTAATAATTCTCTAGATTTATTCACGTATATTGTAGTAATGTGATCAATCTAGAAGATCTTCACCTCGGCCTTTTTTTGGTGACTTCTTTTAACATCTAATCTTTGATTCCTTATTTATTGTGTTTATTATAATTTTTTAAATTACCGTAGCCCCAAAATACAAAATTACATATTAAAAACTAACAACCTACTCGCAAAAATGTCAAGGACCTTTACTCAATATCTATATTCGGTATTTGGCCCCTTCTGTCCTTAAAATAAGCCTTTATCAAGGAATGCTGATCGAAGCTGAAAAATAAAATATTTAAGATGCGCGGCTAAAGATTGAGCAGAATCGACAATTTTTTCTGCACACTAAGGGACATGTTAGCTCGAGCCTTTCACCATTATTAAAATAAAATAAAAATGGGTTTAAAAAAATATTTTTCAGTCATTTTCGATCTACATTATGCAGTATTCTTAATTCTCTACTGGTATGTTCTGAATCGAATAATTTTTAAATTAGATTTTTCTCAAGCTATGTAAATTATTATTTTAAGAAAATAAAATATGGCACTAGTTTTATATTAGTTTTGTTCGTTTGGCAGTTTTGTATAATTTATTACCAAATCGGATAAATGTATTTTTTGACGTGCATTACATATTAAAAATTATCCGAATACAGTGAAATCTCGATCGATTGTTCCTAAAATAATCATTTTCCCGCATGTATCGTTTATTTCTTTCAGTCCCGAATTAACACCCAAAAATAGGTTTCATGGATCGTTTTTGTATGTATCACTTAATCGCATTAATCGTTTAAATTACGCAGTATACTTCGTATCTAAATGCTTGGTTTCAATTAACAGTACTCGTAAGCAACGATCGGAACATTCGAGAGAGCGAGAGAGAGAGAGAAGAGAGGGAGTACTGCTACTGACTGCAGCTTGACATTATACAATACAAAGTTTAATAGAACATTTACACCATGGTTTGACGTTACAAAGGGTGTCAAACAGGGTTGCGTAATGTCTCCATGGCTGTTCAACTTGTATATAGCTAATTGTGTGAAAGAACTGAAATGTATTAATGTAGGAGGAAAATGGGCGATTTGATTGTATGCTGTTTATTGTACGCCAATGATGCAGTACTAATGGCGAATAATGAATAAGAACTACATAGTCTAGAATGTACGATATATGCAAGGAAAGCGACCTTGTTATGAATGTCAACGAGTCGAAAGTAATGGTATTCGAGAAGGAGGAAAGCAAGACACTGTGCTAAATACTTATAGGTAATAAATGTTTGGAACAAGTAGATGAGTTTGTGTATTTGGGAAGTATGTTTGATAGAAACGGAAAGGTTGAGAATGATATCGAAAAAAAGGTGACTGCAGGAAATAAAGTGAACGGCGCTTTGAATGGAATTATATCTAACGGGAATTTGTCAACCGAGGCAAGACTAGCGGTACACAATAGAGTCCTGGTACCGACACTGATGTATGGAAGTGAGGCCTGGAGTTGGCTTAAGAGGAACGAAAGTAGATTGAAATGAGATCTCTTAGGGGTATATGTGGCAAATTTATTTATGACAGAGTAAGAGTGAGGAAATTAAGAGAGAATGTAAAGTTGATGTTAGTATAAGGAGTAATATTAAGAAAGGATCACTTAGGTGACTTGGCCATATGAAATGGATGAATGAGGAGAGAATGGTAAGAAAGATATATAAATAAGTCTAGATGGCACCAAAAATAGAGGACGTACGCGGAAGACTTGACACGGCCAGGTAAACTAGATAATGGAAGATGGTTCTGTTAGAAGCCTCATCAATCGGCGAGCTTGAATGAGAAGATGTATGAATGTGGATGGGGCGAAAATTGCATATTAGGACAGAAGAGTGTGGCGCTCTATTCTCTCTGCCTACCCTCGCGGAGAAACGTCGTGATGGTAAGTTAATTTTTTTTTGTTTCTGTGCAGCTTTCTAATTTTATTTTTATTTAAACACGTTCATCTTTCTAGAATATATCTTAAATCTTTTTAAAATTATCTATTAAAAATTTAAGTATGCAAAATGTAACTTTTTTCTATATTCCCGCATTCATAGATTATTTCAATAGGTCCCTTCAAAAACGATAGATAGAGGTTTCACTGTACATTAATAATTTTGATTTATTTCTCAGTTTCACCTAGATAGTTTTTTTCAATATAAACAGTGGTACTATAACGCATTTTATTACATTGTTTATGAGTAAGATTAAAAAAATTAAATTTTTTCTAAATATTTTTTCAATAAAAAAATATTGCAATTAAAATATGTGTAACAAATATTTTCGGAATATCTTGATTTTTATTTTGATGTTGTATTTTATTGACATTTTACTGATTTTAGCATCGCTATATCTAACATAACACGAATGATGACGAAAAAACGAAGTCCACGAAGACTGCTGGAAGACGGTCCTGTTAGAAGCGTCATCAATTAACGAGCTTGCATGATACGTTGTATGAATGTGGATGAGGCAAGAGTTGTCTGTCAAGGTAGAAGAGTGGCGCTTCATAATCTCTGCCTACTCCCACGGAGAAACAATGTGATGGAAAGTTTGTTGGTTAAAAAGCGAGTTAAAATTGAACTGTCAATATGATACCAGTCAAGAGTTAAAATAAAATAGAGTTATATAAAATATCCTTGTTTTCATCACGTGGCACATTTTTACATTATCATCTGAGCGAGCGTCCACAGGAGAAAATCAGATTACATTTGTATATACATATCCTCAGTGGATTGTTCTGTTTCATTTACAAGTTTAATTTGCATATTGATCAAAGGCAATTTGTTGCGGTCAATCGACATGACGCCGCACATGCGGGTGATGCTACAATTAGTTTGTAACTGCAAATGACAATTAATTTAATATTAACAATATCCGTTTACAACACTAAAATCATGCATTCACAACTCTTACCAAAAGATAGAGACGCAGAGCCACACTCTTCTTCTCAAATATACATAACAGTCTGTTGGCAATATAAATATGTAATTAAATGAGTCAATTAGAAAAATATACAGAAAAAATCTATGTTCTGAAAAACTGCAACTTCACAACAAAAATGTGTTATCTTTCAAAATATAGAGATAATTTTGGTATTTATCGAAATAATGATTTGTTATTTTCATTTATTCAGTGATATATTTGGTTTTAGTGACACACTTTGGTTTAATAACAGTTTATTAGTGTAACAGTATATAGGGTTTTAGCTTCGGATGACCTCCAAACTTAACTCTGACCTATAAGGTTGACATCCTTAAAATATGCAGATAATAAAAATGGTTAATATAATGTACATAGTTTCTTTGCCGTTAAAAGTGTAAAAGATGTAAAAATGTGTGAATAAAGAGGGTATATTTAAAACTACCACCTTTAATGCAATCTTTTTGCAGTCAGTTTTATAATACAAATTTTTAATGATATTTGTTGTGAAGTTGGAATTTCAGAACATAATTTTATGATTTTTTAATACAAATTACAAATGGAAAAATATATATATCAATTACAAAAAAAGACTACGGAAAATATGTTCAAAATTTGTCGAAAACATTATCGGTTGATACGACAAAATTGTAATGCATTTCCCAGGATAGGAAGAGTTCCGATTGATATCAAGATACATTTTTTCTGTGTATCTTTCTAACTGATTAATTTAATTTGTATTATAAATCTTGGTTTGTTAGAAAATAATTATGCGTAAGATTAAAGTGAATGTTATTAGTTTAATTAGTATCTAATTTTACAGTAAATTGATAATGCTTTCAATCACTTTCTTTTAAGGTATGGCCTCTAGTAATTACATCAATTTATCGATATATTTCGTTTTTTTAAAAAACGATATATAATTAATAAGACTGCAAGATAAACAACAATATTTCTGAAACTAATTTTACATAAAAGGTGGAGCGAAAAAAGCTTTCAAGGTTGAGGTTTTTTCGGAGAAAATTTTCTCAGAAGAAAATTTGCTGGTCAATGGCGTGACCGAAAAAGGCTAATCTTTTTGCGTAAAGTAAAAACGTGAAAGAAATATTAATGGAAATCTGCTTTAAGGATAACAAGATTAAAAGCTTTTCATGTTTATAAAATGTAGCCACTCTCATCGCACTGCTGATTTTTTTTTAAATTGAAAAATAAGACAGCCTAACGATTCAGACTGAATAAATTCAATACGAATTGGATTGTTGAAGAAATGCAAAATATACGTCTTTTCAATACAAAAATGTGCTGGGTCTGGGATTCGAATCCTAGATTCTTATTACGTCTCCATCCAATGAGCTAGGCCAGATCTTGGTTTACCAATTGAATTTACAGTCCCACATTTTTATTCTAGTACAAATTATGGTACCTTCTTTATTTAGCATTTTTTAAATGTTTATTTAAGTTTTATATTGAATACCATAAATAATAGTATTCTTCATTGTTTTATGAGTTGAATGAGCTGCATATCATCTGATATGTATTAATGTGTGGTGGATTAGTCGAGTTTTTAATATTTAATATTTTTATTAATGTTCATAATTGTAAAAATTAATATATAAAATATATAAATTTATTAATTTAAAATATATACTGTGACACGAATTTTAACTTCTAACGTTTATACGCTAATAATTCAGAGGCTGTTTTAAAGGAACATTGAAAGTCCCTACCAATCTTCTGATTTTATGTATTTCGAGAATACAGTTTTATCTTTATGAACTTACAACTTAATTTACTTCACAAATTTAGAAAAGTTATTATTTGATAAACATATAAAAATGGAAACAAGTTGTAACATTTGTCAGTCATAGATTTAACCAATAACCAGTGGAATTCTACTACTAATAGTGTTTTCAAATACCAACTAGGCGGTAGCTGCTAAAACACCTTACAAACATATTCAACATAAAATAAACATGTAATTTTTAGTTCATATGTAAAATAATACATTCATTATAATTCTTACATAATCAGTAGTATGTAATATGTCAATTTTGATTTGTATTTTTGAACCCATTTTAGTGCTACTCACTTTACGCCTATTTTTTTGAATTGTTCCTTTATTGCACCTAAATACCACTACCATCTGGTTCAGATACATCTCTTGAGCAGTTTTCTTATGAATGGTCAGCTTAATGTGAGCAATGTATAAGTCCTCAATGCGGTGTAAGGTATGTATGTGGTGGGTGAAGCCAATATTAAGTATGTTTTCTGTCTTAAATGTTTAGTGACTTAGTGTTTATTTATTAAGGGTCACCAATAGGGATCATTTTTGTCTGAAGGATGTATACGGTGAGCATCGAGAGCCCTATACCTGTTCGTTTCTCCCATATATATATGAAAGGTTCCCAATATAGAGACTGATTTTTGTATGAGTATTTGTGACTAGAGCGGGCGAATTATGAATGAAACAGTACTTACGATAGTTGCGTTTATTTACAGTAAAATCACAATTAAATTTACATTATTTATTATAGTATACAAAATTTACTGAAGGCGGTGCCAAGGAGCTGGCCAGGAGAAGAGTAAGTGGTTCTGATGGTTACTCAGACTGGTTCGTTCGCGGTATATTGTTGCCTGTAGTTTGACGGGTACCAAGCGGACTGTATGGATGTTGAGTGTTTATTTATACACATATGTGAGGTGCGAGCAGGGCCACCACACATGTTTAGGTTGTACGAGTAAACTGGGAACTTATTCAGGAATTTTCTGAGCGAGCAGGATTCAACCCTCACATTTTAGTTGTAAAGGGTTATCTTTTCAAACATTTTATTCAAATCATGAAATCGTCGATATTCACTTATATATTTTTCAATGTGATGTTTTAAACAAAAATATAACTATGTATATTCGATCCAAAATATATAATATACCAGGTATCTGCTTTATTTTTATATAATGTATAATAAATGGAAAAAACACTTCCTTTTATTATGAATGATATCTTACCATGCCATTATTAAATACGCCAGAACATAGGTACAGCCTACGTCATACTGAGCATGAGAAACATCACAATAAAACAAAGTATGAAATAATATATTTCTGGCTTCTTTTATTTAATATTTTATTATATTAAACGCGTTTTTTCGTTAAACTTTCTAAATATTTGATCTGCAGCGCCTGCAAATTATAATTGCCGATGTATGAATGGACAATTAACTTCTGATGAAAGTTAAGAAATCGAATGTGATGGTTTTCGAGCAAGATGAAAGTCTGGCTAATAGCTCGTGTCTGCAAATGAGATTTTTGATCAGAGACAAAATACGAATTTTGCTCTCATGAGATTCTTTGAAGACAACTCTCAGTATTCGTTATCTCCGTATACTCATAGTAGCAGTAAAAACTGAATAAATGTTAATCTTTAGGCCTTCTATTAATGTAAATGTTTAATGACTTATGCTTTTCAGAATTGATGATTTTACGGATCTATGTTGGTTTTATGTGATGTTTGTATGGAGGTGTCAAATCTCGTTGTCAGATCGAACATCGTGTACACTGGTTTGAGATTGTTTCTCTTTGTGATAGCTGATCTCAAACTGCTCTCTGAGTATATCTCCAGATCAAAAACTTAACCCGTGTACGTGAAATTGAGATGTATCTCAATTAAATCTCTGAGATTATGTCATCATATCTCTTTTAGTGGACACAGGCTTTAAATTTAATATTCATATTTAACGGCCTCAGTCACTACAGAGTGACATCTACCCTTTGAGATAGCCTTTGTGGTCTGGCCTACTGGACACTCATCTACCTCTAGAAGGTTCATGTTAACAATGTCCACCTATCTACGTCTAAGTTATCACTTCAGTATTGATCCTGTTGGATTTTGTAAAAGGGCAATGTGATATAACGTTAAATAATACACGCATAGAACAATTGAATGAGTTTATATATTTGGGAAAAATGTTATCTAGGAACGATAACATTCTTAAGAAAGATACTAAAAGAAGGTTGACTTTGAAAAATAAAGTATCTAATGATATCAACACGATAATGAACGATAACACCTGGATTTGGTTAAAGAAGAACAAATAGTCGTTAGGATTACGAAAAGGCTATTAAGATGGTTTAACACGTGGAACGTATGAATGAAGAGAGAATGACAAAGAAAATATATAAGGTGAGTGTTAAAAGCAACAGGAACAGAGAACGTTCATATTCAAGTTATAATCGTTCAGAATCACGAATATTTAATAAAATCAATAAATAATTATTAAACATTATGGAAAATAATGAGACTCCAGTGACCATCGTAAAATATAAAGTGAATGAATACATTCTCATCTAATTATTTTTCGTTGTTGATAAAAACTCTTTTATTACCATGTAAAGTACCATCCTTGCCGTAAAACTGTTATATAGTTGGGAAAATATTTAAAATTATGATTTATATGTATGTAAGAAAGTTGAATTTTTTTTTAAAGTATAGAATACGTATTATAAAATGTATAAAAGTGAACGAGTCAAGAGTGGTATTTCAATACAGAAGAGTGTGGCATTATATTATATCTGCCTACTCCGTGATAGAACTAGGAAACGGTTTGTTTTAGTCAATTATAGATAATTATTTTTTGGATATTATAATACAATTTTTTTGGAAAGTGTAATTTGAATAATTTTATTTATCATGAAGTTTCCACACACCTTGTAGCACCTTATTCTATTCCAAATATTATCATTTCCCATCCCTTCTCACGTATTTATTTTTCGTATATTTTCCGCAACTTATTCCAGTCCATTGTAATATTTTTATTTGCACTCTTCTGAAGTGTAAAAGTGGGTTTAAAGTACCGCACCTACATTCAGGGTTCTCCTTGGGCAAATATTCTTTCGATTTAAAGGTAATACGACCCCTAGACCCTTTCACACGGCGGTCTGCTATTGTTGGTCTGTCCTCATTCGGCAGCGTAAGTACCCCGTGTATCTACGTTTTGAATAAAAATAGACACAAAATACATGCGCATATTCCGCAAGAACAGATTTCAAAACAAATTTAAGCCGGTGTAACAAATTACGGTTTTATGATTCCCGGGGTCTGCGGTCGGTTGACATTGTTTCAAAATAACATAAATGAATAAATATCGAAGATATATCGACCCCTCTTACATAAAGTATCGTACATATTAAATACGTACGTTATTTTTAGATATTCTTATATTCTTGCATTGGATACATATTTAAAAGGCAGTAACTTTTTTTTACATATTGTGTTCAGTAAATAGATAAGAGAATTAATATATACAGAGTGTAACAAACCTAATCTAAAATACTTTATGGGCAGATACCTGACTAAATTACGAATCGAAAATGTTCAAATGATATGTGCCTAATATCAACTATGTCAGAGATAAAAGCATTCCAAAAAAATCGTAAATATACGATTAATTAGATCCATTGAATTATTTTATTGATTCTAAAATATATATTGAATACATAAACTTGAAGAACATTGAATTTCGAGCTGCTAGACTATTTTTTGTTAGATGATATAGAGCCTGATGTAAAGATACAGATTAATAAGGCTTGTAAAACGGAAAATAGTGCAGTCGTGGTTTCTATGTGAACTAACTCAGGTGCAGAGGGGATTTGGCGCAAATTTTATACAAATTTTATTTTAAATCGTATTATAGTTTGAATTGATTATAATAAATAAATGTATACTTCACCACTTCCATTTCATCACCATAGAAACCAAAATATTTCAGTCAGTGCTATAGCAGCGATGTCTTCTAAAAACTATATTATTTTATGGAGCATGGTCATGCTTCAATAGAACATAAGATAATATAAAATATAAAAATATCTATAATCTAAAGTTTGTAATAAATATTGTCACTTAAAATATGTATCAAAACAGTGAAAATCATTTAACATGAAACCATGGGGACCGAAATGTTTTTTTATGAAAAATGAAATGACTAGTCAATAGAAAATTAACTTGTAGCTATAAAAAATAGTTAAAAAATTAGACATCGAAAAAAAACAGTAAGAAATTCGATGACGTCACCGTAATTCGGGTAATATTTAATGTAATGTAATGGTGAAAGCGGTATACGGCAACCGGGCTTGTTTAAGAGTATACCACGTGTTAACCTAGTCAATAAAAAAGTCATAAACAGTAAATAATGTATTGACGATGTGGCGGCCGATATATTATTTTGTTCTTCTAAAAGGTGAAGTATTTTTTTACATTAAACGTTTTTGTTTTATGTTACAAAAAATAAATAAACAAAAATGGTGGTAAGAGAAGAGTGGTAAGACCTCTATGTCGCTGGTAGAAAGGCGTAAAGAAGGAAGCACAAAAGCTACTGCAAATTCCAAAACTGTAAGATAGTCACCGAGAATCGGAGCACATGGAGTCAAAAGATTCAGGAAGCCAAAGCTCGACATGGGTTGCAGGGGCATTGGAGTAGAAGATGAAGAACTCATTTTTTATATTGAACGTTTTCCATTATTAGTATACGCTTAAAAGTAAAACTACCAAAAATTATGTATTTGTTAGTTACAATACTTTACGTAGGAAGTGTCGAATATATTGACTTTTGAAAAAATAAACCTAACAAGATCAATAGTATACCCGACTTGTGTTGTGTTTGTTTTCGGGGTAAAACTATCTGAAGATCATGGGTTAAATAATTCAATTTTTGAAAATTCATCGACGTCTAAAACGGCTATGTTTTTTAATTTCAGATTAGAGACAAAATTCTTATAGTTAAATATGACAGCGATTAGATTTTTGCTACGAAAAAAAATTCATTAATTAAGGCGTGACGTTCTTGCTTGAACTACCGGTAAGAAATTCGCCACGGGACCAAATGGTAGGTGGTTCAAAGTTATTTATAAAATACATTTTAATATATTTTTAAGAAAAACATATTTTAGTTATGAAGTTGCAGTATTTTTTCAGAATCTTAGTCCTGTGGTGTTTTAATACAATTTTTAATGCATTTCCCCGGATAGGAAAAGATTCAAGTTCGAATTCCGGTAGCAGCTAAAATATTTTTTCGATAAATTGATTTTTTCTGTATATGATATATTTAATTTGTATTTTAAAATATAGTCATTGAACTAAATTGATTGCTTTTATTATTCCATAATATTGTTTGATTCGTATTTGCTGGGATATTCCCATCTTTGTCTAATATATTTGAATAAGTATATACATATTTTAAAGTTGGATTTAAAAATATCAAAAATATTAAATATCTTAATTATTCATCGCTATCAACATATTTCTCTCTATTGCTAGATACAAGCTTTCCCTAATCAGCCTTCTCTAATCTTCCCTTCAGTCCATCTCCTGATAGTCTCGCTTCATCGAGCTTGGAGACGGCCATCACTAATTCTACCAATACAAGATCACTTCACTTCAAGACTCTTTCTTCGATAGGTGTATCCAGCCTATTGCCATTTCTTTGATCACAGTAAATTTTTGGGCCACATCAGTTACCTTTGTTCTCTGACAAATTTTAAGGTCAGGTATTTGATTTTTCACAGTCCTTTCCATTGCTTTTTGAGCACTTTTAATTTATGTATGACATTGATAAGGAGGGTCAATGTCTCAATTGTGTAAGTTATATAATCTATATAATTCATAATATAAAATAAATTTAAATATTGTGATCACTTTCCTTGTTAATCATGGATATACAAGGCGGTTAATATAATTATTTGTGACGTGAGGATTAGAAAAAAAAATACTTGAAATAAAATGAAAAAATAAAGAAACAGAAGACGTTTACAAGAAACTATCTCGACAATCAACGAGTAGGCATAAATATATTTATGAAAATGAACGAGGTAAGAATAGAAAAGTTCTCCGCCATCAGAGTACTTTGCTGAGTAAATGGTGTGACGGTAAACAAAGTGTAGCTATAAGGTAAATATCTCAATTTTATATTTTCTAAACGTTGCAATCATAAAATCTATACACATCAGTAATATTACAAAATACCTATTAGGTATATATTAATGAAAATAAAAATACAAATTATGTACTGTTTACGTATTTGTAGTAGCTGTTATTTTGTTATTCAATTTATCAATATTTTTCTCACTTTCGGGACTAATATTAAGAACAGACTCGTATTTTATTGCGTTCATAAATCAAAGTGACGTGAAAGATTCTTATATATTTATAAAATATTAAATGCGTAAAGACTTTCCACCTCTTTTGGACCAAAATGCCGAGTAAATTCTTTAAATAATTTATAGGGTGTTGTGTGACAGGGCACAAACGTTTTGGGATGCTAACATAGTAAAAGTCCTTTTAAGTTTACAAAGTATTTGCTACAGTTAAAATGTATAAACTATCAGACATCTCTACAATGACTGAGCCCGAATCTATCCAAAAAAATCAGATTATATAAATATAGAATATATACAGCAAAAAAATAATTAATCAAGTAATAAAGAATTGCGGATTTCAAAACCCTCATGTTGGAAAATTCGCGAAAATAAAATTCTGGGTTGATGGCGGCGATTTTACGCCGGATGTTTTCTAGTAGGATCTGTTCGATGATTATGACTGTACACTTTAAATTTCAGGTATCCCCGTAAAAAAAAAAATCACAAGGCTAACGAGGTGGTGGTGGTACTTGTTTATTAATTCTATTGAGAAAATTGCCCTCAGCTTCTCCATCGAGACCCTAACAGTGTGTGGAGTTATCCCGTCTTGTTAAAAGTGCGTACTGTTGTATCCGGTAAACATTTGAAATTGCGGCACCAAAAACTTATCAATAATACGGCAATAAACCTCAGTAGTGACAATTTCTCTCTGGTTAAAAAATTGAAGTTGAAAAATTCCCACTGAACACCTTTATATAAAGTGACTATCAATAATTGAATATAGTTATGCAGAAAGCAGCCGCAATTTTGAAAAGAAAGATATTATCTTTATCTTACATTATTTTATCTGAGTACTAAAGATCAAGTCTACATTTTCCCAAAAACAGTCAGGTCGCTTTCATACAATAAATCCTAATGATCGCTTTCTACGCAAAAACCCCTTTTCAAAATCCAAATTCGTAAATATGTAAAACACCAAAATCTATTCTTAAATTCTCTAAAAGCCGAACAAAATTTTCTACCTATACCTATATTATTTATCATTTAAAAGGTAAAGGATATTCGAGTTGCCACGTAGGTTTTTTAAAATTATTTACACTTTTTATAAACGCGCTTTTATTCCAGTTTGAGTTTCCCACGGCTAGCAGCTTTCTATATAACTACGTTCAATTATAAAGTTTCAAATAATTAATCATCATATAAATATTTATTAGTTCCGAAAAAAATGGCTGATTTTAATATTGTGTCATTTTGAATGATCTAACCCGGGTTATGTTTTACGAGTAGTTGTTTTAAAAAGGCTAAAATGTATGTTGATAATTAAAGACTGGTTGTAAATGCCTAAATAAAAAAAACATTAAGTTGCAGACATCAAAGGTATTGGAGTTATGATGATTTTAATGTAAACGGTTCATAAAGTAGAAAAATATATAAATACATTTATGCTCTTCTATAGATATTTTCCGATTTTTATATTTTTTTCTAGTACCAATATAGAAGAAGGTAATATTTTTGAAGTCAAAATGGCGGATAAGACTGGCTAATGAACTTAATTGAGAAATGTACAAAGTCAATTTTTCAGAAAATATTATTGAAATCTCATTAAAACTATGCGAGTTATCTATAGATTATATTAATAGAGGGTGGTTACGGATTCTCCTGGTTGCTAAGATAATAACACAACACTCCCGTAAATTTTATTTAAACACGTTTTTGTTTCAGCATCAGAAGTTTTGGCACCAACCGAGCAGAAAGCTTAGCTTCTACAAGTACAATTCAGAAGTAAAGATGTATTTTAATTTACCATTCGTGTAAGATATTAAGACATCTTTTATCTCCTTAGCAGTAATATATTGATCCGAATATTATAACTTTGTTAACATTTTTTGAAATTACTGCGGTTGAAAGTCTTCCATTGCGAAGGTCATCGTAAACATCCTGCCGTCCGCGTTTCAATTCGACTGCTCACTTTTTAATAATTTTAAAGTGAACAAAATGTTTATAATATCTCTATAAAAAAAATTTCAGTGTAAAACCTTCCATAAATAAATATTCAATCACGAAGCGCAGCTAAGTGTTGTCAATTTTAACAAAAATGTCAATCACGCTAAATTGGAAAAGCTGAAAAGTGATAAAATTTCGAGATGACATCAGAAATTGCTAGTAGACCTAAAAGGTATAAATTTATTTTTAGCAAATATAAATTTATCAAGGTTCCGAATTTTTCAGCCAATCAAAAGATATTACAGTGAACCTACCTATTCATTATTTATTTCGAAAAAACTTTGTGATTTACAGAGATTTTTTGAAATAATTTTTTATTGTTTTCTTGTTGTAAAATTTATTTAAAACCTCCAAAATTAGAAACCCTTTATTGGACTATCGAATAAAATATAGGAATACAAACGTCTCCAAAATTAATTAATGAATGTTTCATCCCTGTCAGGCAAAGGTCACCAAATACCAAAATGATAATTTTTGTTTTGATATTCCACAAAAAACCTTCCTTAAATGGGTAAAACTCGCAATTTTTGTTTGGTTATGCAAAGTGAGTAAAATTAGAATGATTTATTTGTCTGCGTTATCTTCAGCGTGTTGATATTATTAAAACGTCAACACACCGAATTTTCTAATAAAGTAAAGATATTATTCAGTAAATAAACAGTTACAAAAATATATCACAGTTTATGAAATATTAATAAACTTAAACGAATTAAGTTAATATATATATTTTTTAAATATTTATAGTGTTAAAATAATAAAAAAATAAAAAAATATGTTAATGATAATAATCCATCGAGCTTCGAAAATAAATAAACTATATGGTCAAAATGAAATTGACAAATTAATATTTAAAATAACACTAAATATAATATTCAAAGTATATAAATTAATCTCTAAACAGTTATGACTAAAGATTCTCATAAAAAACAAAGTATTTTAATGGTAATTTAATTTTTAATTCTTTATAACCATTATTGAATGTTTTAAAAAAGTTAAAACTTTAAAAAAAATACTATAAAATCACATGAACTAGAAAAAACAAAAAATGTTAACATTCATATTGCTTCAAATTGAGTAAGTAATATTATTAAATGTTCTCTAAGATAATATTTCCCCAGAAATATCAAATATTTGTTAAATAAATCTTACTATGCGTTTTTTACATTATAAAATGTATTGTATTTTTATATGTATATTTTTATCTGTAATTTTATTTATACAGAGTATTATGGTTTTTGCTTCTTAATTTGTATTATAAAAGTTTCATTATATTGATTGTTTTGTTTCTGTGTTTTATAAATAAGTAATTGAAACGGATCGATTTATTCCAGTGACTTTATTACTGAGACAAATCAATCGCCATACAGACCTTACCGGCTACCCTATACACTGAACAAAATTAATGAACTATTTAACGACAATTTGTAAAACATTATTCGTTGAATCAATTTTCTCAATTCCTTTCATTAATGCACCTGAAGCACATTCAATAAGGTTGAAGCAAACACCTGAATGGATCCACTTGAAAGCGAACGAAACCGTATGCCATCGGGTTCAAAGTAAAGTCTGAATAAAAGATTCCTGAATATCTTTTCCACGAAAATTCCAATAAAGAACTATTGAAGCCGCACTCATAAGGAGAACTCTAAACAAACCGAGCGGACCGTAACTTCATGGAAAAAGACTTCAGAGTAGAAGCGACGAACTCACAAAATTATGTTTGGACTTAACTATAATCTCTTCAACTCACGCTTAAGCTATTTCTGTGAATAGTTTTAACTAAAGAAATTAAATGCGACCAAAAATATTTTTTTCTTGTTACGTTTAGAATTAAGAAAGAATCGTTGATTAGATTAGGACGCGTGTAGCAGAGTAAAAATAATACGGTAAAGCTAATACATTATAGACATAGGCATTTGTTGGAAACAAGGAAACTTAGGACGTCAGAGAAAGACATGTATTTTGTAATGATGATATAATGTAACGATACACCTACGAATACTACAAAGAAAGTAATGGCTGAATAAAAATATTATTAGGTACTTATTTTAAATGCACTATAAGCTTATATCGTGACGAATTTGAATGTTGATTTCGTGGCTTATTTTAGTAATATTTAGAAATTGCTTAAAAAATTAACCACCTTGGACACCAGACGTATAATTCAATTAAATATTTTTTCTTCAATATTTGAAAAATTACTTTGTGGCTTGATTTTTTATAAATATTTAGACTAAATACTTTGTTTAAATCACTATTTATTGATTATTCTACATGTTTCGATACCTATGGTAACTTCTTCAGGAAACAATGTATACTGAAATTAAAAAATACAAGCATAGATAAAACAAAACCATGAAGTGGTGAATAAGTAAGAACTAATATGAAAACATATTTACAATTTGACTATTCGGAAAGAATATATGGTTATAAATAATATTTAGATTGATATTAATACTTTATCTTATTTTTAAAATTTAATATTTATTTAACTATAAACCCCTACTATTTGTATGTATAATTTTAAAACCCTTATTAATATCAAAATAATGGTTTGTTTCCAAAGGGTGATTGGAAAATTACACAAATAAAGAAGAACGTATAACACCAAAAGCAATTAAATTATTCGGAAGACGTGCAGTCTATGGTCGGTAGCACTATATAAATCTAGCTCCCAAGATGTACAGTAGGGTGCCGTGACTACACTGTATCTACCGATAAGTACTACAGAATTTATGAAAATGATGACGCGTTAACTACTTGAAGATATATCATTAAGGGCCGGTTGTCTGCTCAGTAGTAAATTTTTACTATAGTAACTTTTTACTAACGCCTGTGGTTAAAATCGTTTGCGGGTGGTTTGAACGTCAGAATTACTATTGTTAAAGCATAGATGAGATGTCTATAAGCGCGGCAATAATCATGAAAAATGCCTTATTTTATGTTTTATCTATGGTTTTTTTTCACCTCGCGTTCGAAATCTGTCACTTTGGTGGTGAAATTTTTTTGGATCGTGTGCTAATTGATACGAATTCTCATTCTCATAGCGGGATATTGAATGATTAATTATATACTGCAACTTTCCAAGTATCAATGTGTCAGATGACTTTTGGAACAGCTATGAAGAGTCCGCCATATTTAACTATCGATTTTAATTTTTACTATCGGATAGTAAAATGAGTTTACTACGGGATGTACTTTCGAGAAGTACCTATTTTTTTTACAACGATCAAACAAGCCGTTTTCACAAAAAAATTAACTTTAGTAACTTTTTTTACTAAAGTAAAATATTACTACTCATAACACAGCCAGCCCTATGACCAAAATATAAATAATACAATACTCGTATCATCATCATTAGCCATTTTTTATCCACTGCTGGATGAAGGCTTCCTCAAGTATCTCCCATTTTTCTCTGTCCATTGTTATTGCTGCCGCAGATTTTACGATATTGTCAGTGCAATGGGTTTTAGGTCAGCCTGTCGGCCTCTTGATGACTGCATTTATTAAATGATTATCCGTTAACCGAGCAATATGGCCTGCCCGTTTCCATTTCATTTACTTAGTGTGTTAAATTAGATTCAACTACTTTTGTCTGTCTCATCCACATGTCAATTATACCTAACATACATCTTTCCGTGGTCCTTTGCTTTACTCTGATTTTTTGGATCTTTCTTTTGTTGAGAGTTCATATTTCGCTACTACACATGAGAACTGAAAGTATTGAATATTTATTGTTTTAGAAATAGTGAAAGATCACACTGAAAATTGTATTTAAATGTCCGAATGCACTCCACCCAGCATTATTCTGCGTAAAATTTCTTCGGATATTCCTCCTGCTATGGAGATGAGTTGCCCTAGGTAGACATAGTTATCGACATGTTCGTTATATATGTTATATATACATAAGCGTAAGCGAAATTTTTTAAGATCATTTCATGTCAGAAAAATGTCGCCTACAGTGAGGCAACTAAATCAAAATCGAAACCAATGGTAGAAATCAAAGGTAATATCCAAAGGGAAACCAAAGGCAGAAACCAGAGGCAGAAACCAAGGATAGAAACCGAAGGGAACATCTTGTTTCTTGTAAAGATTATTTACCGTGCAATTAGATTAACAAATTAATAATAAATTAAACACTAGTGATTGAATAACATAAAATATTTACCTTCTGATTATAGTGGATCGCACACAGCTACATATAAGTAGCGCTGGTCGGGGCTATACAACCGCCCAAATCTGACAGCTTTCTCGATGATTTTAAAAACGAATTATAGACCGCAACCGTTTTTATAACCTCAGAAACAGAATGTGATACCAACATAAGGATAATTATTTGTGAATTTTAAGGTGTTTGACAATAAAATAAGTGACGAGGCAATTTCGTACGTAACGCTGATTTATAACGTCACAATATATATATTTTAACATTGTATATCCATATGACTCTAAAAGAAGACGTACTATACCGAGTGACTTAAAATAGTAAAATTTTATCCAAAATATCAAAAACGAAGAACGATTTTTCATGTAATAATTTTGTTAAGATATTTTTCGTCAGTATTTACAGCTTTGTAAAGCTTATTTAAATGTATATGCTTGTGTGAGAGACCACAGAATAAAGACTGTATTTCATTTTATTTTTATTTTTTCTCAGGTGTTGGATTTTTCAATAATAATAACAATACAACAAAATAAAAAACTCGAGTTGTGTTAGCACTCACATTATCAAGAGAACTGCTTAGAAAATATTTACAGGCGTCTTATATATGGAGATTATTATTCTTGCCTACGTGCTATTTACGGAGTATGGTGGACGTATATAAGGACACGTGTTTCTATATTTTAAATAATGCGGGAACTAGTTGGGTGCAGGTATTCTGTTTTTTATATTTAAATATAGCAGATAAGAAATATCGTACATGGAGCCATAAGCACTAGTTTGATTGTAAGTAGATGGATTTTCAGTTATAAACGTTCGTAACAAGACTTATAAACGAAAACATTAGTTTAGTATTTTAATTTCAATAAATCACAAAGTTTAAAACAAAATATTTCAACTGTTGTAAGAAAAAATTAAGTTTGCCGACTGATTGGCGATATTACTTAATAAGGTCAGGTACAAACAATTAAAATTTTAATTATTTTTATTAGCGGTAGACATATAATTAAAATTTGGGTCCGGTTCGTGAATTCGAGAAATACGAGTCAATTATACGCAATCAGCAATTAAGAGTTAGTTGTGAATCTTTTGTTGGAGAGATTTTCCAATTAATGTTAATTCGTTTGAGATAATCATTGTTCTGCTCTATTCAACCGTTAACGTGAATTTCTCTAGGGTTTTCCTTTAACTCGATTTTTAACATTCCGACAACTATAATCATCTGATCCTTGTAAAAGTGCTTTAGGCAATTTTTAATCGATATAAATGATCCAATGAATCTGAAGCATGTTTAATAAAATAAAATCATGTAGACGAGAAGGTTAATCTTTGATTTACGGATGTGATTTTAAATTGAGCAAATTTGTTGGCAAAAACTAACTATTAAACAATTGATCGTCAATAATTTATTTCCCACGTAATCCGCTACCAAACAATTACTAGTCTATATAATTCAAAATCTTGTAAAACCACAATACAGTGTCCTAATTGTTTATAGCATTCACCCATCTTCGTCAACAATAAAAAATATATAATATATAGGGAGGGAGGGTAAAGAATATTTTATATGAATTATACGGATTATCAATATACATACATGAGTCTCAAAAATCAATATCCATCTCCGTGATAGTAGATTTTTGAATGCTATGCTTAAATTAAGATATGCACTTCTGATGCAAATTTGTGTATTTAAAAAGTTGATATTTAGAATCCTTATCTAGATTACTAATAAATATGCGTAAATGAAATAATATCAGGTCGATATTCATAGTAAGTATCGTACATACACCAATGAAACTGAAATAATAAAAAGAATTCAGATAATCTAATGAAACTGAAATATATTCTAAGAAATAATAATAGCCACAAGATTTCCTCTCTCTTTAATTAAATTATTATATTTTAAGTCACGTCTCAGGTGTAATAATTATGAAATACCTATGCAGATTTATTCTAGTAGTTATTAATTACATAATTTAATACAAATTAAATATATCTAGAAAGATATACAGAAAAAATCACTTTATCGAAAAAATATTTGATTTGCTACCGGGATTCGAACATGGATCTTTTACTCATTTCCTTGAATCCTTGTAGCAACTTAAATATATTTTCGATAAATAATTTTTTCCTGTATATCTTTGTAATTTATACATTTCATTTGTATTAAATTACTACAGAACTATATTTTGAAAAAACTGCGAGTTCACAATAATAGCGTTCACAATAATTCTCCTTAAAACATACATATTTAGTTTATTTGTTATATTACCTTATTTATATTCTAGATCAAAGATATAATATTCAATGTTCAATCTACATTTTCGTGTTAAAAATATTGGATTAAATTATACCATATTCTTAGTTGGATCAAACTCCAGAATTCCTATGAATCTACACATCACGTAGTAAATGCAAGCCAATATGCCAGTTGGCGAATTATATATATATATTTTTTTTTTTACTATTTAAAAATAAACATATTGATAACTAAACAAATGATTTAATAGATATGTTGTGTTTTTTAAAGCAGCCGTGTTGTATTGCCATGGTACAAATTGATCAAACACAGTTGAATAGGAAACAAATAATTTCCGAAATTAAATGTTACCACGGTGTAATCTGGAAACCGGAACAATAACAGTGATGAAAAGGGAAGTTTTGACTAGTGACTGATATCCGACATTGTTATGTGAAAGTGTTATTCGAAGTGGACCAAATATGAAAATACAGCCAAAGCCTCCAAGATTAAGTGAACACTCGGCAGCCTCAAGGAGCACCAATATGGAGCTTTTTGTCATCACGTTTGCCGTGTTACTATTCTTCGGGACCATTGGATTGGGGGTGACTGCGAGCTGTAAGGATATCACACCCTTAGAAGAGAGGATCAGAAGGGCGGAAATCGTATTCCGCGGGGTTTTCATACCCAACGAGCATAAGGTAAGAACTTCTAGTCTATAAATTGTAATTTAATAGATGGACCATTTGAAACTCTTGGAATTATTCTGCTTCGCAAGACTTTGGCGTATTTTTTATCATTAATTTTTCGACATTAATTGATGAAGTTTAAAGAGGCGGTATAAAACTTTTGTTAGAAATCCGTTAGCCAAGATAACCGATTTAAAATAAACCTGAGAAAACTTCTTACTTCTAGTTTCAAAATTAATGCCTTTATATATTCAAAATCATTGGGGTTAAAATTATATTTTTAAATAATATCAGATGTTTCCAATTTTTTAAAATTTTATTTTATTTATTGTAAAATAATAAAATGAATATGTTATTTTAGTTTGTAACGAATTCTTATTTTTATGTTATTATATTTGTAATTTTAAAAACTTTTGTGGCCTGCATAGGCACTGGATAATTTGCTTTAACGTTTGACTTTGTTCACTAACAAGCTTTACGGTTTTTAGCCCTTCCCTTGTCTTAAATACTTCAGAATCAAACAATCCTAGAAGTATTTTACCCTTTATCTGGAAATGAGATCAGGCGAAGAATTTATACCTTTTCCAGGTATTCAATTAAATAAATTCTTTTAACAATTATACAAATCTAGATTAGATTTTTTCTCGGGTAAAACAATACTCTTATCGATTCACTCGTATTGGAAAAGCAGAAACTTTACTAATCTAAGCGGTACTTTCAGGAACACGGCGTGGTATTTTCATTGGAAACAATCTACAAAGGCGCTAATCAACTGGCTGAGTTCAGCCCTTACTTCGGCTCCCCCTACAACACCACTGACAGGTAATATACGAAAAGACCCTTTGAAATTTCTTTTTTAATATTTCTTTGAAGATTTAAGGTGAACAATAACTCAATTAGCACAATTCCTTCCTCTTCCCGCTCTTTTGGTTTTTCCATTAATATTCCCAGATCTCTCAGCTTTCTTTTTCGGGAATGGCGTTAATTATTATCAAAAGACGCGCCGTCAATCTTCGACGTTGTATATTTAATCTTCAAACAGACCACTCGACATATTCGCACGTCGTTAATCATATCTGCGATACCAGATGGCGCCACAGCTCACCATGAAAAGGAAACACAGAAGCGCCGTAGAAACGCTTCAAACAATATTGGTTTTGATCTCAGGAAAATCCAGTTAGGTGAGGTTCCATAACGAGATTAGCACTTTTTCGCCACACGTTGGGCTTATTGGATTTGCTAAATGTACTTAATGTAATTTCAACTCGGGAAAGAAAGAGAAAATAAAATATTTTGTTTTTATTCAATGCGAGTAGTTTTCTGGCACAATTATTGTTATTAAAATATGTATATTTCCATATTCTTTCAAGAATTCAGCCATAATTTAAAAAAATGTATACATTTCACCATAATCAAAAGGTCCGTGTCCACTGTGATCTCTCAGTGAGGCTTTGATCTATGAGAGTCAATAAAGCTGCGTATGTGCTGGACGTGTCGTTCTAATCTAGGAGCGAAACACATGCAATGATGATTCATTGAACGTTTTGCGCTGAACTTGAACTGAGATTTCTAATCTGTGGATGGATTCAACATAGTCAACTCATTCCTTCAAGGATTCAGTCACAATACTAATATATTAAAAGGTGTATTTTATAAATTGAGTTAAAACACTGTTTTATTCCATCGTATTTTTTTATTGTGTTAAACGTTAGAACGTTTTTGGGAATATCTTTCCATTATCAATATTATAATTCAACTAAAATTAAAAACTTATACATAGTTGCGCTAAAGGACGAATGTTAGACATTCTAGAAAATTTTTAAATATTTAATAATATAAATAACAATAAAAACACAGTAAATATTCAAATACCGCCCATTACATTCCATCTCTTATCCATTTTCACTCCACCTCCACCCCCACTTCCGTTAACTCCAAATACACCATATATTACTCTCTTAAAGTGTTTTTAAATTTAGTTGAATTATAATATTGATAATGAGAAGATGTTCTTGAAAACGTTCTAGCTTTTAACACATTAAAAAATAAAGTGGAATAAAACAATGTTTTAACTCAATTTACAAAATAATCATGGAAAACAAAGTTTCACTAAACACCTTTGAACAATTTAAATGTGTATTTTAAATAGTTATTAATCTTATATCTATATAGATATAAGATTAATAACTAAATAATAAAATAAGCAGAGGTGATAGAACGATTTTCCGTTTACTCTTATCTCGCTTACCTCGTTTACATTCATGAATCTTCTCTTGCTCAATTGTCGAAATCTGTAACTTCTAACAGGACCGTTTTCCAACACGGTTTACTTGATATTTTGCGAACATTCTCTGTTCTTGTCGCCTCCATTTTATTTTCTTCACCATTTACTCCTAAATCGTTTCAAACTATTTTAGAGACCCTTTAAAATACCTTGGCCATATATTCAATGAAGATGGACAAGACGATGATGACATAGAACGGCAGAGGAGATAGTTGAGCGTTCATGAAAATATGCTATTACGGCGTTTCTACCGATGCAGTAAGGAGGTGTTTAAATCGTTCTTCACCAGCATGTATACCAGCGAGCTCTGGTAGAAATACAAGCAAGTGACGCATAAGCGTCTCCGAATTCAGTACAACAACTAATGAAGAATACTGTTCATATTGGCGCGTTATTGCAGCGCATCTATAATGTTTGCCGAAGGCCATATACATGGATTCGTTTCGCTTCTAAGACATCGAGTTGCTGGCGTAAAGCTGCGGTTGGAGCTCAGCACCAACTCTCTGGTGCAAGCGGCGCTCTCATGGAAAGCTGGTTCCCTGACCAGAGAATGGCAACGCCTACAGAATAACTACAGATATAATAATTACCGTGACTGAAGTACTTATATTTTGTTTAAATTTATATACATGTGAGAACTTTTTTGAATTTTTTTTACTTATTTATATTTTCTCTGGTTTTCTTTTTCATAAAATTATATTTATTTCGTATCTTTAATGTATTATTTTTATGGCGAATCGGGTTAAAAAAAACCTGATCACGCTGAAATAAATGCATTATTATTTTTTATTAACTCTATGGTATAAACATATCTACATTAATTCTGATCTGTTTATTCTTCACTTAATCGTATGTAGATTTAACATGTAAATACCTAAGCGACCGCGTGATTTCCACCGAGTTCAGTCGACGTAGAACTTTGGAACTAATAAAAAAAATTAACGAAATTAGACTGCGAAAATGAAAGAAAATATGATGCGTGTATTGTAGTATATTCTTCACAAATTTGTCAATGTCACGCATTTTATAAATGTTGACGGTTTTATGTCAAACTGAAAGAGACCTGAAGAAACTGATTGATTGATTATCAAGATAAATAAGAAAATTAAGATAAATTGAACATGAAATCAATATCCATCTTATAACACAATATTTCCTTGATATTATATATCATTTTATTGAATGTATTTTTAAAAACATATTTTTATTATAAAGTTACATTTTCAAAACATTGTTCTGTGGTATTTTTAATACAAATAAAATTAATCAACTAGAAAAGATAAACTAGAAAAAGAAAAAATGTATTTATCCAAAAAATATTTAGTCGTTATCGGGATTCGAACCTGGATTTAAGATATAAATTATATGTTTGTCGTGGGTTGTTGTAGTGAAATGGTAACACACTTTTCCGGATAAGAAGAGGTCCAGATTCGAACTAAATATTTTTTCGATAAATTGATTTTTACAGTATATATTTCTAGTTGATTCTAGTTTATTTAATTTGTATGTAGTTTGGTATATATTTTTTTTATTGTATGTAGTTTGGCATCGCTAAAATTTGTAAACTACTTCACTCCCAGTATCTCAGACAACATTTGAATATCTTAACAGTTTTAAGACGACAAATGATGACTTGAGAATGATTGACCATTTTTTGCAAGTTTGTTGGACACTTATCTACCAATCATTACTAAGAGTAGTGAATAAATATTAATATTAGTGCGCGCAGTTTTAAATTCGGTTAAACTATTAGAGATAATACATGGACACAATATGTTGAGGGCTTTTAATAATTCTTCAAAAAGACTACGAAGGTATTAATTCCAGATAAAATACAGTCTATTGCTAGTCTACTGTGTATTTATTAATACATGTATGTAATATTAATGTACTCGATATATGTATAATACTTGCTTGTGAAGCAGTAAAAAATAAATTGTTTCTACATTATACTTTTAAAATCAGCAATATTATCTTTGTGGTTAAGATTCATATTTTTATTTATTATCTTTGTTTTATTAACCACTAATAAAACAAAGATAATAAATAAAAATATGTTTCTACATTGAATGAAAAATTGATCCATACATATTAAATTCATATACAGTGTGAATTTGATCAGGCACTAAAGCTATTGAAAGAGTTATTATGATTTGCACGTAAAAAAAAAAACTAAATTAATCAATTTTATAAATACGTCTACAAAGTAACTTAAATAATTTTACGTTTACGTTACGTTTTAGTTGGGTTACGTAAGAGTGGGAGTGGCTTTATTGGTTATTGGAAACATCAATAACAGCGGTGAAGTATTTGAAGCTTATAAAGAAAATTATTAAAATATTGGATGTGTGTACTAATCAAAATTATTTCGAATACAATAATAACTTTTACAAATAACGTGATGGATTACCAAGGGTTCTCATATCACCCATTTTAGCGGATATATTTTTAAACAAACTAGAAACAGGCTTGTTAAATTCAAATCACCTCCTCGTTAAATCGTGCATTCTTAGCAGGTATACGTCAGATACGTCGACGATATATTTTGTATATTTACGGTCACTGATGGACAACTAGATTGTTTTCTCACTCACCTCAATACATTACACAAAAACATTAAAAAACGAAGACGATAGTTAAAAATTTTTGACCTTTCTATCAAAGTCATTAATAACAGATTACAATTAAACATTTATCGAAAACCCACACACACACACTGACACCGTAACTCCTGCATCTCCTTCTCAACCGCTAGCGCATAAAGTGGCCAGCTTCCATATTAAATAATAGATGAATAAAAATCTCACTAAATACCACTAATTATGATAACGAAATTAAAACAATCAAACAAATTGCTATTAATAGCGGAAATAATTGCATCTTAATACATAAAACGTAAAAAATCTAAAACTAATGAAAACATATTTATACTCAGTCTATAACATTAACATCCCCGATAATATTCTTTGGCGCAAAATTCTATACGCGCAAAATATTTCATAATCCACACTAGACTCCCATTTTACACAAATAATAGTATTGGAAAAAATCTTCTAAATTCTAGAACAAAAATAGGTATTTTCGAAAAAAAACGGGATATATCAAATAACTTACGGAGATTGTAATAAATAATACATTGGCAAAACAGCGAGAAATTTAAATACGCGAATTAAAGAACATCGACGCCGTCTGAAAAATAATAGTTTTTCCGAATCATCGAAGCCAACTATTCTTTCGACAGCCACGATATAGAATTACTCCACTCGGTACAATACATGAGAATAATAATGAATAATCTAGAAATGATTGAAATACAGAAAAAATTTAATTCGGAGAAAACATGAAAGATCATCACATTTTCAAATACTGTTCCCACCCTTACGTACCTCACCGCCTCATAACCAACTGTATTTCATATAGTTTAATTTATACCTGTAGGTAGGAAGGCTGCTCTTCCCGAAACAAACTAGTCGTGATATTAACTCAAAATATTTTGTATGTGTGTGTGTGTGAGTGTGTGTGTGTGTGTATGTGTGTGTGTGTGTGTATGTGTTTGTGTGTGTGTCTGTGTGTGTGTGTGTGTGTGTGTGTAGTACAAAGTTAAAATATTTTTATTTATTTTTTTAAGTTGACAATTCAATATTATTTTAAAACTATTTACAAATAATTAGATCAGCAGATGAGCATCTGAAACCTCACTTACTGACCCAGAAAACTGAAATTCAGCTTTACAAAACACTCCTAAGACCAATTTTTATATGTGAATCTAAATGCTAGTGGGTACTCAGTAATAAAGTTGTAAATTCGTTATTGGTCTTTTGAACGTGAGATTTTAAGAGCTAAGAATGAAAAAACATTGTGGCGTAAATGCTACGACCAAGAATTAGGCGCGCAATTTGGTCAACTCAACATTGTCCAAGTTATCAAGAAGAGTTGGTCATGACGCCGGAGCACATTCACCGGGTATGTGAAATGATGAGGGATGCCATGGAGGATATGCTCCGGGGATTGAATGGGGTATATCGAAACGATGACCCGATGAGGAACGAAAGAAATTTAAAACTTTTCCCCGGGAATTCGTGGGTGTGTGGTTATCTCACCGGGAGAATTTGAGATGGTCAGGTGTTTACAAAAAGAGTGAGGGCCATCTGCCTTTCTCTTTCTTGCTCAAAAAAAAACATTAGGATTAATATATGTCAGTCCTGGCTTCCCTTTGCCGGAAGCAACTTTTTTTTGTTTTTGTGTATTGTCTTCTTGTTCCCTTTAAATGGTGTATGAGGGACTTAGGAACCGCCATTTTTTGAACCACTCAGTGCCTCTTGTGTGTATATTTTATCTATTACTGCTGTATGCATTTAATTTATTTCTGTTTTTCTGAATAAATGTATTTTTTTCCTCACTGTACGGAGTGACTGGTCATTAGTTGGCAGCGATGCCATGTTACTTGTTTGTTTTATGTTGTGTGTTTGCTTATAAAATGGTACTGGGTGGGTCACCATTCACTGGTCATGTTCACTCAGAAGCGGAAGGAATTTGGAATTGTTCAGTGCGTGTTTGCAAAATTCTTCGGAAAACGGAAGGTCTGATTAGCTACCAATGGACTCCCAGGTGTGTTGTTCTTTTTTCCTTTGGATGAAATCTGCCGGCGGTGATGTTTGAGTGCAAGTCAATTTTGTGTTCATTTTTGTTTTGTTTTTGTTCCCCAAACGGGAGTATATACACATTTATTACCCCTCTGCTTCCCGAACTCCTGACTACTAAATATTGGACTGTTATCTATGTATTTTTTTTATATAATAAAGATGATAACTTCACCGGTGTTGTAGAAAAATGAAGGCGGTTTGTTTTTGCAGTCGTACCACGCCGCCTCAGGCGGTGCTGCACCGTTACATATTAAGCATTAAAAATAATGCGAACCTGGCGGCGAATATAAAAGACCGATATGGAAGCTTTTGATCATAGAACGGTGCTGAACAGGGAGTCCTTAGTTTGAAAATACAGTGGATTTCGTATAATATTATCAATCAGTTATCATAATCACTCGGTCCCAAAACCCTGCATATAATATTTATTTAAAATAATCCGCCTAATATAATCAATCTTCGGTTATTGTTATTATTGCGTGAATTATTGTTATTAATATTGATGTGACACGTATTTCCTGTACGCATCTCTGTTTTTTAAAGAATAATAAGGATGTGATTAATTTGGATTTATTTTTTATAAGATGTCAGTAACGTGGCTAGTCGATGTTTCTTGATATATCGTGGGCATGGGCTTCGATTACATTAATGTGACACGGTAGAAGTGACGAAATATACAGACATGACGTTTCTCCCGTGACGTAAGATTATGCTCTCGAGCTAAGTCAAGGAGACTTGTTCGTAGAATTTTTGAGCCTTTAAAAATAAATACTGCCACTGAAATGCTTTGAGGAACGAAACGTGTAACTTAAATCCACCCTGGAAACTCATGGCTACGTTTCATCCCCAGCGAAATGGGAGAAACGTGAATTGTCTTGAAATACAACACAAATACAGAAATACACTTTCAAGGCGATATGGAATATAACTTCTGTGTTTCATCATCTGAATTTTAGAAATCTAAACATTTAGGTTTTCAGTACAATAGTTTAAAAAATATATCATAATCATCAGACGTGTGACTCCCTAATACTTAATGTAATGCAGAATCAAAATAGTAATCTGGCATTTTTCTAGATTCGATTTAAATGATCGATGGTTTGGTTTAGGTTCGACTTGCTCGCTTACGGGACGCGAGTGAACCTGTGGTCGGGAGTTTGATCCTCATTCAAGCAGACCGGAAATTTAGTCTTAGTCCCTAAATAACACAAGCGCTTAGCTTAGTTTGAAAATAGTAAGAAATTAATGTGATACGCATTCCGTGTACGAATTTCATTTTTTTTTTTAAATAAGTCCCGGAATTTTAAAATACTCTTGTTCATTAATTTAAATATATAAAAATATTTTAAAAAATACAATAAATGTAAGATATATTTATTTAAGTACGTAAAAGTATTGTAAATAATAATTAAATATTGATAATAATATTTTTTTAAATTTTTAATATTATTAATAATACACTCGGGATCCGGAATCCCGGGATTGGATTCCCTAGTTCCAATATTAGTCTTCTATATTCGTTCATTCTCCTTTGACTAGCGGTCACTGATTTATGCACCGCTAAATGATAATCCTAGTTGGACATCATTGTCTGAAAATGGAATATGGGAACGTGGACATGTCCAGTGTTCAAATGTCCATATATTAAATCTTGAGTGTCCGAATCCTAGGTGGACAGCAGGTTAATAATATATACTTGCGTTGTTATGTTCAATGAACATACAATCGTGTCTTGATGGGTTTTGGTATATATTATGCACGATTTATGTATTAGACCACAGACAACTAAATACACAGAATGAACTAAGGCGAAATCCTTGTTTCAATATTCTTTGATCACTGTTAGATCTGGTCTGAATTCGGTTGATGAGATACATCTCCTTCGGTACACGCATTTAAATGGAATTGAAAGAGATGTTTCTCCTGTCAAACCTTTATTGCTTCTAATTAAAAATAATATACATACCTACATAGGGTGACAAATGTCGCTTTCTATCATTAAATACATACTTGTGGCGACATTCGTTAGATGTCGCTGTAACTATATTTTTAATTTGGTGTCACCCACATGATCATTTTAGTATCACTAACGCAATCAAATAGCTCCGAATTTTATAAACAGTTTATGTGTAAAGCGCCCTTAAGGTAAAAGTTTTTAACAAAATGGCGTTAAACAAATTATTCATTATTATTATTATTGTTCTTATTCTTATTCTATGATTAAAAAAATTAAAGTTAATTTAATGATAGGTACCTACTTATGTTACTGTATCATGAAAAAATATAAATAAAAGTAATGTATTCGATGAGAATTCCAGTTTTGTAACAGCTGTTGTCTCTGAATATTTTATAGAAAGCAAATATTCCGAAACACAAATGTTGCCATTATTTAGGTAGAGAAGTAAAATGAAATTTTCCGTGATACTTCCCTAATAAGATAGCTCTCTCTTCACCATTCATCATCGTCTCACGCTTAATATCAGATATCACTTTGCAAAATTGGAGAAATTTACCCGGTTACCTCCGAGTACCCGACTCATTTATTATATTTCTGTCTGACATTTATCGCGGTAACCTGCGGATAGTAAAAATGTACTCGTAAATCATCAATTAGAGGCTCCGACGCTTGTAAAGATTTTTCTTTTAGCCTTTAGATGAAATTACTTACAGAATATTAAAAACCTGGCTGGAATTTGAATAAGGTAAACAATATCAAAGCAGTTAAGAAATTTTGGAAAAATTTGTTATCGTAACAAAATTGTGTGCTTATTTTATTAATGGTTCAATTGATATCTCGATGGGATTATTGAAAGGATAATTTTTAAAATTTGGGATAAAATATGCTATTTTATTTCATGTAGTCAAAACATAAATTAATAAGAAGTATCGTGGTAGAAACATTGTAATTCATCAACGGTAAAATTTATGTTCTATGAGAATATATTTGTAGTACTTCGAAACTATAATATTTTTTCTGTATATTTTTCTAGTTAATTAATTTAATTTGTATTAAATACCACACAACAATGTTCTGAAAATGCAAAATGCAAAAATGTGTTTTCCGTAATTTTTATATTCTATGTAATATTAAAATAATGTTTTATATTTATTTGTAGAATTTATTTATTTAATAAACGATGCTTAAAATAGTATAACAGATATTATATTTATGTGTTTGTTAATGCACAAGGCGACACATAACATGACACCTCTGTATCTTCAAGAGTTATGCATCACTGACAACTTAAATTATAGAGATTATCCTTCAGTTTACCTATAGGAAGGACTTAAACCAATCAGCCATTACTAGAAGATCATGTTCAGTGAACGGCCATTTACAGTTGTAGGCCCAAAAGCATGAACTCCTTCTTCCTGTTATATGATATAGTGCATTAGAGACTTTATTTAAAAATAAACTGATAACACACCTTCTCGCAAAATCATTTCCATAAGTTAAAATTTTAAAGGGTTACCTGCTAATTTATTTTAAAATCACTCTCGAGGTGTAATTTTTATGAAAATGGTTAAATACAAAAAGATATAATCTATTCAATATTATATCTACAATTAATTGATGTAATATCGTGTATTTAAAAAAAAATATATACCGAACAACTTTTTTAACATATTTATATATATAACAGAGTAAAAACGTTTCAAGATTTTGATATTTTGTGGGTAGATTAGCAATATCGAGGACATAATAATATTGAGAAATGTTTGGTAAATCCTATATGCGAGGGTGAATAAATGTTTGTGACCGATCCAGTTTATTTCGATGAATAAATCAAGTTTATTCATCGAAATGAATATTCATTATATTTATACCAAACAACCTTTCAATATCCACCATTTTAATAGAGGTAATGTTTACCGAAGACCGTAGATATTTTAATACATAGGTGTATTATATTGAAAATATTTATTTTGAAATACTACATGTATTATTGAGTTTATAAATAATATCTGTTGTACGCCTTTTGCACATATACAAAGTCACAAAAAAGTTTTGGATTTTATGCTAAAAACTTTTCTGTTACTGCCGAAAAGATTTCATCCTCTGTAACCGTTAAAACCCCGTGTACGCCTCACATATGTTTTTTCATCTCCAATCTTACCTTTTTAATTAGAATCTTTCTATGCATGTTGCTAACAGTTTAATAGACTAATGGACGAAAAACTGATCGATGAAATATTTATTATTTCATAATGTGGGAGTAGATTTTTCTTTAAATAAAATTAAATTTACTTACATATTGAATAAAAAATGCACCAATTTACAGAATAATTACAAATAAATATATAAAAATAACAATAAATAAAAAAACATATCTGAAGACAAGAACGTATGCATTTGGTCTAAGTCCCCTAATAAAGTTTTTCAATAATTTCAGGCCACAAAAATGAATTTATTCTAAAGATAAAACATATATTACAATGAAACATAACCCCCTGTTTGAACAAACCGACAAAACCATTTACTTCAAATTTTATCACTATTTTCTTCTTAGTGCAAATCATTATGGTTGACAATTAGTGATGGTAAACCGTTATGTGATTGTGATTATGTCAATGACTGGTAACTAAGATTTAACGATGATTGGTAATTAAATTTCTAGTGTACTGATCATTGCTCGAAGAATTGCGATAATCAATTATCAATTATCGTTAGAATCGAACACAATCACAGTCACAATAACAGTTTAAATAACAATTTTACCAACACTACTGACCGTATAAACAATGAAAACTTTCCATTTAAGAAAATATTAACTTATAAATGCACCGCTCGTCGCTGGGTCACTACCTGTTGTTTGTCAATGGACAGTACTCAACTTGTTTAAAATGATATCAAGAAAAATTATGAGTCTTGAGTCTCAGAATATTTTTTTAAAGTCTGGGAATTTATTCCCGGGTTGTTTCGACACAGAATCCCTAGTACATACTGACATGAAGGAGGATAAAAGAAGAATGGACTAATAGCCCTAGTAATTTCGGTACTGCACACGCAACCCTTTGTCATTGTAGAAAAAAGCATAGTCATAGCCCTTATCCAATCTATCATTAATACGTTTTATAACAAAAATCTCAACTTATTATTCAAACGACTTTTGATATTATTTGTAGTCAACTTTATTCATAAAAATTTCATTTTGATTTTGATACATTTTTAAATCTCGCGTTTAAGGTTATATGGCTGCTGGTCTTGCATAAGATTAAACTATATGCATAATACAGAAACGTTTAAAAATACTTTCAATTATAATGTACTTTTCACTACAAAGCTTCTCCGGGCGGCTGTAAAACAAAGCACAAGCATAGCCAGCATAATAACTAACGTTCGCTGAACGGATAAGGCACGAGAAGTAATTTAAAAAGGAAGGCTTTTTAAATCGATCATTATTTAGGTTATCTTAATTCTTGTGAAAATGAAAATTCGAGAGAAAAGTCTGAGAAAACATTTAAGGGCAATAAAATGCTACATCACACTCGTGCTGCCGTGTGGAGTGGAGAAGAAACTAAAATAAGCCATTATTAAAAGGCTGGATACATTTGATATGTGCCTGTTCCGAGGTATCTTAAAGATCTCTTGATTTGACCGCATTAGAGAACAATGAAGATGTATTAAGACGCATAAATAAATCAAGAGAACTGACTACTTACAAATCGAACGAGGAAAAACTGCATATTTTGAACACATTCACAACAATCAGAAATATAAACTACTACAATCAATGTTCCTTCTAAGGTGGTAGGTACTAATGCGTGAAAATTATCATTAGCGATTTTTTCGACACTTAATTTTTAGTCTTATGATTTATGTATTAATAAAAATAATTATTATATAAATATACTATAGTTTTACTTACATAATATACATTTATCGATACATAAAACTCTAAAAGATTGTTTTATGTACTCGTACATCTGTGTCTGCAATATTATCTCCGAAAATTATCTTGTCATAAAATTCACACGTTTTTCACTGTTAACGCAAAACAAGATAGAATTTATTATACATATGTATTATTTGTTATGAAAACATTTATTGTTATTTTTTTCTTTGATCAGATCATAAATGATAAACGTAGTGCGCGCTTTGGTCAAAAATAATATGCTCACGCGCGCGCACGCAGCTTAAAGGTAACATTGCTTACAATTCACCATGCAGGGGAAGATAGAAGGCTGCAGAGATGTAGATAGAAATAGATTGTCTTGACTGCGCAACCTCAGAAAGTACAGGGTGAATATTATGTTCCAGGCCAATGTTGTTAATAATAAATTTTATTTATCGATTATTTAAATATGTATAGAATATCACATCGGCCAAATAGCCGCCTCTGACAGCGGCACAAATGCGTGCTCCTTTAACCATATGTATCATAGTATTCTCGTATACTTCGGGTGTTATTTCACCAATTTCATATAGCGTAGACCTTTCCTTTTAAGTACTTCTACAGAAAATAGTCGGAAGCTGTCAAACCAGGTGATCGAGGAGGCCAGTCGATTTCACCACTTTTTGATATTCTGCTGCCGGGAAAAATTTATCTCAAAATTTCAAGCATAGCTCGAGCTGTGTATGAGGTGGCCCCGTCCTGTTGAAACCACATGTGTTGCAGGCCCAATTGACTCAATTAGGTCACCAATAAGTGTGACGATAGCAATCACCATGAATGGTTATTATTATTTAGATATAACAATTTAATGACTTTAACACGTTTATTGAAGAGATATATATTCCATAATATTTTTTAATTATTTACTTTCAACGACTACCATATGCGAACTGACAAATGTCTGCCAAACTAAAATGGCGGCCAAACAAAATCGGCCTGGAACATAACATTGACCCTGTATTTTAATGATCAAAATACCGAATATCAAAACTTGTACATCTAGCATATGATAAATCAGCATAAAGCAACTAGTTTTCAACAAAATAAAGGGTGTCCAGCGGAAAATTTTTAAGTATAATATTAAATTTAAAAAAAAACTGCAATGTTATTCTCATATTTTATTTATACAAAATGGAGTTTAACGATGCGTATTTTACGTTTTATAAACAATATCGTCTAAATTTCTTCCATTTCTCTTAAATTTGCGAACACGCGAGAGCAAAGCGTCGGTTCAATAGCAGCAACTTCACGGTGGATATTTTCTTGTAGGGCCTGAATTGTAAGGTTGTTGAAGGTGTTAGGTTCGGTAATCGAGGTGCCCACGGTATGTCCCCGTACTTGCTAAATAATTTATTGAGAAAAATTCCCCTCAGCTTCTCCATTGAAAATATAGCTGTGTGTGAATTGGCCCCGTCTTGCAAAAATTGTATTCTGTTGTTAAACCCAGGAAACAGCTGCAGTTGCGGTACCAAAAACTCGTCGATCATTCAGAAATACACGTCAGCAGCGACTGTCTCTCGTTGGTTAAAAAAATAAGGGCCAATTATCCCTCGGGCAGAAATGCACTGTTGAATTTTTTATTCCAGTAAAGGCTGCAATCTTCCTTATCGATTTACACAGATTACGCATAATTTTACGTGTTCTGGCGTCGATGCTGTCATTCACGGTCCCGGACGAGTTTGGTTAACCATTGTTCCTTCTTGTCTGAACTTTTGAACACAACACCAGATAAGTTTCGTGCTCGGCCCATCATCACTTACTCGTCGAATATTAAAGTGAGTACAAAAAGCGAGACGTGCACGAACCAATGAATCACCGCACTTTAATTATCTCAAATAGCTCAACCACAAACGCGCGGTGCGCTCTTTGCGACTGACAAATCACAAAATCACGCGCGTCAAAAAATACCCCTCCCACTTACTTCACCCTGATAGTTTACAAGCAATTACAATTTAATCTTGAAATTTTTTCGCTGGACACCTTATATATAAAGACTACATAATAAAGCTAAATAAAACGATTCTATGATTGAGCGTGTGGTTTTGTTTTCGGTATCGTTACTATTCCCCTGGAAACTAAAATATTATATCGGTAAATAGATTTTTATTGTACATGTTTCTGGTTGATTAATTTAATTTGTACTAAAAATACCACAGAACTATTTTCTGAAATAACAACTTTACAAGAAAAATATGTTCTAATTAAAAATAAAACATATACTCATATTTTTGATTATAATAATCGTTTGAAAATTACTGCGGTATAAGAGTCTACAGCCATATCTTTTTTGCCTGTCATTGCGGATCACAGGTTTTTTTTACAGTAATCTCGTCAATGGTAATTTTCAACTCCCGGTTAATGTGTGTCATCTTCTTTCCCTTAACTTGCCACATTTAATCTATATAATAGGAAATTTTCTAAACGACAATGGTATTGACTTGTAATATACTATTTCCTATTCTATAATATTATTGTACTTTTTTCTATAAAATAAAGAGTACGAAAAGCCTGACGCGCACGAATCAATGAATCACTACACTTTTAACATTGCTCAACCACAAACGCGCGGTGCACTCCTGACCAGTGACTCAATGCGACTGGCAAATCAGCAAATCACGCGCATCAAACAATGCCCCTCCCACTTACCTTACCCTGATGGTTTACGAGTAATTACAATTTAATTTTGAAAATTTCCTGCTGGACACCCTATACGTTATATGGAGACGGAAAATAATTATCTTAAAAGTTTTCACGGTATAACAATGATACCTATGTACGTATTAAACGTGTATTGTTTAACGTGCTTGTCAGTCTATTGCTTAATATACTCGCCTTGTGATCCGATGGTCGGGGATTTGAGTCTCATTTCAGGAGACCAGCAACATTTTTTCATAGCACAGGCATTATTGAAAAATAATAAGATTATTTGTGTAACGTGAATTACATGCATGTATGTCTATTTACATTTGACGTCTAAATAATTGAATACAAACTAAATTAATCAATTAGAAAGATATACAGCCGTAACCCCAGTAATTACCTCATACATTCATATATTTTTCATTAAATATAATAAAAAATAGCTTTGTATTTATGAGATATCTGATATTTGTTTAATAACAGTGTTTTTGTAGGTAAAAGTCCAGTAAATATGTGTTCTTGGACATATTAAAATATTGCTAATATAATATACTGATCAAAATAAGAAAATTGAAAAATATTGATTTAGGCGTATTCTAGTATAATATGTTAAAAAACGTTTTACAGATAAAGAATATAGCTTTAAAGTAACTTTAAAAAATCAGATTATTATAGTAATGACATATATGCTGTTTATAAAAGTAAAAAATGAATTATCAAATTTGGTCCATAGATGGCGATGGTATAGTGGTACTCACAACATATATACAACTTTCAAAATTTTGATAAATGTAGAGATTGAGGGGTGAGAATTGGTGAACATTATATTTATATAAAGTGATCACTTAAGCCAGCCGAAGACAGGTCGTAAGCCCTGTTATTAATCCATAATTCCATATATTTTCCATTTAATATAATAAAAAATAGCTTTGTCTCTATGATATATGTGATATTTGTTTAATATACAGAAAAGTCTATTGAAAAATATTTGGTGTATACATTAAAATATTTCGGGGAAATGCATTAACCATTTTTGCTATATCAACTAATTATATTTTCGACAAATTTACTTATATTCTATAGATCTTTATAAATAATCATCTATTATTCAATTTTCAAATCCCGGTCTGAAATTGTAACTTCAGAGCAATAATGTATTTTCATTTTTAAAAATTGCGTGCGAGGTGGTTGCCTAAAATTTGATTGAAACGATAAAATGCCCTAATTGAAAGACTCAATTTATTCCAGGCAGGTGAACCTGAGCGTGCCGCTCGCCTTGAGCGCGTGTTTCGCGGCCCAGCCGCGCACCAAGTCAGGGGCGGCCCCCGCGCCGCGCGGCTCGCTGGTGGTGGCGCGCGGCGCGGGCCCGCGGGCGCGCGCGCTGCGGGCGGCCGCGCCCCCGCGACTGTGGGACGAGCAGATGGAGCTGGCGGTGCTGCACGAGCTGGGTGAGTTCGACATTTGAATTTTAATCGTTCTTTTATTAACGTCGATTACGTTTTTTTGGAGATCTTCCTGGTGTGGAAGTGGGCATTAGAAAACTACTTTAACATTCTATACGAGCATAACCTTGTAACGGGTATTAAAAATATATGTAGATATCAACGAAGAACAAAAATAAGATGAAGTACTTGAAACATATTCTACGCACATATGTATTGTATCTGAGACATAGTAGGTATATTTAATTTAGTATTTTTTTTAGCTATCCACCTTTAAATTTTAACATTTAACTCAACTATCGTCTAATGTAATCGAATCTAAACCATCAGGCTGATGTAAATCAAATTATATATATTTAAATCATAGAAATCCTCTCTTTCTCCTGGCTTTACCCTTTCCCACGATATTTGTTTATATATTGTGACATTTAAAAATTGTGCGGAAGACCGAGCGCTGCATTACCGAACTGTGTAGAGGCGGGCGGAAAGAGAAGGGAGAACATGGACTTAAGCCGGCGAGGCGGGTGGAGCGCGCCGAACGGCTCTCCGCCGACAATATGGGGAGATTTGGAAGAAGGAATTTTGAGATGCGGTGGATACGGGAGGTTTGAGGTCCCCGATCTATCCGCATCATGGATCCTTTCCCTAGTTGGAGGCAAGAGAAGAATCTCGGTTGGTAGCTGTGCGGATCGGCACGAGAGAAATGGGTCATGTATCAATCTGAACATATCTCGATGGCAAGAGATAATTTTGATACGGCTATCACATCATTCATACAACATTCAAGTAACCTCTCAACCTTGTAATAACCATAAGATTAGTGTTAAATTCATAACAAACTAGTGTCCTCGCCTGGAGGAAAGAACGAAGACAAGCGAAGAAGATAAAAATACTTAAATCGTGCAAATATGTTGTCGGGTATTTGTTGTGATCTTGAATAAATTGTATTATGTGTTTCATGTGTAACTAAGTGTTTGATGTATTTAAGACCATTCCCATCCATCCGAGACAGCCACACTGACACATTATACTGGAGACACTCACAGACTGAGCCAAGGCGGAGGCGTGATGTGCTGGCGATCGATCCACCAAGGTCAGCGCATAACGTAACAATATATATATATATATATATTAATATACACACGAGGACTGTATGATAAATACCCGTGTGATGGTGAAAGTGGTCACGCGATTCCGTTTTTGTTCCATTGTGAGTAAACACGGTACACTTCTCGCCGATAGCTTTCTCATGTAAGATATTTTATACACGTTCAATTGAGATATTTACAATATCAGCAATCTCTATGATTCTTACCCGGCGATCTGCTAACATGTTATCTTGGATTTTATTGACAATATCCTCTGTAATCACCTTACTCACCTTAAAAAACTAATGTTCGACCATGTTTGAATTCATTAAACCAATATCTGTTGGTAGTCGTCGAAAGTGTATGCTTCTTATAAACGGCATGCAACTTAATATTGATTTCCTCATACGTCTTCCTATCCAAAAAAAGTAATCGAATCACTGGATCTTTTTTCATGGTTGCAAATAAATACAAACTTAGCCACTTTCAAAACCCTCCGTAAATTCGCTAGTTATTAATAAAACTCTAAGATTTTTTGTTATTCTAGAACAAAGTTTTACCTAAAATATAAATAAAGGTACTTATATGTACGTAAGTATGATATGTAATAATATTCTAGAACATTTCAAATAGATTTACATAATTTAATATTATTTGCATAATTAACACGACGGGCATACAAAACACATTTAGTAGAAAGAAAATCACTTCTTCAATATTAGAAAAATTACTTTGTGGCCACATATTATATAAATAATAAGATATAACTCTTTGTTTAAAACACTATTCATTGATAAATCAACATGTTTCGTTACCTATGGTATCTTCTTCAGGAAACAATGTATAGTAAAATTATAAATACAAGTTATTAAATAAAATAATGTTTTAGTTTTCAACCACTTTATTATGTATATATGCTAAAGTCAACTAGTTTCAGTTGGACCTAACTTTCTTCAGGAAAATATAGTATATAGACTAACGTAAGTACAGATATTTAAATATGAGGTAAAGGAGAGAGAGCGACAGTATATCAGAGTGGGACAAAATATCAGATTGGGGGTGGGAGAGAAGGGTGAGGATTACATAGGAACAACTTTAATATCAAACCCCCTACCTGATAGTATCATTCCAATTGTATATACTGTTGCTCTCTCTTCTATACTTCATATTTAAATATCTGTATTTAGCTTAGTCTATAATCTATATTGTTCTGAAGAAGGTTGGGTCCAACTGAAACTAGTGAACTTTTGTATATGTACATAATTAAGTGGTTTAAAACTAAATCATAATTGTATCTAATTACAATGTCAAGCAACAACGTGTTTGCTTTCTATCAAAATTTAAAAATACAAGCATAGATAAAAACAAAAGTACATGAAGTACGAACTACTATGAAAACAAATTTAAAAGGTGACTATTTGCAAAAAAGGATTTGATTAGTGGTTTAAACAAAGTGTTTTTATCTTATTATTTATAGAAATAAAATCGTCTGTAGTTGCACGTATACTTTTAATATATATTTTAGTTAGAGACACATACACGAAATACATGTCACATCAATATTCTTACTTACTTTTACTTAATCACTGAGCAGGTATCTTGAATCATTTAGAAAGAAACGTAAAAATCCATTTATCAAAAAAATATATAATTACCAACTATTTAAACCATGATATTTCACTATTTGAACCGTGTAATTTTACTATTTTAACCATATAATTTCAGTAATTTTTTATCATAATCATGTAATTTCACGTCGATTTTTCGAATTTATATACCAACCTCTCCTACGTAAAGTATCGTAAGTAAAAAATGATATTTATAATCATTCTAGTATTTCATTATATGATGTGATGTATGTACATGATACTTAGTTGTGTGACATATTTAAAAAATATATATATTGTATTATATTATGTAGTTACTAATAAACATAATATTTTAAAAATTATAGCCATTTAAAAATGTATCAAATATGTGCAAACTACTAGAATGATTAAAAATGATATTTTTTACTGACGAAACTTTACGTAGGAAGGGTCGATATATTCCATCTATTTTAATGACTAATTTTCTCAACAAGAGAAAATTCCTGGTTCGAGTCCCAGTGGAAATACGTATACATAGTTTTTAAGAGATAGATTTATTATGCGTATCTTTTATTCGATTCATATAATTTATTTAATTTTTATTTTATAATATCAACTAAATATATTTTATAGAGCGATTATTTATTTTCAAATATTAACATGCTCTCTAAATTTCTGAACAATTCCTGACCGTAATACCATGAATATTAATAATATTTGATGAGAGATTACCCTGGTCGATGTTACAATGATCAAACATACTAAAATTTCTTAGTTTATCTTCCTTTTGCTACATAATATTTTATGTAGCTATGTAAAGGGTGTCCAGCGGAAAATATCCAAGTTTAATATTAATTTTTTTTTTTAAATAATTACAATGTTATACTCATATTTTATTTATTCAAAATGGAGTTCAACGATGCGGATTTTACTTTTTATAAACAATATCGTCTAAACGCCGTCCATTTCTCTCACGATACTCTTGCAATCGGACTCTTAAATTTGCGAACACGCTAGAGCAAAGCGTTGGTTCAATGGCAGCAACTTCACGGCGGATATTTTCTTGTAGGGCCTGAATTGTTTGAGGATTGTTGCTGTAAACTCTTGACGTAAGGTATCCCCATAAAAAAAAGTCGCCCGGTGTAAGGTTAAGTGACTGAGGTACCCAGGGTACGTCTCCGTACTTGCTGATTAATTTATTAGAAATAATTTCCCTCAGCTTCTCCATTGAAACTCTAGCTGTGTCTGGAGTGGCCCCGTTTCGCTGAAATTGTGTTTTATTGTTGAACCTAGGAAACAGCTGCAGTTGCGATACTAAAAACTCGTCAATATTTTGGCAATACAAGTCGGCAATGAATGTCTCTCGCTGGTTAAAAAAATAAGGGCCAATTATCCGTCGGGCAGAAATGCACTGTTGATTTTTTTATTCCGGTAAAGGCTGCAATCTTCCTTATCGATTTACGTGGATTGCGCATAATTTTACGTCAAAATTGAGCCACATATTCTGGCGTCACTGCTGACGTTGATGGTCCCGGAGGAGATTGGTTAACCATTGTCCTTTCTTGTTTGAACTTTTTAACACAACACCAGACAAGTTGCGTGCTCGGCCCATAAGGATATTAAAGTGAGTACAAAAAGCGCGACGTGCACGAACCAATGAATCACCGCACTTTAAATATCTCAAATAGCTCAACCGCGAACGCGCGGTGTGCTCTCGACCAGTGACTCATTGCGACTGGCAAATCAGCAAATCACGAGCGTCGAAAAATACCCCTCCCATTTACCTTATCCTGGTGATTTACGAGCAATTACAATTTAATCTTGGAATTTTTCCACTAGACACCTATATATAAACTCTACATAATAAAGCTAAATAAAACGATTATATTATTGAGTGTGTGTGGTTTTGTTTTCGGTTTCGTTACTATTCCCGTAGAAACTAAAATATTATATCGGTAAATAGATTTTTATTGTACATGTTTCTGGTTGATTAATTTAATTTGTACTGAAAATACTACAGAACTATTTTCTGACATTACAACTTCACAAGAAAAATATGTTCTTATTAAAAATAAAAATATATTTAAAAATAAATTATAAAAATATATGCGGTACAAGAGTCCACAGCCATATCTTTTTTGTCTGTCCATTACGGATCACAATTTTTTTTTAAAGTAATCTCGTCAATGGAAATTTTCAACTTCCGGTAAACTTGTGTCATCTTTTTTCCCTTAACTCACCACATTTAATCTATATAATAGGACATTTTTTGAACGACAATGGTATAATATTTATTCTGCTATAATATTATTGTACTTTTTTCTATAAAATGAAGTTCAGCTAGATGGCCCAAATCACTCTTGAAGAGTGGATTGCTTATTTAAAAGAAGAAGAAGAAGAGTCCACATAGCACGCTTTTGTTTGAATTCAATTTAAAAATACCGCCGTAATTTGAAGCACCTTTGTTAGCATTAAAAATTCAATTTCGCTTCCGTTGCCGAAATTTGATGGTTTTTGTGTCTCGGGAAAATGCATTATCTGCTTTTATTGTAGGATCGCTTTTTAAAAACAAATAGGTTTTCTTTTTTAAGCGGACTAAAGCCATACCCGTTATTGACGCAAATATATTTATTCAAGAAATTATTTTTATCTTGCTTAAATGTCGTAACACAGATTCCATGGTAGGGAAACTTAATTTAAAGTTAGTCTGAGAAAATGAATGAAGTTAGAAGGTTATTAAAGAACTCATGACATCAGAAGGCTATGGAGAGTGGCAGGTAATACTTGGTATAATTGCATTGCTTAATAAAGGCTTTGCTGCGCTTATTAACAAGTCTGGGAAATCTTAGATTATATGAATAAACAATTCAATATCAAATTTTTGGATGTTGAACATAACAATTTTTATTATTGAAGCAGACTTCGTTTAAATTTAAGTGTTTGCCAAATATTATACCACTACATTAGTAATTTTAATGTACATCATTCTAAAGAAAAACCTTTTTTTGGTTCTATTCAGATAGGTATTCAAAACATAGTAAAATATAAAGCTATTTATTAAAATCTTCAACAAATCGGTAAAATAGAATTTCAAATTTAATATATAAAATCACAATTAGACAATAAATTAACAATTTCAAATACTTTCGTATTAAATATTTAAGTTAAAATACAATTTAAGTTTTTCTTAAATTTATTTAACAAGTTTGTTTAAAGATCTAGTTTGACCTTGTTTTAAGTATTAACGCAATAATAATGATTATTCGAATAAATATTTGAACATTCATCCATTTGAGAAGAAGTTTCCGTACTGGTGTAACTTTAAATATAATAATATAAATATTAAATATATTCTAAATGGATCACGATTTTATTGAACCACAACTAACATAAATATATTCAATACAAATTAAATGCATTAATTATAAATATATATGTAAATATAAAATCAATTTTATCGAAAAATATTGTCGATGCTACCGGAATTCGAACCTGGATCACTTCCAATCCGGGGAACGTGAAATAACCGATTATGCTATAGCACACAGTGCATTGACGACAAATTTTCGAACCTATATGTTACACTTTTTCAAACTAATATATCCATTATTTGAAATTCTTTATTTTTACGGAATCTCAAATACCTTTGAGTAATCCGATGGAGACGCTAGAATTGTTAATTCTTAATAAAAGTTTTATATTGTTAAAAATGTAATAAATTTGAATACAAAATTTGTATTCAGAACAACGCGTGGCACAATAGTTGCGTTTAGTTTGTATATGTTTGATTTTTTGAAAAACTATAGAAACACATGCGCAGCTTTTCTTTTCTTTTCTTTTGTTAACACATGAATATGGGAACTTTGAAATATTTGCAATTTTGAAGAAATCATAGTTACGCATAGACTTTTTGATTGTATAGAATACACATACTAGTAAGTAGGGATCGGGGCACCTATTCGTAACATCTACATGAGTATTGATGACTTTGAACAGTATTGAGACATTGAGTATAAACGGTTTCAAATACCTGGGAGTGTATCTTACAAAAGAGCTAGCTTTACGTATTGAACAAGTGGGAGCCGTATTAACACGAGAACTTGATAACTGTTTAGGGCTTGTAGTACATGCCTACCATCTTTTTAATGCATGCTTTCTAACAGTTGAATGAATCTTGAAAAGTCACCAAGGCCAAAATCAGATGAATATTGAGTTTGGAGAAAAAATTCTTGCGAAGAATTCTTGGCATTCGGTGGTTTGACTTCATAAATACTGTCTAAATACGGGGGTGGGGAAATAAGGGATGCAGGAAGGGTGGAAGAAATTCGGAAGAGGGACAGAAATAAGGGACATGGGGCTACTTAAGGGTCACCCAGAACCAGAACACACGACCCACCTGTGAAATATTCCTTTCGGTATCTGGATCTTCACAGGTCTTCTGGCTCCAAAATGCGTACTCCGATAGTCATACACATAGCAAAAAACTGATTACACATAAACAGTACAATACAAGCCTCACACAGTAGGACGATACTTCAAGCTAACAATTCGTTCCCACACGGCAGGACGAATTTATAACTTCAACTCAACCAAAATACTACAGAAAACACACCACAGAAAAGATCGTGTTCTGATTATAGGTAGAGGGCGGTAGTGGATAGGTAATAGACAAGAACCACCGATCCACGTATGTCATGTTTACATGCGCGCGCACGGCGACCGACGATTCATAAATAAATTATAATCGTTATAAAAGTTATGATCTAACAAACACTAAAATAAGGAAATAAACGCAGTAGCTCCTGATCACCGTTGTGATTCATGGTTATGTCATTTTTGTGGATACCTACGAGAAGCCTAAACTGAGCGTAACTTTTTTTCTAATGATACTTTTTTTTTTAATCGATTACCTCTCCAAAAAAGAGACTAGATCTTGTGGTTGGAGATGGAGTTATACTGTAATAATTTTTATAATACATTTATAACCTATAATATAATGGTTAAAGAATATCTAATTTAATAGGTACACTTATAAATCAATCATAAAAACAGATATTTTCATAAAAAATGCAAAAATATGAATTAGTATTGAAAGTCTTTCCTACGCGAAATGTAAATATTATATGCTCTTAAAATATGTATGTTATAACTAGCTTATAATAAAATAAAATACAATATATTAATAACAACGATGTAATAATATTATAAATTTCGGGGTACATGGGTATCTTTAAAGTATATTTCTTGATAGCATTGCATTGCCTCTCATACATACCATGAAGAAACCGGCATAATGACAATACATAGGTTTCACTCAGCAGAACTATGGAACACGGAATTGATCTGGGAGGACGCCGGAGGGGACCACAGTTAAGTTGAAAAGGTTTTGAAGCGGTCTTTTCTATAGCTAGAAAACAAAAACCATTTTTCTATGGTTTTCTTTCAATACGAATAAATCTTTCACTTTTAGCTAGAGAGCAAAAATGGGAGAAGAAAAATAAGTAGTAATGACATCAAAAATACAGGACTAATATTAAAATATTGTCCTGTATAATAAAATGAGTATCATACAAGAGAAAGAAATAGAATTAGACTGTAATTCAGGAAGAAGCCCAATTTTCAATGAATTACCAGATAACGTAAGAAAGGAGGATACATTTTATAAAACATTAAACTATGTAAATATGTGTGATATCTTTGGGATTACGATATGTGTACGTCATCGCGCGAGAACCGCCTGTAAAGGATGTATGTGTGTGTGTGGAAAGAGGGTTTAAAAATTGACGCGCGGTCTCTTTTTCTGCCGCTTGCATCTCCATAAATACGTGTATATTATTGTATCATAACAGTATTCTTGTAATACATATTGTAATTAGCACCTGACATGTTTCATTACTGAACAACAATCTTATGTTCGGTACACAACATTGGGAAGCGCAGTCAACTCAAGTACTTATCAATATGTACAAGATAAATTATAGTTAAAAAGTAAATATTTATTTTGTTTATATTAAATAAGAGTATGTATAATATATAAACACTTATGTATGTTAAATATTAATTACATGTATTAATTAGAAAGATATACATATAAAATCACTTTTATCCAAAAATATAGTTATTGCGCCACCTGGATTCGAACCTGGATCTCTTTCCAAGCCGGGGAAGGTACGTTATCCACTATGCTACAGCGACACTATTTATAACGACGAATTTTTGAACCTATATGTTACCTTTTTAAATTAATACATTTTAATCGTTCCATTCAAAATTAATTAATAATTCTGGCGTCTGATATCGGATTACTCAAAAGTATTTGAGATTCCGTAAAAATAAATTAAAAGGCTCTTTCAAATAATGGAACGATACATGTATTAATTTGAAAAGTGTAACATATAGGTTCGAAAATTTATCGTCAAAAATACTGTCGCTGTAGCATAGTTGGATAATACACCTTCTTTGGTTTGGAAAGAGATCCAGGTTCGAGTTTCGGTGGCGCAACAATAATATTTTTTGATAAAATTGATTTTATATGTATATATTTCTAATTAATACATTTAATTAATATTTAAAATATCACAAACCTATGTTCTGAATAATTAAAACTTCATAATAAGATTGTGTTATCCTAATATTATAAATATGTGTATTGGATTAAGAATACATATCATACTCAATAATTAATAACATGCGTAAGAAGACATAATATTGTGAATGAAGTTGTATCAGAATATATATATATATATATATATGTAATATTATACCTATAACCAGCTGTAAATACACATAATAATTTATATTACTCGGGTTCTCAGTGAGCACGTAGCATGTTATTTCGTCAGTAAATAATTCGAACTGAATATAATTATACTAATATTTGTTTTCTCTTTATTTTTACCCACTAAATTTAAAACATTAAAATCAATACTAAACTCGGCAAACACGCACGCTAACTTTTTTCAAGCTGATTATCATCATAATGAACATAAACATACACTTTATTTCAAATCATAATAACGCAACATTAACATTCACCATTTGACGTAGGAAATGTTTAGCTAACGATTTTAACATCCATACTTACGCACCTTACATTATTTACTACGACGTAAAATATATTAATACTTTTATTAGGTTTATTCCACCTTATCACATTGTATTGTATTAATCTTAATTACAAATCCGTATCACGGGGTTCCTTCTGAAAACGAGCTTTGTAAAGTGAAATTAATAGCATTAATGGTAGAACCATCGTCAAAGTAAAAGAGTAGCGTTACCATTAAAATTCTCGCGTTTTCAGGGAAATTTGATTTTACCTCGTGTGTTTGCATTTACTGTAGTAATTACTTTTGAGAATATACGATATAATATTATTCCAGATGGAATTTCTACATGTACAATATACATATTCAGAATATCTCGGTGAAGTTTTGTCACAAAAACTGCGATAGAATTTTTTTTAACAATTTTATCTTTATCACGCGCTCAATGAAAATCATCCGTCCCTTGAAATATCTATAACTTCTTGCGTAATACGTCTCTATTTTTAAATCAAGTTGATTGCAGTATTTAAAGATTACCCTGTTAAGTTTTCGATTTGATCTATTCATATTACAGACGTAAGACAAATTTATATGTTGAGAATCTTACAATATGTCCATTCAAACAACTCACCCTTAGCAATAAAATTTACACACTTAGTTCCGAGAGCAACAATGACGCTCTTTCAACGTTTCTACATGTTTTAGCTCCAAAATTACACAACACACTTTACACTAACTGTAAATCGTTTACTCACAAAAAAATTAAGCAAATACACGATTGAATTAAACTTAATACATTATTGAATTGGGTAGAGTACAGTCAGAAGCATCGCTGTCCAAAATTTCAACTTAATCGCAATACAATATACTAATAATTCACCTTAGATTTATTTTTCTATATCTTTGTCGAATCTGACTTTCTTTTTAATTCATATTAAATAACACTGCAATAGCATGGACAAAACTATCCACTTTAACATAGACAATAGTCTAGCAAAGTAGCCAGGACAATGATTTATATCGGAGGTGGGATACCTACTGTAACCCATACAGTCAACTAGTAAGTGTGTTATATTATTGTATGTTCACTTCCGATGTACAAAATATTTATGTCAATTGTCAAATAAAATAAATAAATAAAATCTTGCAGAATAGCGTTCTCTTGCTTGCTTTTTCTCAACTTTCCAGTGATCACGAGCAACCTTTAGCAACATATATTTCAAAAGCAATGTTCCCTTTAAGGTGTGCAAATTTGCGCGCGCACACGATTTGGCATCACAGCGCACACACAAAAAATATAACACGCTCACATTTTTTTCAACAAGACTTCTTATACATGTGCCGCCTTTTATGTTGCACCATGTTGCAGTATGTTGAGTTATCCTGTGTAAGATTACCAACATATTGGATATAAATTGCACACTGCTGCAAATAAATTTGTTCTGTCCTAAAGGAATTAATTCTAAGAATTTTTCTCCTGCTCGTTGTCGAAAATATTAAGAATTCTTCTCTCGCTCGTTGTCGAAAATATTAAGAATTCTTCTCTCGCTTGTTGTCGAAAATATTAAGAATTCTTCTCCCGCTCGTTGTCGAAAATATTAAGAATTCTTTTCCTGCTCGTCGTCGAAAATATTTCCGTAACCTTAACACTTTGAGGATAGACATTTATAGGTCTTGCTGTCTACGGGATACGCAGCATCTGCCTCCAGCACCACATCTTGAAAACACCAAAAAGATTTTAAAGGCGCCAAGTATCGATCTCGCTACTTCTCAAATGTTAATTTTGCTATTTCCCCACTGAATTGTGATTTCAAATTGTTTCATTAGTACAATATTTCTAAATATGTTAGAATTTAATGCATTAATTTTGTACGCCAATCCTGACGAAGATACGTTAGTATTGGAAACGGATAACGTACGACAACATAGTGGTTTAAACAAAGTTAAATGTAAATACAATTTTAAATTATGTCTAACCACAAAGTTAACGCTACAAACATCAACAATACATTAATTCATATTTTGACTCATCGATGTACTTTATTTTTTAAACATCTTTAAATCAAATTACAAAACTAAAATCGGATTTTGTGGTGTCGGGACATACTGGGCTGCGATTATTTTTTTTTGCGATTCGCAGTCGTATATCTTAACATATTTGTTTTCCTACAAATCTAATCCTGTGATACGTTATTGTGTGTCTAATTAACTATTTTATCCACAGGTAATATAATAAATATGTATAATATAACTCGCTAACATATAATTAAATATACGTAATTTTGGTAATGATAAAATGAAAATATTTTTGAAAACATCGTACATTTATTTACGTAGAATACTAGAACTTTACTTAAAAAGCCTAATATTATAATATAAACGAAAAATTATTTTAATATATTATATATTAAAAATTTCACATTTTGGGAATAAATTTTAATATTTTGGAGAGGTAAAAATTTTATAATACGTAATAGGCAAAATTTGGTCATCATTTCGGAAGATTAAAATTTAATTTTACCGCCGGTTGCCAGTCTATTTTTAATGAAAATTCAGCGCAATAAATTTTTGCGAGTTACAAGGATTTCTGATTCACACATTTTAACCTTTTGGTACCTGAGACTTAAATAATTACGTAGGTAATCTTAAAATTATCAAATTATAATATAATTATCCGGTAAATTTAAACCAAATAAAATTATATATATAAAAAAAAACTTTTTATTGGAAAGTTGCAATTTCTGAACATAATTATGTGTATTTGGGATTCATCGTAATGTAAAGATGATTGCTTTTAATAATGGAATATTGGATGTATTAATTATAAAAATATACAGGAGATAAGTTAGATTGCTGCAGTGCAACTAATATTTTTCCGACATATAAATTTTATCTGTATATCTTTTTAGTTGATTTTTATATAAATATGAATGGTTTAATATATATATTTTTTGAATAGAGATACGTATACGGAATACATGTCACATCAATATTCTTACTATTTATAAACTAAGCTAAATGCTTGTACTATGAAAATAGAACTAACTTGCTGGTGTCATGGAACGAGGCGCGAATCTCCGATCACTAGTTCTAGCGTCTTAAGCACTTCACCAACAAGCTATTTCTTCTTGTTTAATGGCCTCACAGGACTCGGAAGTCCATAACCGCAGTCACAGTAGAGCGCCATAAATATATCCTTTGACATCCACCGTGGTCCAGTCCACCAGGTAAACGTTTTGGTCTTCTCTTCGGTTCTATTGACTTGGTTATAAAGGCTTTATCCATTTACCGAGATTCATCTGCTCTCGATTCATTTACTTGCACATTATTGTAGAGGACATATATAGAGAGGTATACCATTTTCGAAGTTTCTGGATCTATAATTTATTCCATTCTCGGTTAGGTTATCACGTATTGGGCTGTAAATCTATTGCGAGACTTTATTCTTGCACGTGATAGCATGATAGATCAAACTTCACACTCGTATAGAATAATCGGTTGCATCAGTGTTGTATACAATTTAATATTTAAATTTTGTCACAACAATCTTGATGACAGCAATTTTCGTACACACCACACTATTAACAATCATTACTATTAGGTCATCTTATAAATAATGCGGTTTTTCAATTACATGAACTAAAAGTTGGAGGGGGGCGGGATAAACTACCTGCATCAGCTTTAGTTACCATTTGCTATAAAAGCAGGTAGTAACTTATTTTTAGTGCAAGATTTGAAGAGTGTAGTTCTATTTTAAGTTATTTTTTCAAAGCTGTAATGGAAGTAACAAATGAGCATATTTGATATAATTTGCTTTATGAGTTCAATAAAGAAAACAACACAACGGAAAGTGCGAGGAATATTAATGCAGTATATGGAGATCGGACAATAAGCGTAAGCCAGTGTTAACGGTGGTTCCAGAAATTCACAACATTCTACAGTCTAGAAGACGAGCCTCGTCGTAGACTCCGACAAGGACGTCTTGCAAATCCTGATGGAACAATATCGCATTGTAACTGTTGATAAACTAGCAGAGAATCTTGAATTTGGTCATTCGATACCTGCGTGCCATCGAAAGATTCGTAAAATTGGGTCTTTCAGAGTGTAATCGCGTGCAGCAGAGAGTGAATGTATGCTCTTCTTGCTGTTACGTCTCAGAAATGAACCATTCTTGGAAACGATACTCCATCCATCATATTTGCCGAACATTGCCCCGTCTGATTATCATTTTATTCGTAGTCTTTAAAATTTCTAATTGTATCGACTACGCTACAAACAAGTCTACATTCATTCCTAATTCCTAATCCAAACTATTTTTCAATTTGGAAAAATAATTAAATACGTACCGTGCCACAACTGCAACGCCGCTTGACGACAGATTTGATATTTCATTAAATAAAGCGGCATGTGTCTTGACTAAATGATTATTTTTTAAACTGGCTGGCCGGCAACATGGACCAGCACTTCCTGAATTCTGGTTTCTAAATCTTGCATCTTGGAGCGCTCGGCCATGATCAGTATTATGTATCCATTTTATATTTATTTAATGTAATTCAACATTATATGCTGGCAACTGGTACATGTTACTTGCGTTTCAACGGTAATATAATGTAGGACTTTCCTTGTTGTCAGAACCAACATTTTCTAAATACTATATGTAGTGTTAACATTTTTTTCTCTCTCTCACATAATAATGTTAAAAAATTTTTACTTCATTTTTCTGTCTAGAACATTATTTACGTAGCATTCGCTTTACACAACTGGTTTTTCACTAATCAGTTCTAATCATAATCATTTTCCTTATTATTAACTAAAAAAATAATTTTATGTTTGCGTATATTAACCGAAATATTACAGTTTTAATAGGGGCAGTAGACCTATGTTACTGTATAGTTTTGGAAGGGTTAAATAAAACAGAACTGACAAAAGTTGGCATTTATTGAGTTTATAACGCAAATAAAGTTAACGACTGGAGTTGCTCACTTGAGGTGTTGTCAAAAAAACGGTTTGCGTAGAAGTGGCCGGCCTTCGCTAGCTTCTAGGACTCGTCCGTCACGTTGTATAGACATCTGCTATTGGTCGGTGCGTTTCGGTACTATATGGCTGTAGAGTGTTCATGTTAGGTAGCAAGGTCTATGAGGCATGAGCAGGTCTCCACAAGATGTTTGAAATTAGATAAAATATGAGTACTGTACCGGGACAGAATAGTGAGGCATTATCTTTGCAGAGAAACGATATCATGGTAAGTTAAAATTAATAATAGATTACGTTCCTATTGTACAATTTAACGTGCAATAGATAACAGAGTATTTATTTCTGTGACTTTCCAAAAATATTTATACCAATAGATAAGGGAACAGCAACACTTTCAGAATAATTAAAATAATTTATATTTTTCTCAAACATTTACGGGGCGGACACCGTGAAAAACTTCTGTATCAGAAGATGTAAATTCTCGGCTTTCTTCGAGGTGAGATAGTCTCAGGCTGTTTACCCTTATTTACTAGGTACTTTATTTTTTGCCTCTCTCTCTCCATTCTCATTCTGCGACGTTTGGTTGTTGATAAAACATAATAAGTTTTTCGTGTGAACGGACTCTGCGAAATTTATCGCCGGCCCGCCAGCCGGTGTGAGGCGCGACACTACCACAATTATTCACGCCGAATTATTTATGACACATAAATTAGCCGGCAGTCATCGCCACTTGTGATTTATTCAATGTGCCGAGCTGAATAATTGGGGAAGAGTCGTCCGGATTTTGTTTCCTGCCGCTGAAGGGCGGGTATCGACCGCAGATGTGCGGGGCTCGGTGTCAGCGCGCCACCGGGTAGTTATGTTTGCGACCGATCGCGGGCGGTTAGTACGCAGAGGGTGTCAGAGGGTTCAAAAGTCAGAGGTTACATAATTTCACGCGAAATCATTCTCGATGACACAACTAAATTATTCGGTATGACGTAAAACCGATTAGTAAGAATATGCGTGACGAAAACGCCATGTCATTCCCAAATACCTACATAACTAACTTTCCATCGCGCGGTTTCTCCACAACAGTAAGCAGAGAGCGTAGAATCGAGCGCCACACTCTTTTATAATGAAACACAACTCTAGCCTTATCCCTATTTAAATATCTTATCATGCATGCTGAGACTTCTATCATGACCATTTTCCAGTATCTGGCTTACCTAGTAGTTTTACTTTATTTATTTTAGAGGAACAAACAGTACTTTATATAACTTAAGTTTTATATACAGGTAATATATACAAATATGATCATTGAAGTTTCTTCAAAACTGAAAAATGTAGAAATATATTACAAACTAATAAGCTAATAAATAGTATTTTTTTAATACAAATGAAATGTATTAATTATAAAGATATACATATAAAATCAATTTGTTGTTACTATCGGGATTTGAACCTGAGTCTCTTCCAATCTGGGTAAAATATATTAACCGATTATGCTACACGAACACAGTATATTGACGACAAATTTTCAAACGTATATGTTACAGTTTTATTATTTGAAAGCCATCTTTTTTATTTTTACGGAATCTCAGTTCAAAAATGTGTCGTTAATGCACTGTGTTGGTGTAGCATAATCGGCTAATGCATTTTCCCCGAATAGGAAGAGATCTATGTTCGAATCCCGGTAGCAACAACAATATTTTTCGATAAAAGTGATTTTATTTGTATATCTTTCTAATTAATACATTTAATTTGTATTATAAAAATATCACAGACCTATGTTTTGAATAATTATAACTTTACAATAAGAATGTGTTCTCCTTAATAATAAATATTAAGTACTAACAAACTGTAAAATAAGAAGCGTTTTAACACTGTGTAAAGCGAATAGGATTGAGAGGGAAATGGTATGCAATTAAAATATGATTTAATTAAAGAATGAAAATGTATGTTCGTTCGGACGTTTTATATTTCTGGTACTATCAACACACGCGCATTTTTTTATGAAGATAACGCATTATTGCAGTGAAGTTGCAGTTTTACAGAACATAGTTTTGTGATATTTTTAATACAAATTAAATAGATCAACTAGAGAGATATACAGAAAAACATATATTTATCGAAATAATATTTTTGTTGATCCCCGATAGCAACTAAAATATTTTTTCTACATATCTTTATATATAGGTATCTTTTAAAATATTCTTTCCTCATTCATTATTTCAATAACTGAGAGATTCCAAAGCAAAACCATCACTTTGCAATTGACGAAATTGAGATAAACGTATTTGTAATTGAATTTCTAGCCAGAGCGGAGATTTTAAAATTAATATACTTTTAATGAAATTCTTCTAAAATATACATCTTTTCAAGAGCAGTTATTAATTGTATTACTGTCATTGTTGCCAGATAATCATTTTCAAACACGTCACCCTTTATTTTCATCAATTAGGTAGTGGCGGTTTTGCTTTTAAACCCCTTAACTAGTCTCTGACCCAGAACTGTCTAACAGCTAGCATTCCGTCCAACTGTTCCCGGTTACTAACATATATTAAGTAAAGAAGCGTGCGTGAGTATAACATGTTATATCGCTCATTATTTCGTTTCTAGGGTATACACATTTATTATTAATATTGAATGCAAAAGCATTGTGGTTGGACATTTCAATAAATTTATTCAGTTACCTTTATATTTAACCAAATGAGTTTAATATTAAACCAACCGTTTTAGGAAAATCATTTTCCTTCCTCATAATAACAAAAACTAAACCTAAACATACAATTATTATTTTTTATTTTTTTCAAAAGTTAAATATTCTGGTACCTGATTGTACAAAATATAAAATTTGTTTAAGAAATATATGAATTAATTATCTTAATGATCCGAAATTATTTGAAACATTTTTAGGGTTGGATTGGTGATTAAGTTTAGTTTGTAATTCACGATATTTTGGTTATTTTTATATACTTTACTTATTTCTAACGATTTTAAATTATTATATTTAGGAACAGCACTGTTTACATGTTTTTTATTATTTTTTTATTTACACTTTATTACATTACAATTTGTAATATTTGCCAAAACGTTGGACAGTTTTATGGCAAGGATTTCTCTTCACATAGTAATAAAAGAGTTTTTATCAACATTTTTTTAAAAATGAAATACATTAGAGGAATCAAATAATTTGATGAGAATGTATTCTTTCACTTTATATTTTAGGGTGGTCACTGGGGTGAATATTGATTTTATTAAATATTCGTGGTACAACATATTCTCTCGTTCTCTCGCCGTACACATTATTTGGGATCGGTACTCTCGTGGTTCTTTATATCTTTCTAATTATTACATTTAATTTGTATTAATAAATTTAGAATCATAAATTGATGAAACAGTCGTAAAAAAATTACTTTCAAATCCTGTAGCTACCATAGACATAGGTCGACATCTACCAGCAGAATGAATAACCATCAGAATTGCGACTGGCAGAATGCTGGACAGAAAGTTGCGCATGAATTATCTTTCTTATACTAGCGTAGTGTCGAATTTAAAGAAGTACTTCATTTGTACACTTTGTTAGAGAAATTTATTTTTTTATTTAAGAAGAAATTTCCATGACGGATACCCAAAAAATAGTGATCTTCTACCTATGGCTTTGGGTCATTTATAATCTCTAACCTTTGTTCTTGGTTAAAATAAAGATTTTTTATTTTAAGGGAAGGTTTTAGTCCTTCATTGAACCCGCTGGTTAACATAATTATCAACCTTTAGTATATTAGTGGGCTTAAATGTGATCGCGTTCATTGATCTGACTATTTTAAAATAAATGATCATATTAATATTTAATTAATAATTTGTATCTAATTTGATAAGCCGTAATGTAAGAAGTATAAGAAAGTAGGTAGTCGGAATACAACACGCTTAGCGCGGGCGACTAAGGCCAAGACAACCTAGTTACTAGATTGTACTTGACTTTATTGTAATCTTGATTCACCCATACATTAATCATAATGTTACTCAGTTAACTGATATTAAACCAGGATTCCAACCGTATGTGACCTCATTATAATCTATATGTTTAGACACATCCAGAAATTACCGCTGAGGCATCCGGGTCAGGGCAGGACTCGAGACTTTTATAGGTGTATGGAGAGTTAGTGAGTTAGTATAGTGCTACAGCACTACAACTATGCTCTATAAACCTTTAACCTAACCTAAGCCAAGATCGTAAAAACGTCACATAAAATATCTTTGGTGTGTACAAAGTTCACGTGCTATTTTTAATAACCTTTTGACTCAAACATAATACAGTGTGAAATTCTTAAGCCAAACATAACATAATTTAATAATTTTTTTATGATTAATTTAACACTTTCATCTCAAGAAAATTACACAGCTTCGAATACAAAATTTTATTTTATTGTCATGGAATGAAAAAAGATGTGACCTCATAAAATAATAATTTAATCTAAATCTTGATATTTTTATTATTTAATAAAATCGAGTCACATAAACATAAAAATGGTATAACACAACTGGTAATGGTTTTTTGCATTCATGGGAGTTAATAATTATTGATATTTTGTTTACACAATTCCAAAATGATTATTTTCGTATAGCTATTGACCAGACATTTTTTAAATCTAACTGTTGATTTGAAAAATAGCTAAAATTATTTGAAATCTATATTTGTTCTGTTGACCAACTGTCAGAGAATACGCCAAAAATGTAATTATTTAATTGAATTATTTCATGAAAAAGCGTAAACACGAATTAATTTATTCATTACGCAGGGTTTGACCCGCATAATATTTTAAATTTATTCAATATTTTGTGTATGTAAACTTTAAAGAGTAAATTTATAACATAAGGAAATGCATTAAAATAACTAAAATATGATAGATATAGTGATAAGATATAAATATGATAAATATACTAAAAAACACGAATATACAGGATGTAACCTAATCTATAATATTTTATGGGTGAATTATATTATTTATGGACTAAATTATGAATCTACACTGTTACGGAAAATACTATTGTTTGAATTTTTTACAAAGTCGTATAAAGTTTGGAGCTTGAATTATTACAATATTTCAATTAATCGATATAATCGCATAATTACTTTTTTTTTTTGAAATGCTTGATTAAAATATCTCTGACATAGTTGAGATTAGGCACATATCCCTTGAACATTTTCGACTCGTACTTTAGTCAGGTCTAGGTCTGTTACACCCTGTATATATATCTGATTATTATTAACAGTATTATTAATTGATGTACGCCCCAAAGTAGATTTTACATTTTTATTAAAATTAATATTTTAGGTTTTTTTGTAATTTAATTTCGTTAAAGATAGTTATATGAAGTTATATTCACAATTTAAAGTTAGTAATAATATTAGTATTACTTTTTTGGCATTGTTATTTACGCTCATTATTACACCAGATTACAGTAGGAAATCAATAATAGATCGTGATTTTGACGAGTCATTGTGGAAACAAATACACTGCCAAAATTTTTAAAAGTTTAGAGGTTATGCTAGGATATGTTTCGTCATTAGATAATCTGAATTGTAATATGAAGCAGTATAAGAGAGAATAATGTATTATCATCCAAACATTGCTTATCCAACGCTGGAATCAGATCTCACTAAAGTTCGTCAGTCAGCTGCGAATCCAGCTGCTCCTTGCTACTCGGCTTATGTCAGACCACTGGGCTGGCGGGCTACCCACACTTCTTGTTCTCATTAGGAGACTCCGAACTAACACTTCCTTCCTCTGCCTGTTGATTACCTATTTTTCAGCAGAGATGTGCGGTCCATTGCTTTTCAACTTGCATACTCTTTGAGTAATGTCAGTCAATCGTTTCAGGGAATCATTTCATTTATGTGATCGCTAAAGAAAGTGCAGAGCGTAGCTTTTTCTATGGCTCGTTTTGGTACTTTTAGCTCATACATATTAGGCCCTCAATTAGCATCTATGTTTTATCGTATCATGGTGTGAATGTCTATCGCCTCCGGAATCAATAATACCGCCGACGGCCCCCGAACGTACCATGGAAATAACTGAGTGTAAAATTATGCTCTCATCTACTGCAAAAATACACCAGTGCCGACCGAAAAATAGGTGCAAATACAACGCGCCGCAGTTGTCAACTAGCGTATCAACTAACGTGTCAACTAGCAACGCTTCTCGTTGTAGACCTTTTACTGCATTTACTTCTTACCATAACTATGTTCAAGTATCAAATAAACTCGTGATAACTGTAAGTAATATTGTTGCACGTGTTCTGGCCACAAACACGCCCACCCACACATACACACACATACACCGCGTCATTAAGTCAAAGGAACAGGTGAGCGCTGACTCACTGCGCTCACTTATCCTGCAAGTGAACCCATCATCGTTAGGATAATGCCCCGATGTAAGACTTTAGTTTAAACTCTTTCTATACCGATTTATTAAATTTAGGTGCCTAGCAACTGAATATTTTTAATGGTATTCTTCATACATAAAATAAGCAAATATTGGGTACCTATATAAATATTACTAATTATCATATTTGGCACAAGTACAGTCAGATCTCACACGATGTACACAAAAAAATAAAATATATAGCATAGTATAAAAAATAGGAAAAAAATATTCTAAAACATTAATTGAATAGTTGAAAATTAAGGTCAGAGAATTGACACCACTTTAAGATATATGAATAGTTAAAGTTAATACTACTGAAAGTTCTACCAGTCAGTATAGAACGGGTTAGGGGATACATAATATAAAATAAATTAGATTTCAAATATCAGTGGAGATAATGTATATACTGTTTAAAGAAACAGTGTGATGTATGATTGGAAATACATATGACTGATGGTGTGAAAACCTAGATTTATAATATTTTATAAAAACATATGGCTCAAAATCGTAACAATCCACGCGGCGCCTTTATTTTCATGTTTACTTCTATGATCTACTTCTCATCTGTCTGCACTAAAAAAAGTCGATGGTGTATACTTTTCTTGACCTAGTCAGTTCACCATTGTCGAAAATTTTTTTTTCCTCACCAGTTTTCAACGTTTTCATTTACCACCAATATCTATCTTACGGTTGTCATCTTCAAGTTGAAGAATGAGTCTCTGATGGATAGTGAATAGCCTATCTGGGATATGTAATTCTTCCAGAATATCAGTGTTTCAACATCTTACAGGCCACGAAATATTAACTTATTCGTCCCCAGTACATAATAAATAGTACTATATATTAATTTATTTTGTAAACACACAGTAATATTATATTATTGTAAATAAACCAGATAAATATAATTTTCAATTAAATATTATAATGTATGAGTTATACAATGCTTCAGGCATTATTATATGTCATCATTAATTCTCTCTTTTATTGACATAAGATAACAAAAAGCGAAGATAACAAAGAAATGTACATTTAAAAATAATAAACATGGAGCACAGAGAAAACTGCAATTTTCGGTATACTATGTAGTGTTTGGAAAAAAATGCCCGACTTTAATTTTGAATGTCTTGCAACATGAGTTTAGTGTAAATATTTAACTTTTATTATTTTTCATTAAATTAGAACTGGTATATCTGACTACATATTTTTACAATTCAAGAAATCTATATTTACATTTGTTTACAGCGTAAACTTTATTATAATAACACAACTTGAAGAAGTGAACAATTTTAATTGGTCGTTTCATAAATTAATTATTCGTAGGGAATTATGTTTTTATGAATTAGTATTGAGTGGATAAAGATTTGAAAATATTAAAATTGTCCAAATCTGTTCACCAGTTTGACTGTTTAAGAAATTGCCTTTATTACTTATATAAAAATATTTTCCAACTAGTTATTTCAGTTATTACATTGAACAACACAATATTATAAAAAAATAACATTATTTTGTTAACCGTTTAAAGATATTAAAAATATATAAAATATACAAGTTTATAAATTCCGTTTTTATATAACGATGTGTGAGAGATGAAAAATATGCCAATTTCCGCTTAAATCTCCTCTTTATTGTTAAAATGACTATTTCGCATATGAATATCTAGCGCCAAGAAAATATAATAATCACTTGGATAAATGTCGGGTTAACTATGTATTGATTGTGAACTACATAGCTCAAAACTCGTATGCATTCAGTCAGCAAATATCTATTGAGGCATTCATTCGTGAAGTTTCAGATAAATCAACTCTTGCTTCATTATTTGACTGGTTAGTTTGGTTTATGATGAAAACTGCATTCTTAGTTTAAAATTCAGATGCTTTCAAGCATTATTTTATTACCAATTATTTTGAATCATTTTTACAAATAAAAATTAGTAATATAATATAATTCCTAAATAATTTTGAATAATTCAAATAACTATATACATCAGCTTTATTATTTTCTAAACTAGCCAGTATTCCATTTTACGACAGTGTATATATATATATATCGTATATACAGGATGTATCAGACCTAGTCCACAATATTTTATGGGCGCTTATATGACTAAATTAAGAGTCAAAAGTATTCAAAAAAGATGTCGTTTTAATATTTTATTTTTATAGAATAGTTCAGTTGTATGACAAATATATGTTATTATCGAAACCGGTTAACGTAAGAATAACTTATTAGTTTTTACAAATTTAAATATAGATACAATTTAAAAAAAAAAACGTGTTTCAAACACAATACAAATTTCAGTTCACGATACATACAAATATTTATTATACTGTGTTGAAGTTGTAAAATTCAGAAACAAATTTTAGTTTTCATATTAACTTATATATATTTGTTTAAAACTAAGTCGTTAATTTTTTTGTTTAAAAATGTACCTTCAGAACATAGTGTCGCATGTCCATCTGATTTCGAGGAAAATTGACACATCATTCCGATGATATGTATTAGTTTCGTTTAAAATTTTAAAATACACATATTGATTAATTACATCAGTTCGAAATTCAAAAAAAAAATCGAGATCACATTTATCGTTATTTTTCGTTTACCATATTCGTTCAGCTGCTTGATAAGAAAAATAATAATATACTAATTTGATGTATTAATTATAAATATATACATATAAAATCAATTTGTCGAAAAATATTGTTTTTGCGCAATAGTTACAATAATTACAACTTCACAATAAGTATGTGTTCTCCTTAATAAAAATAATTATATATTTATTTTTAGTGTTGGTGCAATTCAGTGCATATGCTCGTACGGAAATTGAACATCTTTACGTATATATATATATATATATATATATATATGTGTGTGTGTGTGTGTGTGTATATTGACAGTATTATGTACCTAATATTCCAATATTAACATAATATTTTGATAACATATCATGGCATAAATAGCAGCGCGACCGAGTGTATGCTGCATATGTATTTGTGAATATGTTTACGTAAAATCATATGTAAATGGGGCGGAGCAAGGTCGAAGTGAACAACAAAATAATTTATCAAAACTTTATTTTTGAACTATAAAAAAGTATCAAAAAAATGTTGTACACATTTTATAAATGTACTAATTGGATAGCGGCATTGATATTATCATCTTTAATGTATTTATTTAGATATACATAAAATTAATAAAATATTTTTTTCATTACAGAAACAAATATATATAAGGGTTACAACATCCTTTATATAATCAATATTTCATAAAAAACTGACAAAAACACATTTTTATTTTTCCTGTAAAAGTTTTTTTTCCCATTTACGCCGTTCTATTCGAAATCTGTCAGAGTTATATTCCGAGTTCGGAAGTCATCAAATAACAAAACTTACTTTATGGAAGTACCCACCAAGTCTGACATTTCGCGTTCATCGTTCATATAATGTTAGCATTCCTAATATAATTCTGACAGTTCATCTGAGAATGTTTGCATACTTATACATAGGTACATGAATTTATGCGAATATTCTCTCATGAGCTGAGAATTTCACCAGTTCTCGGATAAACTCTTAGCTGTTAAAATACATAGTGATGATTTTCTTTCACGAGAGTTCATAAGTATTCAAGAAATGGCGTTTGAATTGTACATATCCTTTGGAATTATGCTATTTTTAATATACGTGAATATCATATAAAATATATGGGGATAGTATAGAGGTAGAGTGTAGATATGTGTCGTTGTGGGCGCCCATTGAGTAAATTCAGTAATATTTGACATTTTACCAAAAATTTGATAAAACATCTCTGAAGTCAAAAAATTTGTATTACCATTTCAGAAAAATCGTTAATTGGTGGCACCGAATGATGCTTTTATTGCGCTGCTACCATCTCATGGTTGTACTCAAAGAATGAAAGAAATACTTGCTTTCAAAATAAAATTTGATGGTTTCGACGAATTTAATATAAATTAGTTTTAATTTATACAGGTATGTTCCATTCCTCCTGTAGCTGTCCTACTATGAGGAGGATTGGGACAACGAAAACATGCTAAGAAAAAAAAAAGCCTTACAAGTAATTGAATATACTTGATAACTTAACTTTAATTATTTACAACAATTGTAAAAGATGAATTAAATATATTAATTAGAAAGATACACATATAAAATCAATTTTATCGAAAAATATTGTTGTTGCGCCACCGGAATTTGAACCTGGATCTCTTTCCTAACTGGGGAAGGTGCATTATCTAACTATGCTACAGCGACAAAAATTTTAGCGATATACATTTAATCGATAGATGGCTCTTTCAAATAATGGAACGATTAAATGTATTAATATCAAAAAGGCAACATATAGGTTCGAAAATTTGTCGCTATAAATATAGTCGCTGTAGCATAGTTGGATAACACATCTTCCTCAGTTTGGAAAGAGATCCAGGTTCGAATCCCGGTGGCGCAACAATAATATTTTTCGATAAAATTGATTTTATACGTGTATCTTTCTAATTAATATATTTAATTCATATTTAAAATATCATAGACCTATGTTTTGAATAATTACAACTATACAATAAGAATGTATTCTCCTAATATAAAATAATTATGAACATATAATTATTCTTTTCATTATAATTCTTCCACTCCAAATAAGACACATGATATATCATAACATGTTATTTTAAAGGTTTCAAATAATGGACATGTTTATTTCTCCCTTTATATATTTAAGTCTTATGATGACAAATTCGTATTTTGCTTTTCTATCTTGTAGATCTTACTTAGACATGTTCGGCATGTTTTGCCATAGTATTATTTATATATTTTTAATTGAACGGCTTTAATGAGCCTTTTACACTAGATATGATATATTACAGTAATACATAAAGTAAAATAAAAACGAAAATTTAAGATAAAAACAATAAGTACACGATGAAAGCTAAAATCATTGAATATATCACAATAATAGTATTTCTGTCAGATACATCAAAAGTTGATTAGCCGAAAATTAGGGCTATCAATTATGTGATGTAAAATTTTAAACATATATGCTAGAATAAAAATAATTCTCATTTCACTCAGCTTTAATAAGTTCATTGAACATAAGAGAAAATCATAATTTAATTGCTCTTGTGGTATAATCAGTTATTATAGATATATATTATATTTAGTCATTTAAAACTAGTCTTTACTGAAAACATAAATTTTAGATTTATTGAAACAACTATGTACTTTAAAACGCTATTTAACCAAATATTTCAAGAAAATGTATACAAACGTATGTATTACGTATCTTCTGTTATTTTTTTTTAAATATATATTATATAGGAAAATTTCTTTCGAAACTTTGACGAGACGCCTATTCCCATTCTTCCAGCGAAAGACATTAACTTTCGTCTCGTTAACAAAAACCGACAAGCACGACGTTCGAAGGCGTGGAAGAACAGCTCGTTCCCCGGCAATAAAAAAAGGAGTTCGCGTCAGCAGCGCGAGGTAATTATCACCTGAGAGCGACCGGAAATGAAACAGCGGAAACCGGATGTAGCGTGGCGGGCTAAGGGGGTGGCGAGCGGATGGCGGAAGAGCGGGAGGAGGCTCCCCGAACGATTCTGCGGCGGCAATCCAATTATGGGAAGTGCCATCAGGGCCGATCGCTAAATATGTACCGACGCCACCTAGCGCCACGGCGAGGCACTATTTCTCACTATGCTCTTGTTTTACACCTAGTTTGGATATCGAACGCCAGAGGCCGCGATTTTTAATTAATTAAAAAATCTATTATATTTATCTCTCTCAGCTCTGATTAAATGAAATGGAAAATGATTTGTATCTTCATTTTAAATCAATTCCAGGTATTCTTATTTTCAAATCAGCACAATATTTTCGTCCCTCTAAATTGATCACGTATACTTAAATATTACACGCTATTATTAATTCACGTATAATGTATAATTCAATTATGATAATTCGCGAATACGCTAAGGTTAACGTTAAGGTTAATTCATGTACAATGTATAACTTCGCCAATTTCCAATATCATAAATTGTATATCTCAACATTTAAAATAGCACAGTCACATTAGCGAATTAGTAAAAAGAATAAGAAAATGTATTGATATATTCATAAGATTAAGAAATATTTTAAGTATAAATAATTTAAAAAATATATATTTTGCTATTGTTCACTTACTACTCCAGTATGGAATAATTGGGTGGGGACGAGCATACAATAATGTAATTAACTCGGTAAAAATAATACAGAGAACAATCATCAAAGTAATATTTAAAAAAATATCAACTTTTTTAACACAAACCAAATTCCCAGTTCCCAAAATAGAAAACATTTACAAAAAAATCTCAATTAATCAATTAGTTAAAGAAAATAACACCGTAAAATTTGAAACTAGTACAACATTAAGGTTTAAAAATAACTTTAAAATCCCGAAATGTAACACCAAACACTATCAGCAAAATTTTATATATTTAGGGATAACAAAATTTCAATAGCCTCCCTACACAAATTAAAGAAATAAAATACAGAAAAGAGTTTAGAAAGAAATTAAATTAACACTTCAAATTAACACTATTCCTTAGATAATACCACAGGGGTTAATATCCTCCATAAAAACAGGTTATTTTATTTAATGAACTAATTTTAATTTTCACAACTAAACTTTGTACTACACACACGTTGGGTTATTGTCACTATTTATGAGAGGGACTGCACCCTTTGAAACTTGTAGTGACAATAATCCAACGTGAGTACAGTACAAAGTTTAAATGTGAAAATTAAAATAATCATGTTACATCACAAAGTAACCACCTTGTCAATTAATGATAATAATTAAATTTAATTATATTTATATCATTATTTCCAGATCACACATCACGGTAGCACTTGTATAAGATTTGCGACGCGTTATACAAAATATTATGGATTTTAGAAACTGTATATCCTCGATTATAAGACGCACTCTTATTTTTATATATCAATAATAAACAAATAAAACATTACGTAAAAAATTTTATAACAGACATTCATACAACTACAATAAAAATAATTTAAAAATAGGCGTATTATTTATGTACTATTACTATCAGAGTCTGAAATTTCTTCAGATTCAGTGTCTCATTTTTCTGAATCACTTTTCGACTCAGCTCTAATAGTGATCAGTGATTATTTATAACGACTGCTGAATTTGACGGCGATTGTAAGACGCCATCAATTATAAGACGCGCCCCGAATTCAGAGACACCAATATAGGAAAAAACATTCGTCTCACAATCGAGGTAATATGGTATATTATATAACATGATAAATTAAAAGTGACAGGCAGGCGAAATTGAGAAATATGGCTAAAATAGTAGTAATAACATTATGGAGTCTCTCGATTATTAAATCTCTCATATTTGAATTGGAATCGAAAAGGGGACCAACTATTCAAAATGTACGTACATAAGAAGCGTGAAGTTACTCCGCGTTAATGATTTTCTATACGTGCGTGTTCTTTTCTAAAATTAGATTTATCCTACGTATTTTTCCCAGTGACATATTTACGTGGGTTTAGTTAATTAATTAATTAAATCATGTCCATTACATGGTATTTCTGCCCACCTCACTAAATATAGGTCCGTATCGAGATAGGCAGTGTTTTTCTCGTGTATAGGATAATTTTAAATTAAATAAACATATACCTATAATAATTTCGACGTTTTTATTTGATCATTTTGTAGCTATTTAATATTATCTGATACCAAAAGCACGATGTGAATATTATTTGATGTTCGGTATTAGATCTTTATTAATAAAATTACCTACTTTATTATTATTTGTAATGTTTAATAGTAACTAACTAATTTTGTATTTTATCGCTTCGAATTTCAGCTGTTCAATTTGGTCAAAGTATATGTTACTTTCTAGTACATTAACGTTACGCATAACTGATGTTCTACGATAGTATTAATCAAAATTAAATATATTACTCACAATATGTTTAGCCCAATTATTATCATATTTTGTACACTTTAATCAGTCATTATATTCGCTCAGATAAATAATTAATTTTGGTTCATTTTCCAGAGTATCTAGTGACGCTCAAGTTGTTGGAATGTACAAACTGCTCATTAATGGTACTTCTAAATAATATTTGACTCTGATGAATCTGGAGAACTTATCATTGGCTTCATCTCACTCTTGTTCATTCAAGGCAGTATATATATTTTGTACATTGGGTAATTTATGTAGATATGTAATATTTTATTGACCAATTATTTATAGAAAAAGATGATCTATATTAAAGGCGATTCTAAATAAATTATTCATCCTTATTATTATATTTATTCGAATTCAGTCTTTATGTTCATCCGCGTCGCTTCTTCAGTCCATCCGTGTTGCAAAGCAACATAAAACAAAAATGTATTACATGGCAACGTAAAACAAACATGTATTACATGGCAACGTAAAACAAATATGTATTACATGACAACGTAAAGCAAATAATTGCGTGGAAAAATAAAACAATGAGTTGCATGATAACAAAATTAAGATTTGACATTTGTTGAAGATTTGAATTATATCACGCCACAGTGTATTATCGGGTTATATCATAGACCAGTAAATAAAATATAAACATAGGAGAGGGGTTTGGAACATTAGTTGCGGGACGAGGGGCATTTTACATACATTCTTGGTGGAAACATAAAAGTATTTACTCTTACGTATTTTTTACATTAATGCGTATTATTTTGTCAGCGATTAAATTTTCGTTCCAAATGAGTTATATTTTTAAAAAAGTGGCGGTGCTATTTGATTGCTTAAGTGGTACCAAAGTGATCACGTGGATGACACCTACATAAAAATATTAAGATAAGAAATTTGCGTTAGTTCATGTCTATATATTTGGTGGTCTGTGGGTTATATGTAGTTTACCATGTCGAAGTTAATTATTTTGCTATTGTATTTTGCTATATTTTTTTTCATAGCGTAACCTAACTGAGGATTATTTTCCTCATTCAGCAGTTCTTTCGAGACGTTCAGCAGGTAGGTTGTAACGTTAGGCCGTGTTTTTTGTTATTTGTTCAGTTCATCTACTGGGGAACATTCCTCTGCCTCATCGGATCTCAATATTTACAGATATCACAAGCCTCTCCATGCTGTTATCTCTTCGAGATAATTACCATTATAAATCTTAATGTAAAGAAAATATTATAAATCACATGTTTTGTCACAGTGTCTTAAAATTAGATGAAAAATACCCCTGAAGTATATAGAAGTTGAACGGGTAGCTGCTACATAAAGCCCGGAATTGGAATTTTAGTTAATTATTACAAATAATTTATTGAAAGATATACTACACGTCATATAGTCGATGAATTTTAGGAAGCGGCAAAGATACATAAAGGTTAAATAAATATTTAATTTCATGTTATTATTGACGGGCAAAATATAGTCCTTAAATGTTTGAAAAATCATTCAGAGTGCAGAAGAATATAATATATTTATCAGTCACAAAGTACGATGATGAAATAAACGATAATTAATAAATTCTTCAATATTAGCGTAATTACTTCGCGGCCACATATTATATAAATATTAAGATAAAATACTTTGCTTAAACCACTATTTATTAAATACTAATTAAATGTATTAATTATAAATATATACATATAAAATCAATTTTATCGAAAAATATTGTTGTTGCGCTACCCGGATTTGAACCTGGATCTCTTTTCCAATCTGGGGAAGGTCCATTACCAACTATGCTACAGCGAGAGTATTTTTGACGACAAATTTTCGAACCTATATATTATACTTTTTCAAATTAATACATCTATCATTCCATTATTTGAAAGCCATCTACATTGTTTTTACGGAATCTCAAATATATTTGAGTAAACCGATAGCAGACGCTAGAATTAACAACTCATTTTTATTAAATTTTGAACACATTGATACAACTCATATATTATTAAGGAGAACACATTCTTATTGTGAAGTTGTAATTATTATCATGTATTAATACATTTAATTAGTATTTAAAACATCACAGACCTGTGTTCTGAATAGTTACAACTTCACAATTAGAATGTATTCTCCCTAATAATACTGTTTATTAATTATTCAACGTGTTTCAATACCTATGGTATCGTCTTCAGGAAACAATGTATACTGAAATTAAAAATACAAGCATAGATAAAAACACAACTATAAGGTGGTGGGTAACTAAATAGGAACTAATATGAAAACAAATTTAATAGGTGACTATTTGCAACTTATTTGAAATTTATTTGATTACTTAGTTACGCACCACTAGTTTTGTTTTCATCTATGCTTGTGTTTTTAATTTCAGTATATATTGTTTTTTAAAAGGTGCCATAGGTATGTCTATGTATCAATAAATAGTGGTTTAAACAAAGTATTTTGTCTTATTATTTAGATTATTAATAAAACTAACACAATAATAATAATTAAAACTTCATTGATTCATTGAAAATTTCAACTCCGGATTACATGCATCATCATTTTTCTCTTAATTCGCCACATTTGATCTCTATAATAGCTAAATTTTTAAACGAGAATCATATTGATTTCTGTTGAATTCTATTCCCTATAATAATACTGTACTTACTCTATGTAATGTAGCTTTGACGTGTTAAATGGTATAAATCACTATTAAGGAGAAAATTGCCTGAATAAAAAAAAAAGAAGTGATTTTCAGATGGCTGCGCATGGCCGCCGTTGTCACCGTCAAACCAGCAGCTACTTATCAACCTATCCGTTGTTCCATTCGAAGAGAATAATTTAATACTTTTACAGTATTATTTAAATAATTTAAAAAATAACGTCGCCATATTGTGTTAATTAATTATTTTATAAAACAAACATTTAAATCTTCCGCCAGCTCGGCATTATGATCCCCCCGGGTACCGCAAGAATAAATTATGATCCCGGAAGCCGTAAAATGAAGCGCGAAAATTGATTTTAATAATGTGGTGTCTAAGACCTTCTGATGAACGACGAATATAAATAATAAAGTAAAGCTTTTGTGATAAACCACGAAAGCTATTCTCTGAAACCCCGGGGCGCGGCGCCGCGACGCCCGTGGATGGCGGCGGGTGATGAGAGGCGACGCCCAAGTCAATTACCTTGATGTGTCGAACGCACCAGGTTTGAACATTATGTAACTAACAAAACACTCCATCTGTACTCTGTGTAAGGTATAGAGTAAGTTGATCTAATTTTGAATCTTGTCGCTTTCGCGATCTCTTGTGCATTCAATAATTATATATAATGTTAGATATAGAACGAAGTGTTCAACCCTACACCAGCAACATCAGCCTATAGAGAATGAATAAGTGGGCTTTCAACAGTAGGATCGCGTACTTTCCACAAAACTATTAAGTTTTAAGGTTGACAAGGATTTTCTATTCAAAAGTAAAACATGTGCAAATACATTATTTTAATGTCTAGAATAACCGTGGGAATGGGTTCGCTAATGTTTTCAATAAAATAAATTCCAAACCATTCACTATTATATAGGCAAAGGAAGCCTCAATAATCGACGAGTTTGTATAAAAAGATGTATGAATGTAGATGAGGCGAGAATTATGTATCATAACAAAAAAGTGAGGCGCTTTATCCTCTCTGCCTACCCTTTCGGCAAAACTGCGTAATAGTAAATTAGTTAATTAGGCATTTTCTGAAATATTTTTTAATGATATTGTAATCTTCTCAAATAATCCAAAAGAACTTAAAAACAGAGGTGTAAGACGTATAGTCAGTATGTTAGTATGCGAAATTACCCAAAACAATATTTTGTTCAAGGATACAAAAGCACTTAGCCGAAGTAAGGGACGGACGGTAATAAAAACTCGGGATTGTTAGACGCTGGTGGACCGACACATCTTGGGTACAGCGGCGAATACAGCGACGGTAATGCGGCAAACGTGACTAGAGTCACGTAGGCAAATGCACCTTAAGAGATGTATCATCATAGGCGAACAGTCCGGACAGAACCTCAGCCGGGAGTACTGGCTCCATAAAGACGAGATTTTATTTTCAATTAGAAAATAGAATCAATGTCGTCTCTAAAAGTATCAAGTAAGCGCTTCATAGATTGTAATTCCGGGGAAAATTTAAACTGTGCGCCTCGAGTTTAAGCTTAGACTGTGATGTTCTCTGCGTTAAATCGTTAATGTGAAAGAATCAAAAAGGGTCCCGCTGGATCTATAAAAAGTTGATAAATATAATCGGTGTAGCAAGAACAGACTGTCGCTATAGCATAATAATATCGCGTCCAGAGTCCCGGTTTGCCTGGATAATTGGGCCCCGTCTTGTCATCAACTACAAGCCTGAACTCCGTCACCCTACGCTGGCACCATAAGGAGCTGACTACACTTCACGTCCAGGATCCAGGACCATCCTAAGAGGTAATCCCTTGAGTGAGGGACCTGAATAATCTACATTAGACAAGCGTCCACATAGACAATTTGGCAGATAAATTAATGCTGGCATGATGAACACAAATATTTAATGTTAATTTTATTGTAATCATTTTTTGAATAGCCTTATTTATAAGTATTAAATTAAATTGTTCATTTTCCACTTTTAACACATGCAAGTATCTTAAAATATAGATTATAAATTTTCCTTATAAGAAAAATATTCTTTCATTTCATAACCATTTGACTTGTCTATATTAAAAAAGAACCAGTTAGGCTAGATGCCTCCCCCCTGAACATAAAGCCGAGGAAGAAAGAAGACATAACCTAACAAGTACATTGAAATAAGCTATATTTAAATTGAGGTTCTGTGAAATAATTCGAAATATAATATGTATATCGTAATGTATTATCATATTTTCAGAATATAATATATCATAATATTCTGTCAGAAAAATATTTAATTTCACTTAATTTCCTAAAATATTTATATAGTTACGTACAGTTTGTTTCAATGTACTGACTGCACGCGCCCGATTAAAGTACAATATTAAAATATTTTAAGACAACTAGACGAATAATATGTTACAAAAGACATATCTTTATAGTAATGAAATTAAAACACTGTTTAAAATGAAAATAAAAGTTATCTTGCAATTTGAGAACCGAGAAGAATAAACAATATATTTAAAACTATCATACGGATGGATCTACAAAAGTGTGTAGGTTCCAAGGTCACGAGACATCACGCGACAATCCTTTGCGTTAAAAGCGAATAATGCGAACTTTGTTTATAGTGAGCACGTATTACACGTTCGAACGACTGTTAACCATGAATAATACTATTTTGTTTCTGAACTGAGCGTGTATCATTATGAATATATCCATGTTAATATTAATCGATTATATTATTAATTCATTTTAGTTACTTTTCGTATGCAGATTTTAATTTTATTAATAGAATGTGTGTATCTATGTATTTTGTTAACAATGCTTTAAATTTTAGTTGACAAATAAATTATTTATTTTGTATATTAAATATAAGTATTCGTAGTATCCAAGGACCTGCATTACATGAAAGCAAAAGAGTTTATTCTTCTTTTAAATAGGCAATCTACCCTTCAAGAGTGATTTGTGCCATTAATCATTTTAAAACTTTATTTTATAAAAAAAAGTACCACAATATTACGGAATAGGAAATATTACATTAGAAGTCAATACCATTGTCGTTCAAAAAATTTGCTATTATATAGATTAAATGTGGCGAGTTAAGGGAAAGAAGATGACACAAGTTAACAGAGAGTCGAAAATTACCATTGACGAGATTACTGTAAAAAAAACCTGTGATCCGCGTAAAAACCGTGACAGCTAAAAAAGACATGGTCAAGGGTTTTCTTTTCGGCACCACACTCACATATCCATCATGCTCAATCTGAAAGTAAAAGAGCTATGTTTTTCTATAAATTCATGTCAGTGCAGGAAAGACGCCGCACTTGCTGTTTCTTCTAACGTGTTTATTATATGTTATTAGTGTTTGCACTTTTAACACACTCTTAATTAACTAACCGTGATCGATAGCTCAGTGCATGTTCAATTTTTGTCACATCGAAAGTGACTGTTGTGTGAAATATTATTGTCACTATTTTAAAAAAGGGTAAAAAAATTATTATGCTCGAGTTGTTTTTTCATGGATGGATCCAAACAATCACAAGGGTAATCGTCTTAAAATAAACCAAAGATATATTCCCCGCTCCCCTTGGTTCTCCGACAGGAAAGTCTCAAAAAGAACAGTAGAAAATATCTCTAGAATGAGAATTGGGCATTGCCAGGTGACCTCACATTTGTTCAGAATGAACATAATAGACTCCCCAATGTGTGAATATGGTGCCGAGGAGGAAACCCTTGACCATGTCTTTTTTGCCTGTCCATTGCGGATCACAGGTTTTTTTTACAATAATCTTGTCAATGGTAATTTTCAACTCCCGGTTAACTTGTGTCATCTTCTTTCCCTCAACTCGCCACATTTAAGCTATATAATAGCAAATGTCTTGAATGTCAATGGTATTGACTTGTAACGCAATATTCCCTATTCTATAATATTGTTGTACTGCTTTCTATGAAATAATGTTTAAACTTGTTTAATGGCACAAGTCACTCTTGAAGGGTGGATTGCCTATTTGAAAGAAGAAGAAGAAGAGTTGTTTTTGTTATTATGCTAAATTAGACGTGATTTTAAAGTAAGTGTGTTAATATTTTATTATGGTGCATGTAATTTATAATTATTCATTATTTTGAAAAGATACACATTTTTATGGTACGGCGTTTATCCTCTACTTGTTATTAAATATATATGACGTGCATTTAAAGGCACAAAAAGGAAAATAAAATAATCCAACTTCTATTGAAATTGTAAAGTAAAAGAATTTGTAATACCTCGGTTAAGTTATTGATGAATATTTTAAATGTAAATTCAATCTTAGGTCATTGTTAAGCAGATTTTATATATTTTCCAAAGTCTGTATTCTAAATAACATATTTCTTATTAGCAGTTTTTATTGAGAAATGTCATCAGTCAAATAAAAGCTGTTACAAAACCTTCAGACTTTTTGTATTGTATTGTAAAAAAACTTGTGAGCCCGCAGGTATTTGAATTACGGCTTAACCTTAAAATGTTATATACATCCATCAGTGTTCTCACTGTCTGTAGGTCGAGGATATAAATGAAACCCTCACTGCAACAACTCCGTATCATCAGTTTTTACAAATGTTGATACATATACGAAGCGTCGACCATTTTGGATGACACACAGTGAAAGCAGGTGAAATTAATTAGAAACTAATGGATTTGTAAAGAAAATTAATATTAATATTCATTATTATTTTTTGATAATCTATACTTCCATTTAGCGATTTTTATAAAAACTTATTTGGTATTTTTAAATGCTACTTTGGTATTTGACAATGATATTAACATATCTAAATACAGATCCAATAGCGACGAAGCGCAATCATGTAATTTGATTGTGTGTAATAGTATTATTATTTATTTTATAAGGTTATTTAATATACCAGTCGATGTCATGTTGTGACATTCACAATTGGGACAGTGCTTTTACAGGGGTGGTCTCATATGATGCACTGCTAATTTGGAACCTGTTATGATTTTATATAATTTTTCATTACATATTCAAATAAAAAAATATTCTTATCAATGAATAGGACCTGTGAAGTGGCCGTATTACTGTAATAAATTAGTGTGTACTTTATATAAGTAAAATATTTAATTTCTAAAAATAAAATAAGACGTTAACAAAATAAAGACTTTTCCAAAAAATACAGATTTTTTCGGCAATAAAACATATCAGATATCTCCCTGAGATTGCAGTTTCCCCGAAATTATTTGCTTATCTGAATTAACTATTTCTTCGCAAAGCACTCCGCGAGCGATGCCGAGACAAGTGAGCTTCTTTCGGAACTGGCAGTACCTATCGCAAAGTTTTCAAATTGATTGTGACTGTATTTGACACAGTCTCACTTATTTAGATGAAAAGTCTCGATAAAACGAGCCGGATTCGCTCCGTTCGATACTTTATAATGCCGAAACTTTCCAATCGACAAAGTTCACGATTCTCTTAAAACGAGTTGAAAAGAAAACGTGTAAATCTTAACAAAGCAGGGAAATCAAATTGACAATCAAAGGCGGTACACTTTCATTGAAGCCAAAGTTTTAATTGCTTCGCTGCTTAATGAATTCGCCGCTCCCCCCTACACCCCGTACCGTCGGTTTCTTTATTTTATTAAAGCATAACCTAACTTTTAACAAGGAAAACGGTAGACGTGTTTTTGTCATTTAAAACCGCATTTAATAACTTGACTCAAAGAGATTGTGTATAAAATAATAATTCACTGCCGCCGTGTTGTGTTATGGGGATGCCAACCCCTCCCGGAGAGGAATAGCACATCCTTATAGCAAAATTGGTAAACTTTGCATATACTCGTGGAAGAATTTTGTTCAAAATTTACACCCTTCATATCTTTTATATGTGAATTTTAGTTAGAATTTTTTTACAAAACAACCATTTACTTGTTCAAATATTATATTTATTACTTTTATTTTTTTTCATTTAGTCTATTCTCTCTTCGGACTCACCTTATTCTTAGGACGTTGACTCCCAACTATTATATTTTATTTTAAGTAGAACACACTTTTGCTGTGAAATTGCATTTTCAGAACATTGTTTCGTGCACAGACTAATAAATGAATAGACATGATATGAAGTGTATATATATATATAGGAGAGGGGTTTCGGGGAACATTATTTGCGAGGCGAGGAAGATTCTACACACATATATCCAACGAAACATAAACATAGATTATGACACATTAATGCAACAGTAAAAGTATTTACTCTTCGAAAATTAAATTTTTGTGTAAACAAGACATTTTTTACATTAATGCATATTATATTGTCAGCGTTTAAATTTTCGTTTCAATCGAGTCATAGTTTTTTAAAAAGTCGTGGACTTTTTTGATTGCGTGAGTGGCACCAAAATAATCACGTGAGTGCCACCAAAATGAACAATTTTGGACAAGGAATTTGCGTTAGTTCGTGTCTATTTATTTGATGGTCTGCGGATTTGTGGTATTTTTAATACAAATGAAATTAATCAACTAGATATATACAGAAAAAACCTATTTTATGAGTAAATATTTGATTACTCCTGATAGCAAACTAAATATTTTTTCGATGAATAGGTTTTTTCTGTTATCTTTCTAGTTGATTATTTAAATTTGTGATAATATTTTATTTTATTTAAAAAAAAACGTAATCAAATGCTTATGATCATATTAAAGTACAATTAGATTAAAATTAAATATTACAATTGAAAATAGTCGAGGAGAATGAATAGGATTGTTTAAATCTTTCGTGACGCGCAACATTTCTCAGCGTTCGTAGGCCAGTGTTTATGAAATTATGCGAGCTTGGATGTATGGTCTGCATGTAATATAATTAATATCAATCATATTCAGGAAGACATCTGTAAAAGGTTTTCCATGTAGTACTATGTTGGGTGATCTTGAATCCTCAATTCCACGTGAGCATGCAAATAGCATCACAATTATCTTCCGCACATGATAATGTCTTTTATTACACATATTTTCTTAACGCAAATTTTTCTAATGCTGTCTCTCAACGTCTTCTTTGTATTTTTCCAAGAGTTTTCATTTTCGAGCCTGTATTCTAATTTCAGTATTATAGTCATTTTGAATCATGAACAGGTATTATGGTAAATATTTTAGCTTTAGTGACTTCTTTTATAATTTAATCTTCCAAATTATATCTCATATATGGTCTGAAATATACATTTTTATTAATTTTATCTATAAAAGATCCTTGAACTACGTCCGTCTCTCCAGAATAATCTACTATGAGATATGCAGTAAATGTATCAACCCACTCTCTAACATAATCCAAAAATGTAATTAATTAATAATAATAAATACATTTATTAACTATTTTATTTATACAAATATGTTTTTATTCGAATGGCGCTTGTTTATGGGATAGAAATATTTATTTATAAAACATTCACTGACCTTTATCCAGGTACACTTGGGTAATCTAATTAATTCGTGGACATATTTAAAAATATATATTCCCAAAGTAAATTATGTTTATTATACCATCAATGAATTTGTTATTATATTCTTCATATTTAATAATACCGTGGAATTATTCTTACTATGTATTTTGTTTTAAAATATATCTTCTCTTTTCAAACACTTATTAATTATCTATTTTTTTTTAAATTTAAAATTTTATATATATATTTTTTTATATAAAATAAAACTCAGAATATGATTTGCCCGTAAGGGTAGTGACTTTTAATTTTTTTTAATGGTACTTCGTATTTATATATGTATGAATATTATTTTCAGAGCTATAGCTTCTTTTTACAAAGCAGACTGCAATAAGCATAAGTTGCCATTCTTTTCAACGTAGCATTAGTAATATCAGTTCTCATTATTTTTGCTGCATACAAAATCTAGCGATGTGTACACAAAAATAAAGTGAATTGCATATCTCTATATGAAACTTTTGAACAAGAAATGCTAAAATAAATATGATTAATATAAAATCCTTTTAGAAAAACTTAAAAAATATAAATTAAGTATTGAAATGGTGTCAATAATTATAATAAATCATTTTTCAAATACTAGTACCACGTAGCGCCACAAAAGGAGCTAGCTGGGCGTTCAGTCACTTCTTCACTGGGCTCTGTCCATCGGAGCTCCACTCGTGTTTAATTTATATTTAGAATTATGTGTAACCGAATCCTGTCCTCACTATAAGCTAAGTTGAATTCATAAATGTCCGAACACGAATGATGGTTTGAAATTATTTAAGGAAAACTATCTTTCATTCTTGGCATGTTGCCAATTCAAAATATCATTTGTTTACCATCCCTTCTTTTTCTTTTGGTTTCCTGCCCTATGCATTGACGACCATCGTTTTGATAAGCTCTTGGTACTCTGCGAAGTCATGGGTTATGGGAAACGATTCTCCTGCATTGAGTTCGATCCCCTGTTAAGGTTTTACTACTTGGATCGATCCATTTCTTCCCCTCTATTTTATTCAACATTGCCTCAGGCTCCACTTCGTATTTAGGTCTCTCGTTATAAGGCACGGGTATTTCAGTGTTCGACGCTTAAAGATATTCAAGAGAGTTTGGCATGCCTCTATTTATTATAAATTTTCACCAGCCGATGCCAGCCATAAATAAAAAAATGAATTAAAATTATAATTAAATCAAACTTACCTCTAAGGTTGAGTAGTGTTGGCAAAAAATGTATAAAAATTTGTGTAACTCATAACAATTAGATAAGTCTCTCAGTATATGTCTTTTTTGTAAGGTGAATGTTGATAGAAATACTACCAAAAGGCAAGACTAGCGATGCACAATAGAGTCCTGGTACCGACACTAATGTATGGAGGTGAGGCCTGTAGCTGGCAGAAGAGGAACGAAAGTAGACTAAATGCAGTGGAAATGAGATCACTCAGGCGTATATGTGGCAAATCCATTATGACAGAGTAAAAAATGAAGAAATAAGGAAATAATGTAAAGCTGATCTTAGTATGGTGAGTAAGATTAAAAAAGGATCACTTAGGTGGTTTAGTCATATGAAACGAATGAATGAGGAGAGAATGGCAAGAAATAAAGAAACAAGTGTTGATGGCACCAGAAGTAGAAGATGTCCGCGGAAGACTTGGCCAAGTAAACCAGATACTGGAGGATGGTCCTGTTAGAAGCCTCAATAATCGTCGAGCTTGGTATGGCGCTCTATCTTCTCTACCTATTTCCGCGGGAAAACGTGTGATGGTAAGTACTACTTATTGCAGACGGTTTCATGACGCAATTTCCGAAATATTTCAATGCACTTTTTACGATCATGATCAGTAGATCCCAAAAGCGCTTTTCGTTAAAAAATTAACTGTATATATAATATAATTATCAGAGGTATGCGTTGTGGTTGGATACTTCTACGGCATGTGCGTTCAGGACTGTGTCCAGCTCGACATGCATACATGCATATAGGATAGAAAGGATTTGCGGACATAATAATATCTTAATAGATAAATATCCGATATCAAAAAATAAAATTCTTAGTCAATTTTTTTTTAAATTCGTTAACATGGTTAATATTTGTATTTAACAAACAATTGTATCGTAAAGTAATAATAGAATACCTAGTTATAATAATAAATTACTGTTTTAAATATATACATTTTATTTAAACCTACTATCTTTTATTGTATCACTGGCGTATTGTTAATTCAAAAAAAACGAATAATTTGTCGAATTTATTATAACACATTTATTAATTTTTTACATTTGATTATCCGTGTGTTTTCCAAAAATATATTTTTAAAAAATAAGGTACACAAAACGGGAAATAACTTTAATTTAACACACAAATTAAATCTATCTGATTCTTGCGACCAGGGCCGAAAGGTATTTTTATCAACTGAATTTGATGAGATTGATGTAGGTAGCACTTATTTCAAAATTAGAGAATGTAATAATTATTTTCCAAGAAGTCCGAACAAAGGGGAAGTGTTTACAATCAAAATACTCTTCTAAAATAATGGAAGTATTCATAACATTATTTTAATTGATTTTATATTATCTTATAAAATATTTATTTATTCTTGACTTGAATTAGTTCAAGAAGTAAAAATGTGTATTTACAGAGATAACTTATATTAATTTAGCTGAAAATAAAATAATGTATACAATAAAAAAAAGTCATTATTTCAAAAAATAACAAACACTGTATAAACCATTTTGATTAATTTAACGTTCACGTTTCAATACTACAATATCTTCATCAGGATCGACGTAAGCTAATTGATTCATTAAATTAATCCATCTGTCCTAACGATGATGGATACAGTAGTATCGAAACCGGTCGATATTAAATTAATCAAAGTCGTTTATATAAAGTCTATTAATTTTTAAAATTGGTAATATATATTCACAATGTTAACGTTGTAAACATAATAAAATTTATTAATATTTTTGAGTTTGTGACATGTTAAAGTAGTAGGTAGATATTTTTTGTACTCTATTTTTAAATATGAATCAAATATACTAATTAGAAAGATGTACATATAAAAACAATTGTATTGAAAAATATTGTTGTTGCGTCACCGGGATTCTAACCTGGCTCTCTTTCCAAACCGGGGATAATGCACCTTTTAGATAAAATTGATTTTATATGGATATCTTTCTAATTAATATATTTAATTCATATTTAAAATATCACAGATCTATGTTCTGAATAAGTATAACTTCACAATAAGAATGTGTTCTCCTAACTCTATTTTTAAGTTGGTGTCACATCGACCGCTTTGTGTTAATTCGGTATAGCTCCAAAAATATACAAATATTTGAAAATTGAAGAAAAATACGCAATCATAAGAGATATTTCTATTTTAGGAATTATTTACAGATAATCAGAGTTACGAAAATAATAAATTCTTACACCTAGTATAAACTCTTTGAAAGAATGAATAAAAAAAAATGTTTAGATATTAAGTAGTTGACAGATATACTCTTTGTACAGTGGTTTAATAGTTTGATTTGGCTAAAATATTACATATATAATACTAAGATAATTATTAATAGCGGCAGCAAATAAAAATTTAAATAGTGGGAGACACTTAGAAAGTCTCATCCGGTAGTGGACAAAAAGATGAAATATCTAAAATATAAAATATATATGATATTTTGATCTACAAAAGTTTATGATAATTAATATTATACTGGTATATATATACACACATTTCTGTAATCTAAAGAGAAAATAAAAATATTGACAAATATTCAAGCTATAATTACGGAAGTGTTTTATTTAGTATATTAGAGTTAAAGAATGTACACTTAATATGGGATATCTATCTCAAACGCGAGAATTATTTAAAGGATGTATTTTTATAATGATGTTTATCAATCAGTGTCTCAGACAACGTTCGATATAAATCGAGAAGTTCGAAAAGGGTAAACGTTTGCTCCTGTATACATTTCACCTTCGTGACGTTTACCTCTTTTATTTTATTTTCTTGTTTATTTCTTCTCCTGGCAGTGGCAGTGACGTGCGGGTCTCGGCTGATTGCTTTACGGAATGATTGACTTAGGGTTTGATTCCTGAGAAAGTTGGCCGTCACTTCGAGAGCGTTCCATTACTGGTTGGTTCTATTAATCCCACTCATCAAATCTCCGATTCTTATTACACCAGACCCGTGCTTTCCGGGTTTATAGAAGAGCTTCGAATAGTTTTCTCGTGTAACTTTGTTTATTAGGAAAACTTTCTCGAGCTGGGATTCTTCCTGCGAATAGAATGGCCCGATTCCGGCTGAAGTACTGGCACTCGCATACATAAAGATGGGCGAGAAATGCCTAACCCATTTAAACTTGTAAAAAAAACATTTTTACTCTGAAAAGACGAGAACCTTTTAGGTGATATCATTAGGCAAATATCAACACAAATGGAAAAATAATTCGCAAATATTTGACAGAGGATTTTTCTCTCGAAATGGATATGGCAGAAAAACTGTGAAAGTAGACTGAACAGAATGAAAATGTAATTGTAAAGAAGAAGGTATGACAGTAAAAAACTTATGATGCCAATCTAAAGCATATATACAAGTATTAACTAATGTTAAAATAATAATAAAATTCAATAATAATTAACTAATATTAAAACCGTTCCTAGGACGGATGTGAAAGACGTAAGTGCCTACGTACGACGGTTTTAAAAAAAAGTATTAGTTTAAATAATTACCTACCTATGTACAGTACAGCAGCAATATAAATAGTGTTTCAATTTACAAATTTCTGATAATTTGAATTAACTTTTTATTTGAAAAATTAACATTTAAGACAAAGAGGTCATATATCATATTTAACTAAATCGTAAATTTCGAAGTAAATTAAGATTCCAATGTAATGTATCAGTTTTATTTAAAACTTCATTACACTTAGAAGGTTGTTGGTATATTGTATGTTTTTAACAGTGTATTTTATGGTATTGAAATATTTTAACTAAATTATTTGTTTATACACCCCTTTTCAAAGAAACGTGAATTCTCGAATTTAAAACGTAATTACAATATCAAAGTGCACCAATGCGTAACAGTACCAATAACTTACTAAAATTGCTTAATGACTATTAGTACTCGCGGTAGGTTATTAATGTGTGATTTTTCTGACATTTCCAGGTATTTTGCGGACATTTTTGTTACACTTTTTTCATGTTTTTCTTGTTTTCGTTGTTTATATATGATAATGTGCATTAAAATATTAAAATATGTACACATAGTAATTTAGTGATGATTCATTTGATTTGTTTTTTCTTTAGGTTGGGGAGACTGGACTGAGTGGAGTCCGTGCAGCGTGACATGCGGCGGCGGAGCGCAGAGACAGAAGCGAGCGTGTCACGTGCCTAGCTGCCCAGGGCCGCACGCCAGACTCAGGAAGTGCAACACGTTCGACTGTCAAGGTGACAACTCTTCACTAATCGTTGTAGCATCACCACCACCGCTAGATCGTGCCTCTTATCACTGTCACTTGTCCCAAGGAACAACACATTTTAACTTCCTGGGAACCCCGGGAAACACATTTCAGGAAGATCATTAAGCATGTATATGGTATCGTACATTTTCGTATTTAACGATTTTTGTCTTATATTCTAAAAATCTGTATCTTGGTGCTAATGTTACGTACATTTAAAAAAAATACGGTAACATACCCACGAAAGGATCCCCTACATTCAGTGGCGTGCAGTTCGTATAGATTTAGGTTATGCTGTTATCAATGATATTATACAATCGCATATAATATACGTATTTTCGTTTTACCAATATCTTTGGACATAATAAATTCGTCGTTTATACGATCCTACCATGTATTTATTTATAATTTTAGAGTACTATTAATATTGTTTTTAAAGTTTAAGTTTTATCGTGAAATAATACTTTCTTATTTATATAAAAAATGTATGGACATTTTAAGAACACTTTCATGACTGAACATGAATAATTTATTGTTAGAAAATTCTTAACGTAATAACTAGGCGAATCCCGGTGGCGCAACACCAATATCTTTCGATAAAATTGGTTTAATATGTATATTTTTCTAATTAATATATTTAATTCATATTTAAAATATCACATACCTATGTTCTGAATAATTACAACTTCACAATAAGAATGTGTTCTCCTAATTAAAATAACTAACCAATTAATTCGAATAGTATAAAAATTCTAACAGAAAACGTACATTTTATAAAAAATCTGAGAATGTATTCATAATACTTTTGACTTGTGTATGATTTGAGTGTGAAGTCGTATCTACGAATAATCATATTTCAAGGTATATGGTAAAAATTCGAAACATTAAAATTTTAAATAACATTTTCGATCAGATGTATTTTTTTCTTTTTTAAAATTATGGCACTCAATTATACAAGAAAATATATTTTTCACAAAAATCCGAGAAAGGGCTGTATTCTCTATATTAACCCAAAAGCGTCATTTTCCATTTGTTTTATTTCGACTTGGTACTCTTATTAATATGCCATCTCAGCACTAGACATTTGTTTTCGTAACATATACACACTGCTTATCAAAAATGTACGTCTTCCATTTCTGCATTCTACTACATGCTCCAAAATAAAACAGGGTTTAAAATATCAAGACAAAACGTAGCGTATTTGATCAGTAGTCATATAAACTTACTTAAATATTATCACGCACATCTACGCATACTATTATTTTTCTTACTAATTATTAGGATCATATATAACTATCGTTATTTTATTATTATGATTATAATTATTATATTATATAGGCGTGGATAGATTCAAATATTGTAATATAAAGATATTCAATTTAGTATAAAAATCATATTGCATTTAGATATGATTTTTTTTTAAATAATACATAATAATCGAATACTAAAAATATACGAAATACTAAGAATAATACGAAAAAATAATAAATTATTTAAAAATACTAATAGTATTAAATAGAAAGATATACATAAAAAATTAGCTACCGGAATTTGATCCTTCATCTCTTTCCAAACCGGGGAATGTGCATTATCCAACTACGCTACAGCGACAATACTTTTGACGACAAATTTTCGAACCTATATGTTACACTTTTCATGTTAATACATTTATCGTTTCATTATTTGAAAGACATTTACTTTGTTTTAATACGTTTAATATATATATATATACAGACTTAAATTTATCAAGAATAGGGGCCACCCTAAAAGAACTACGCATATTAATATTATACAACCATATGATTACATCAGTATATCTCAACTACGCGAAATTTGTGCGGCTGTTTTCATACTTTCTCGACCTCTGACCCTTAGAGCATTAATGACCGAACTGCTGTTTTATGCACTATGTTTACGTTTTCAATTATATAAAACTTCAGATAAAGACCATCACTAAAGCCATGCTGTTAATTCTATTCTCTATATTAAGGTATGTTGTGACGTTTGTCAAAATTATGGAACCCAGGTTGCATTGTATGTATTGATTTGATGCATAGGTACACGATCTCACATGGCAATTGTTAAAATAAAACGTAATGGACTTGGTTTTATCTCTACTACTCAAGTGAAATAATAGCCTATAGACAATGATAAAATTTGAATAATAATAATTAAGTTAAATTCCAAAAATAAAGTAATCATTATTGAGGAGAACACAAAATCACATTTTCAGAACGTAGTTCTGTTGTATTTTAATACAAATAAATTAATCAACTAGAATGATGTACAGAAAAAATTTATCTATCGAAAGAATAATTAGTTGCTATCGCTATTTGAACCTGGACCTTTTCCTATTCGGTATCCTATGCTATTTTAGCTTCCAAACTAAAAATTAAAGATCACATAAATCTTTTAAATTACAGTCTTCACGTTTTATATATAAACCTTAAGACACTTGTTAGCACAGATAATAATATCAGTGTAATTTTACGTATTAAACAGCTCATTGATATAGATGAGGAAACTAATCGGTCCTAATATTCTTCCTTGAGGTACTCCATAAGATATTTGTTTGCGTGGTTTTCCGTTTGCAAGATATGTTTTGAGCTCTACCAGAGAGGTGCTCTCAGAATCAGATAGTTGGTGTTATGTTGTGTACCTATAGGATCACCTTAGAGCCTTATCATAATTTCTTAATGTTTAGAAAGATCCAAGTTCTGGTTTTTGGAGTTTGTACTTGGGCAAGAATTGGGCGTAATAGCTGTCATTTGCGAATGCTCATTTATTTGGCCAGTCATTTTCCTGAACAATAACACGGTTTTCTCAAGCGACGATCAGAAGGCCAAACTTTTCGCATTTCGCAAACTACGTCTTTACTTCAAGGGACAATAGAAAACAAGTTGACGTCATTTATGCGGGTCTTCGAAGGCGTTTGACAAAGTTAGTCAATTAATACTAATTATTGTGATAAGGCTCGGGATACACGGACATTTTTTGTATTTAAAAAAATACATTATCAAAAAATTCTTCACATCCTCCAAACTTCTAAAAAAACTATTTGTACTCAAATCCTTGTTAATATCGTTCGATACGACCCCCTTTCAAAGTAATAAATCACTTCGAATTTTTTGTAAAATATGGATTGTTATTATTCATTTGTATCAGAATTTATACACTAGATTCTTTTTTAAACAAAACTCATATAAAACACTCGTGTTAATATAAAACGAATATACTGAATTTTTTTTTAATAATTAAGACAATATAGGTACTGATTGAAAAACCGTGACCATTAAAATTGTTTTAGTGTGCCAGAAAAATGTCTAAGTATGGAAAATTTATACATATTTTTCTTGTGAGTCTAAAGCCAATGTTTTAAAGATAAATCTGGATTTATGAAATTGTCAAAATGTTAAAATTAACACTTCTTTATTTTTTGATAGTGTTAAAATATTTTGTGTTCATGTAAAAAATCGTTTTTAATAAATATTTTGTATTTACTCATACGCTTTAAGACTTCAGTTATTATGTAAAACTATGTTTTGAATCAAAAACATAATAATTGCTTAATAAAATATTTTTTTTATCGGTCCTATTTATGTGTATTTTCTACTGTTCTTTTTATAATTGCATATTTTATTGGCATTTTAGTTTCTACACAATGCAATTGCATACTGAAATACGTCGATAAAAAAACAAATAATCGTGTGTCTGCTTATGTTTACTTAATTTTTTTTAGTTTATTAATAATATATTTTGTTTGCGGTATAAATAATGTGAAAATACCGTTGACCAGAGAATTAAGTACTTTTTTTAAGTACCTATATATTTTTTAATTTATCGCGTATTTATTCAGCAGGTATTTATTATAAAAAAAAAACAACTTTGATTTTTTTAAAAATTTACATTTTCATGTAATGTTTGCTCGGATACAACTTTTTTAATGTAATGCTTCCTCCAATATAAGTAATGTTTGCACTAATAAATACTCTTATCTTTTGCATCAATAGTACTATTTTATAAAACATTTGCTTCAGTATTGCTCTCATCGTTTTATTTTTACTCCAATATTACTCTTTCCGAGACATTTTTACTTTAAAAACATACAATTAATGTGCGAAAGTCCTGCCAAACTGCACGACAGTTTGTTGGCATGGCATTTGCTCTCATATATTATCTGCTTATCTATACATACTTCTAATAAAAATGTACACATCATCAATTTTTATCAATTTATTTTTAAATGTTACAAATTTTAAATATATTTATTTAATAACGAAATTGAAAAAAAAAAAAACAAAATGTGGAAGTTGTAAACGCGGTCGCTGAGGTAAAAAAATTATCTCTGCCTAAGCCCTGCAGAAAAGGTGTGATAGTATGTAAGTATGTTGGTTATACAATATAGCAATCATTCTGACTTTGAAAGCATTTGGATAGATGAATATGCGCTTTCCATTGACCGGTCGTTCATATATCACAAATGAAGATATATCTGTGTTATTCTGGTGGGAGAACACTATTCAGTCTAGAAAAAGTAATAACTAGTTTACCAAGATAATTGATTGAATATGAATAACTAGGTTATTATTTTTCTTTCATCTATTTTATATATATCTACATCCTTTCACCTGCGTTATTTTTTCTCATCTTAATAAATGATCGTCACATGTTGAATATAAACTGTAGCTACTTATTTATACAAGTTAATATAAAAAATTGATATATTACGAGTTGATTTGTATACGTTATATTAACCGACCATGCTATAGCACCACAGTGAATTGACGACAAATTTTCGAACCCTTAAAAAATTAATACATCCTATTATTCGAAAGCCATCTTCTTTATTTTTACGGAATTTCAAATACCTTTGAGTAAACCGATAATTAACAATTCATTTTTATAAAATTTTGGACACATTGATAAAATTTATATATTATTAAGGAGAACACATACTTTTTGTGAAGTTGTAATTATTCAGAACATAGATATGTGATGTTTTTAATATAAATCAAATCAAATTTAATAGAAATTAGAAAGATATACATTAAATTTGAAAAGTATAACATATTAGTTAGAAAATTTCTCGTCAATTCACTATGGTGCTATAGCATAATCGATTAATGAACGTTTCCCGGATTGGAAGAGATCCAGTTTCGATAGCAATAACAATATTTTTCGATAAAATTAATTTTATACGTAAATCTTTCTAATAAATACATTTAATTTGTATTAAATACATCACATACCTATATTCTGAATAATTATAACTTCACAATAAGAATGTGTTCTTCTTAATAATGAAAATGAATTATTTTGCATCTTCATTATGTTGCCTCCGCTGCGGCGATTCAGAAAAAAAATATTATTCCCGCAGAAGACATCGTTCACACAGTTCACATTTCTGATCTATGTATTTGGTATGTAACGATGCTGTTTCTATCGAACCAATCACACAGTCTGACACAAGCAGGTGTTTTAGTCAGTTCATTGCCTTCTGGGTTGCTTTGTGGACTTAATACCTGAATTGCCCCTTGGGAGACCATAGACTGGGCAGGTAACCACAATGTGTTCGCTATTTGAGTAACTCCACACTGGAGGTGACCCCTTTACGCCATATTTGCATTAAATATAGATGTCGAGTGTTTCAGATTTAGATGCGATCCAGTTTATTAATTTTTATAATTGAAAAAATATTACAAAATAATTTGTTTATTATGTTTGAACGGTTTGATGGAGATGAGGTTTGACAATCACTGATGTATGTATTTTTGATGACATTACGCTCGTGACCAGTACGAAAATTGAACCGGAAATAATTTTACAAAAAGTATAAATCGTGAACGAGCAGTTTGGTTTAGAAATAAATCGGTCAAAAATATAAATATCAGTTATACACCGCGATAATTCATAACAACAAACAATTGCAGGATTGAGTAGTTCAAAAAATAATTTATTTGGGCGCGCTGATCACGGATACAGCGACAGTGGGAAGAAAATTTGATAACGCATACGACTAACTAATGTTGCCGTGAACCATCTACGAGAATATTGAAAGTAACGTAAAGCAAGCAATTAAAACGATTTTCCGTCCTCGTATATCAAAGAAAGTCAGATAAATGCGAGCGAGGAAACAGTACAAGTTCTAGTGGAAAAAATGACCAGTTTCTAAAAACCAGTGATTTTCTGGTATAGGTTCGCGTCATTTAAGTTCACGGATTTCTTGCTGTATAGAGAATGTAATAGACCTAGTCCATAATATTTTGTGGGTGGATACCTCACTAAGTTAAGGGATATGTTCCTAATCTCAACCATGTCATAGATTTTTAGGAGTTAGGTCGATGGTTAAATGAAAGAAATGTTATTTTCGTGTTTATTGTGATGGATATAACAATGAAGATAGATGAGAATGAATATAATATATGAGTGAAGATGTGCGTGGATTTCGAAGTGAAGCGAGTTGGCGGTCAGTCAGTCAAGACCGCCGTTGTGAAACGATGACACCAGAGAGACTGATTGGCGGTGAATGTTTGAGCCAGACTTGTAGCGGCAGCCGGCAGCGCTTTCGCTAGCGTCGATGCCGACTGAGATGGAGGTGAATATGAATTATGATCGCTACATATTATTTTCATTAGCATTAGCATTTCAAAGAAATCGTAATTATGCGATTATTTAGATTAATTGAAATATTTTATTTTAAATCAAATTAAATTAATTTATTTATTATACTTTATTGACATACATGTTTTTGTTGTAACAGAGGTAAATATATTATAATATAACATGATAAACATAAGATACAATTATATTGCAATTAAGTATATACTCGTAGTTGTGTGGGATGAAGTAGAATCCACCTCTGATATATGCAGCATTGTTCTGGCTACTTTGCTAGACTGCCGTCTGTGTTAAAATAGCCAGTTATTTTCGTGAGGTTGTGGTGTTACTTATTTCAAGAAAGATAAAGATTCGACAGGAATAAAAATAAAAATAGAGAAAAGAATGTAGTCAGATTGTTGTAGAACTAGTGAATTGTTAGTGTAGATATTACGTTAAAATATTGGATAGCGACGCTTCTGATTGATCTCTACCCAATTAGATTATATACTGGGTCCATATTTGTGTAGCCTTATTGGAATCGAACGATTTTCAGTTGGTACTGAGTGTGTTGTATAGTTTTAGAGTTAAGAACATGTAGAATCTTTGATAAAATGTCGTTCGTTGTTTGTCTTGTGTTGTGTCCATGATTTATTGCTTGGGGTGAGTTATTGTTAGCATGGAAATATTGGACGAGTCTCAACACATGGATTTGTTTTACGTCTAGGGCATTGTACTTTTTAAATATAAGATCTGATGGATATCTTAAGGGACAACTATTGATTACCCTGTTAATTAATATTATTGATTCTAGATTATGATATATATTGAATACAAGAAATGAATGGTCATCTAATTTCGAGTGGCAAGACTATTTTTTGTTACATGATTTAGGGCCTGATGCAAAAATATAGATTAATAATAGATAAACTTTGCAAAAAAAATATTTATTTCCATGTACATAGAAATGTTAACATGATTTTGCAAAAGTTTCAAACAGTAATATTTTTATACTTTTAAAATTAGCAATATTAACTTTGTGGTTAAAATTCATATTTTTGTTTTATTATCTTTCTTTTATTAATTTTATTATTATTTTTCGAAACCGGTAGATGTATTTAAACTCAATTAAGTGGTTAATAAAACAAAGATAAAAAATAATAAAATAATATTTTTTGTAACGATGTAGAGTTAGCACACATTACTTGAAGATTTTCGACTCATAATGTAGTCAGGTATCTATCCATAAAATATTATGGACAAGGTTTGTCCGTGTATGTAAATAAAATCAAATATTGAGTTACCGGATATTTTGAAACCATTTAGAATAGCTGTTAATTTTTGTTCGTCAAGCACAAAGCCGTTCAAAGCATCCGAAAATATTCGTCATTGCTGCTTATCGGAAATAGTAACTAGAAATGAGATACGCGGGAAAGAGGGGTATATGAGTGGTTACAGAAATTAGTTTAGCAAACTGCTTGATATTTTTTTTCGGGAACTTAAAACGATCATTAATTATATAATGTGTAAATGTGAATGGGCAGGCCACATCCTTCGGAGGATGGAAAATCGACAAATCCAGACATCGAGAGAGAATCAAAAGGCCGATCTAAAGCGGATTACCCTAAATTCCGCTGGACCAACGAAATCATCCAATTCTACGAAAATACAATGGACAGTGAAAAGTGGGAGACACTTAGGGAGCCCTTCATCCAGCTGCTGACAGAAGCGGCCGATTATGATAATTAATGATGGATGATATATGAAAAAACTAGTTACAGAAGACACCTGCAATCTATGTACTTAAATAAGCTCTGCATAATTGCAGTAGTATTCAATTCAAAAAACAAATTTATATTCAATATTTGTTTTAAGTTAAATTTATTTTCCTAAAATTCTAGTTAAGCACAGTTTATATTTATGTAAATAAATGCACGCTGGTGAGCTACAAGAACATGTACTGTTAAAAGCTAACTAGCTTTATGTGATCATGTGATATGTACATTTTGTATGTATGGTTTATATTCAATGTGAGATTGGATTGGAGACGATATACGTAAATGTCTTAATATGACTTACATTGATGACGCATGAATTATTGTTATTAATAAACTCATTCATTTTGTTGTCAATGTGTAAAGGTTCCACTTTATTAATAAAAATAAATATAAGCAATACAAAGTATAATATATCACAAATATAATTTTGCACATCATTAGATTTACTGTGCCTACTTCTTTGATAGTAGTACGGCGCGATAATATTAAACATAAGCTAAGATACACATATTAAATTAATTTATGTTATCATCAATTTTAATACTTTCAAAAATATAAAGGTATAAATAGTGTTAAATATTTTAGGTGCGGTGAGTCCCCTGGACTCGGAACAGGGCCGGCCGAGACAGGGCCGAGCCCAGTGGGCCCGAGTGCCGGGGCGCCTGGGCGCCTGGAGGCTCAAGGCCGACTCCTACGTGTGGCTGCCCTCGGCCCAGCTGTTCCACCAACCGCAGCCCACGCAAGGGTTTCCAAAAGACTTCACGCTGTTTCTCTCCTTGCGACTTAGACCAGAGGTACGTAAAATATTCAAATTCATTTTATATTATATTTTGTACTTATTTTATGAAGAATGATTATCTGAATTTAGATTACAAAGTTGAAAAAGTTAATCTCTAAATAAACGCTAGTAAAACAAAATACCTTGCTAATTAATTTTGATTAAATTTGTTGACTAAAAAATATATATTCTCGTACTCGAAATCATTGAAAGTCATTAAAGTTTCAAAATTTGTATCGTAGCATTCGAACATGCTACGTAATATTATCATTTTTTTAAATGTCTAAGTATACGAGGTTGCGATACATTCGTCTGTATTAAATATAATTTAAAAACAAGATTGTTAAGTACGTAATTATACACTGCTATGCTCTGCGGGTGGCCGCTAGTCGGCCGTTGGTGACCGCTGCGTGGTCAGTCTAAATAGAATCTATATATTTAGCTAAAGTATCTCTATATATATAGCTAGAATCTATATAGCTAAAGCTTTCCCCAAAACAATCCACACGTAAATAAAATCTCGATGTCATTATAATTATTCCACCTTTGTAAGTTAGCCGATAAAACGAACATAAATAATATGTACGCAGATGATGTATAAGAAACGCGGATAGACAATAATGAACACAAAAATGCTATTTTGTTAGTATAATGTGCATTTAAGAAAAGACGGAATCGGATGAAACGTCAAAATTCAATAAGAAAAGTCAATAGCATAGATAAGAAAATACGGCAGATATCTTGCATGTTTTTTCTTATTCGAAATTCAAGACAATGTAAATTTTATTTCAAATTAATATATATATATATGCTGGTATTGAATATATAAAAAAGAAAACAATTAAGTAATCTTTACCTAGAGATATTAAAATCACGTTCGTTTTTGTCCTCGCTTCTCACAGACCTGGCCGTTAAAGCAAATACTATATAGCTATATACTACGTCCAAAGCCGCAACATCCAGAAAGTCATATATAATATACGGGGGAGCTCTATATTATTATCTCATTATTTTTTAATATAATTTGTTCACAATGTTTATTTGATTTCATTTTTTGTTCATTTCATTTTATTATAGTACGTAGGTACTAAAAAGTTATATTTAAAAGGTCTTTGTACCGTAAATGAATAAATATATAAATAAAATACATGATAGCTTCCAAAATGACAGATCAAAAGCAACAACGTAGTGAAATTTGTATCGGGCCTAATGCCTTTGACAAAACAAAAAATTCACATATCTGGGCTCAATTATCACTGACAATAACGAAAATACTGCAGAAGGCCAACTATTTTTAGCCGCCTGTAATTTAGTATCTGAAAGCATCTGACTTTACTTTCATGTTATTTTAATTTTAATTTGTTTAGATATGTGCTGCGGTGGAAAGTCGCACTATATTAAACGTATGTGAAGAGCGTTTGTAAAAAGTATAATGACTATTTTTTTAATTATAATGTATGCCACATATTTTATGTATTTTGTCATTGAACTGTTAATGCTCTGTAGATTATAAAATTAAATTAAATCTACTTACTGACCCGGAAAACTAATATACAGATTTTAAAAATATTCACTCCACTGACCGGCTATCATATATGGATTCATGTGCTGGGTTATCAGTGAAAAATATGAAAAATTATTACCGGTCTTCGAACGTAGGATTCTAACAAGTATATTTGGAGCCAATATTGAAAACGGGGCGTGGTGTATATGCTACAACTACAACAATAACATTTTATTTTCTCTTTATTTTAAATAAATCGAGATGGATCCATGGAATACGTGTCACATAAATATTCATACAATTGCGGTGGCCCTGCTCACGCCTCACAAATCTGCATAAATAAACACTCTATAGCCATACAGTACGCCTGGTACCCACGAAACTGCAGGCAACAATATACCGCGATCGAAGCAGTATGAGTAACAACCAGAACCATTCACTCATTTCCTGGCCAGCTCCTTGGACACATCTTAGGCACCACCTTCAGTAAACTACGTTTATCTTGAACATTGTATAACGTTACAAACAGTTTAATTTCGATTGTGGATTTTTTGTAAATGAACGCAACTATCGTAAATACTATTTCATTCATAATACATCTGCTCCAGCCACAAATAATGACATAAATAGCTGCCTCTACATTAGTAACATTTCATGTACACCCTTTTAATACATCATAAATACAATTCTCATACTAGTGACCCTTCAGAGTCAATAATAACTAACAAACACAAAGTCACTAAATAATTATTTTTTTAAATCAGATTTCTCATTGAGTTGACATATATGCTGTTTCAAGGAAAAATGAAATATCAAATTTGGTCTATAGATGGCGATGGTGTAGTGGTACTCGAAGCGAGTCCACGTACTGACATATATACAACTTTCAAAAAAAAATTATAAATGTGGAGATAAAGGGGTAAGAATTGGTGAACGTTCTATATATATATATAAAGTGCCAAGTGGCTTAAGCCAACCAAAGACAGGTCGTAAGGCCTATAATCACCCCATATTTTCCATAAAATATAATAAAAATAGCTTTGTCTCTATCTGATATTTATTTAAAATATGAATTAAATATATTAATTATAAAGATATACATATAAAATCAATTTTATCTAAAAATATTGTTGTTGCGCCACCGGGATTCGAACCTGGATCTCTTCCCTAACCGGGGGAGGTGCTTTATCCAACTAAGCTACAGCGACATTATTTTTAGCGACAATTTTTCGACCTTATATGTTACCTTTTTGATATCAATACATTTAATCGTTCCATCATTTGATAGAGCCATCTACCTTATTTTACAGAATCTCAAATACCTTTGAGTGAATCTGATAGTAGACGCTAGAATTATTAATTCATTTTTATTAAATTTTGGACACATTGATACAACTTTATTATTTTTTAGGAGAACACATTCTTATTGTGAAGTTGTAATTATTCAGAACATAGGTCTGTGATATTTTACATATGAATTAAATATATTAATTATAAAGATATACATATAAAATCAATTTTATCGAAAAATATTGTTGTTGCGCCACCAGGATAAAAAAAAAAAAGATATTTATTTGCTAATTAAATGTAGTAGTTAGAAAGATATACATATAAAATCAATTTTATCGATAAATATTGTTGTCGCTACCGGGATTTGAACCTGGATCTCTTTTCAATCCGGGGAAGGTGCATTAACCAACTATGCTACAGCAGACAGTACTTTTGACGGCAAATTTTCGAAACCATATGTTACACTTTTTAAATTAATACATCTATTGTTCCATTATTTGAAAGCCATCTACTTTGTTTTTCATTTAATTAGTATTTAAAATATCACAGACCTATGTTTTGAATAATTACAACTTCACAATAAACTGTGTTCTCCTTAATAAACTATTTTCAAACTAAGCTAAACCCACGTGCTATGAAAATAGGACTAACGTGATGGCCTACTGGAACGAGGCTCGAACTCCTGACCATTAGATTACTAGACGAGTATTGTTACCCCTAGACTATGTCCAAGATGTCAAAATAACCGAGATGAGCTGGTTATGTTCAACGCATGGATTCAAAAAAATGAAAGTGTTTGATGCAAAACCTAAGCAGTGGTGGTTGGATAGAGTTACTCAGGACGCGAATATACCTGTCCCATATTAATAAACCATCGTTACACTTAATACAAAACTTGTAATCATGCAGTCATAGGGTAAAGGACATAGACTACCAAATATATATATGGACATGAACTAATAGAAATTCCTTGTTAAAATATTTTCATTTTGGTATTTCATAAAATATTCACGTCACGAAAACTTATTTTATTCTGCCCATTCAGTGAGCTCATTCATTATTTTAATTTTACAGTACTCTTCTGTATACGAGTGACGTCATAGAAACTTGATTATTATACAGGTGAAAATTAAATATTTAAATCTGTGTACGATCGACAAATATTCATGTCTATTAATTTCGTAAAATATGTAATCTGTAAGACATCTAAAGTTATATGTATGTATATATATTTAGTGGTGAAACTCTTAAGATTTAATTTCCATTTTCAAGTTAAAGTGTATTCAAAAATAATTATCATAATGTTGCCGGTGAATAATATTACAAATACAAAATAAATATGAATCAAGAAAAGTTCATAAATTGTGAGATCTTGGTGCACCTAAGATTAAAAACAATATCTACCTACAGACTACCAAATATACAGTAATACCCCGACTTACGCGAATTCAGAGTTACGCGGTTCATTTGGCGACACTGCCGCTAGACGTTTTCAGTGTTTCTCTTACTGTGATTGCTAGAAACTGATATTGCTCATGTGGTAGAAGAAGTTGTTAATCTTGGCAGGCAATTAGATTTGGAAGCCAATGCTAACGATGTCAACGAGCTGCTGGATTCACTTAGTCAAGAGCTAATAATCGATGAGCTCATAGAGATTTGTAAGCAAAACAACTATGAAGACCCAATTCCACCAGAAAAGCACATGACAATTGCAAACTTGACAGAAAGTCTCAGCTCAATTGAAAATGGCTCAAAAATTTTAGAAAACATAGACTCCAAAGAAGAACACGTTATAGCTACAAAGCAAGTAATAAAAAAAATATCAGCTTGCTACGAAGAAATTCTGCATGAAAAAAGAAGACATTGTGTCGTCAGACGACTTTGTTAGATTTTATGAAACCATCGACATTAAAATGACTTTTATACGTAAATCATTTATTTTTTAAATATTTTGTATTAATATGTCTAAAGAACTATAATTTTATTACATATTTTTCTTCTAAACTAGTGTTTTTGTTAGTCCTTTGCCCACATTTGAAAAAAAAATTATATTGTATTTATATGCAAAGTTGACTTGGGCGAATTCGAGTTAAGCGATTTTCGCCGGTCCTACCTATCGCGTAACTTCGAGGTATTACTGTATAGACATGAACTAACACATTCCTTATTTCAATATTTACATTTTGTTGTCACTCACGAGATCACTTTGGTACCACCTACGCAATCAAATAGCTCCGCAACTTTTTTTAAATATATGATTCAATTGGAACGAAAATTTAAACGCTGCCAATATAATATGCATCAATGTAAAAGATACGTCTTGTTTATACTTTATTTCATCTAATTATCGAAGAGTAAATAATTTAACTGTTACATAAATCAGATTTATGTTTTCACAAATAATGTGTATAGAATGCTCCTCGTCCCGCAGCCAATGTTCCGAATCCTTTATATATATGTACACTATATTTCATATCTATTCATTTATTGGTCTGTGGTAAAAGAAAAAAAGCATGAATTTCATAGATGACTCGACGTAAAGATAATGAAATAATCCAACCGTATTGGAACAACAACTTTCATCCATAGCAGATCCAGAAATAAATTCAATTCCTTTTAGCCTAATAGTGAGATTAAAACATTATTTTGTGAATTGGGCTGATGGTGAGTATGAATGATGCACCTTATTCAATTGATGTCTGAACGTCAGCGCGTGAATACGTTTGTTTGTTCATCATATATTAATATCATATTTATATGCAAAATTAATATTAATATGCGAATACAATATAACATATGCGTTTCCTGTAAGTACTCATGAAAGATGTCTTATTTTTTTCGAAAACATCTGTGGCTAGGACAAAATAAAGAACCTTTCGAGTTTTAATAATTTTATATTAGACTTTAAAAGAAAATCATACACATAAAACATTCTGCTAAAACCAAAGTTTCGAGGAATGTAACTTGTTTGCTTATGCCCGCTACTTACTTTTATAAATCAACATTAGTAACTGTAGAACTGTAGAAGAAGAAGCGATGTAGAGCGATAGCAGATCAGCCATCTTTAGGTCAGAAAGTAGTTGGCAATAACGTAAGCATTTCCGTTTCGCATTTTCAATGGGTTTTCCTTTAGAGTATTTTAGTAGATGTCACCAATGAGGTTAATGTTAAATTGAAACAAAAACATTTAAGATATACATATAGGGTGTTCAGCGGAAATATTTCTACATTGAATTGTGATTACTCGTAAATAATCAAGGTGAGATAAGCGGGAGGGGTATTGTTCGACGCGCGTGATTTGCTGATTTGCCAGTCTGGTCGGGAGCGCACCGCGCGTTCGCGGTTGAGCTACATTTAAAGTGCGGTGATTTATTGGTTCGTGTACGTCGTGCTTTTTGTACTCACTTTAATATTCAACGAAAAAGTAATGGACCGAGCACGCAACTTATCTGTTGTTGTGTTAAAAAGTTCAGACAAGAAGGAACAATGGTTAACCAAACTCCTCCGGGACCATCAACGTCAGCAGCGACGCCAGAACATCTGGCTCAAGTTCGACGTGAAATTATGCGCAATCCGCTTAAATCGATAAAGAATATTGCAGCCTTTACTGGAATAAAAAAATCTATAGTGCACGTTATTTTGAAAAAGAAACTACAGTTTAACCCATACAAACTGCAAATCGTGCAGTTTCTCAACGAAAATGACTATTCTTCACGTGAAACCTTAGTGAGAACGAAGCTGGAAAGTTTTGGAACGGCACAAATGCTTTGAAACGTATTGTTTACTGACGAAGAACATTTTAATATCAATGGCTATGTTGATAAACAGAACATGAGACACTGGTGCCCCTACAACCCAAGAGAACGCCATCAAAAAAGTTTGCATAGTCCAAAAACTACAGTGTGGTGTGGAATTTATGCCCGAGGGATAATTGGCCCTTATTTTTTTAACCAGCGAGAGATAATCACTGCTGATGTGTATTGCCGAATAATCGACGAGTTTTTGGTACCGCAACTGAAGCTATTTCCCGGGTTCAACAGCAGAACACAATTTCAGCAAGATGGGGCCACAGCTAGAGTTTCAATGGAGAAGGTGAGAGGAATTTTTCCCAATAAATTAATCAGCAAGTACAGCTATTTGCAAATTTAAGAGTCTGATTGCAAGAGTATCTTGAGAGAAATGGACGGAATTTACACAATATTGTTTATAAAATGCAAAATCCGCAACATTAAACTCCATTTTGTATAAATAAAATATGAGAAAAACATTGTAGATTTTTTATTTTATTTAATATTAAACAGGAAAATTTTCCGCTGGACACCCTTTATCTACTATCAAATATACAAATCTATAGACTAGTCCACGAATACTCACACGATTCACTATTTTCGTTTACAGTTTAGAATACGTCGGTGAAATATCAAAATATCCATGTTGTATCCATAGTTTGAATTTCTTGATTATGTTACTTTAATGAAAATAGCAATGTCGTGCAAGAAAGTGTCAAAATTGAGCTATATTTTGTTTATAAAAATGATTTAAAAAACAATTATATTATACGTTCTGCACCAAAAAGTTACTACTATGAACGTATTTAAACATGATCCCAAGAATTCATTCACAATCTGGCCATAGGGTACCAACAAACTTACTTCACAATACTTGATGGGTGGATACCTGACTAAATTACGAGTCTAAAATGTTCGTGAGATATGTGTCTAATCTCAACCATGTCAAAGATATAAGCATTTCAAAAAAAAAAAAAAACATAAGTATGCGATTATTTCGATTAATTGAAATATTATAATGATTCAAGCTTATAGCTCTTAATACGATTTTAAACATTTTCGACTCGTAATTTTGTCAGGTATATAAAATATTGTGGACTAGGTGTGTTACAACCCTGTATATATAAATATTAAAAGTTTACCTCGCCAACGGAAAATAAGGAAAAGGTTGACGAAGAAAATAATATAATACTATATACTATGCACAGTCGCGTTCGAGTTCAAACCATCTTAAAAAGTACAGTAAGTAAATTGACAATTTATTGCGAAATCGCTCTAACTGCGCAAGTTTCCGCGCAGTCAACGTGGACCAGCTAATTAAATTTATTTTTATATATATTTATGTGTAATTTTCTATTTTTACCACGTATATTGTAAATCTGCCCATAAAAATGCACACTGTAAATGTTTATCACCAGTTTCTCTTGAATAAATTTGTCGTGCATAAATAACCCGAATTTTTATTCATTGACCAATATATAACTACCTAAACGCATCTTTTTACTCCGTTTATTAGCATTAAATTATACAAATATTGACAAGACAGCTTCTGAAAAAGATTACGAAAAATGTAAATACAGTATTTGTTATGTACGTTACAGTTACATATCAATTAAACTAGTTAATCAGTTGATAGTCCAATATAATGAATTAGTTTCTTTAAAATTTGTTTATACAAAGATTCAAATCTGGACGTCGGTTTATATTCGATTCGATTTGATAGGGATACACTATTGGGTTTTATTTTTTGATCCGTATACATTTTTTTTTTATTAAAATCAGCTTGTGCAATATAAGCCGCCACACCTAACCGTACTGATTTTTAATAAGCCTAATGGCTCACTCGGGCACAAGCCGGTTTGGCTTTCTGCGCCACATGTCGGCTTTTATTTTATTTTTTTATGTTACAACTACGAAGTTCTGCTTTTAGTATTCGCCAGCCTTTAGGGTTTGGGGTAATATTATAATTATGTTACAAGGTTCAACTCGAAGCCAGTTTCCTTTAGTGCTTTTAAGGGTATTTTTCTTATTAAAAAAATAATCACATCTTTATCAAGACAGACAAACTTTAGATTAAGTCGTTCAAATGACACAGGCGGGTGAACACTCTAGTCACATTCCTTACAATTTCAATATGTTGAAACCGTGAAAAAACAAAATTCTTAATTTGGAAACAATGTGTATGTATTAAGTATTTCATCAGTCATTCTCTTCGTCTGCAAGTTCATCTATTCTATAAAACTAAAAGTGTCCAGAGGAAAATTTTCAAGTTTAATATTGATTTTAAATAAAAAACTACATTGTTATATTCATATTTTATTTATACAAAATGGAGTTTAACTATGCGGATTTTACGTTTTATAAACAATATCGTCTAAATGTCGTCCATTTCTCTCAAGACACTCTTGCAATCGGACTCTTAAATTTGCGAACACGCGAGAGCAAAGCGTCGGTTCAATAGTTTCTTGTAGGGCGAGTAGTATTATTCGAGGATTGTTACTGTAAACTCTTGACTTAAGGTATCCCCACAAAAAAAAGTCGCACGGTGTAAGGTCCGGTGACCGAGGTGCTGTCTCCGTACTTGCTGATTGATTTATTTACGCGTATTGCGCATAATTTCACGTCGAATTTGAGTCACATGTTCTGGCGTTGTTGCTGACGTTGATGGTCCCGGAGCAGTATGGTTAAACATTGTCCCTTCTTCTCTGAACTTTTGAACACAATACCAAATAAGTTGCGTGCTCAGCCCGTCACCTACTTGTCGAATATTAAAGTGAGTAGAAAAAGCGCGACGCGCACGAACCATTGAAACACCGCAATTTAAATATTCCTCAACCGCGAACGCGCGGTGCGCTCTCGACCAGTGACTTATTGCGACTGGCAAATCAGAAAATCACACACATCGAACAATACCCCTCCCACTTACCTCACCCTGATGGTTTATGAGCAATTACAATTTAATTTTGAATTTTTTTCGCTAGTCACCCTATACGTAGATTTTCACGTTAATACTATTTCATAAACATTCATATTATAGCTACAAATTCAAAAAGACCAATTCAATTCAACAATTTACACAAAAATAAGTAACCAACCAAGATCGCGTGACAACTTAGAAATCTCTAAATTTATAACTAGTGCTTCTCAACACCACTACGCCTATCAATGTATAACATTTTTTAATACCCTCCTACATAAAATCAAAACAGAAAAAATTGATAAAGCCTTCAATTTGCAAATCAAACAAATATTAGAAAACTCCGACAGCAATTACAAGTTATAATTGATTATGTTTGTGTATATGTATTTAATAATTTAATTCTATATTTATATCTTAATTTTATACCTACCTTTACATTGTTTTAACACTTCAATACTCTCCAACTCAATCACGAGAATAAATTTTCCTATTAAGTTGTTTTAAAAAAATACAATTAATTAAGTTATGTATATACAATATATGTATAATAAAATAATTGTAAATAAATTGAAATAAAAATATATTATCAAAAAACAGCGAACTGCACAGAAAGGACATTCCATTCTCTATAAGCTATAAAGAAAATATATTAGATGTATTTGTGTATATGAATACTGATACTATTTTAAGAATAACGTAGTAGGGTCCTTATCCATGATCATTAATTATGTTCTTTGGAATAAATATTTGCTGGAAATTTTTTATTTATTTGGAAACTGATTAACTATATAATGATAATTATAAACAAAAATATACAATTCATAAAATACCACGAACAGATATAATATATCATAATACCTACATTAATTTAGAATATCTTAATTTATCGTATACAGGATATAGCGGATATAGTCCACAAAATTTTATAGGTGGATACCTAACTAAATTATGAGTCGAAAATTTTTGCAAATATTTCACCGTTACGGAAAATACTATTGTTTGAAATTTTTACAAAATTGTGTTAAGCTTAAGTCTTAAGTATACGTACTTCGAAATAAATATTTCAAAAATTTATCCATTATTAATCTATATATTTGCTTCAGGCCCTAAATCATCTAACAAAAATAGTCTGGCCGCTCACAATTCGATGACCTTTATTTTTTTGAATTCAATACATAATTTGGAATTAATAAAATATTTAAATTAATCGAAATAATTGCATTTTTACGATTTTTATGTGGTTGAGATTTAGCACATATTCCTCAAACATTTTCGACTTGTAATTCAGTCAGCTATCCATCCATAAAATATTGTATCCTGTACGTATAACAATTTTTTCAATATAAGTAAAATTAAAGAGAATAAATAATAGAGAACACAGATAATCTAAAATGCTTATATATAGAAAAAAAAGATAATTTAGATTTAAAAATCGTTACTTATATAATCTGAATCCACGCGTTGCGGTGAAACATCGAGTGAACTTATCAAAGTATAGTGCATTATTAGCGACACGCTTAATTAAACTGCTATTTTTGTCTATTGTGGTTGGTACTTTTTATTTAAACTGGAATACGTTATGCTACGTACTCAAGATTGTGGGGGTTGATGATATTTGGGGGTTATTTAACCAGTAAGGTGGAACAGCTCTCCACTGAAAATTAGCTGAACAGATAAATTGTGCAAATATACTGCATTAAATAACTCATGCGTGTGTGTACCAGATTTGATGTCACTGAATTGTATATCAGTTTATTGCTCAAAGCCAGCAAAAATTATGAATTAAATGATTCGTTGTGTTAGCAGTTTTATTGATTCGAGACCGACAGTGTCTGGACCAAAATAATTAAATAAATCTACTTTAATTTGGCTAACAGACTAACTTACTATAACGCCGTTTCGCCGCGAGGGTAGATAGAGAGGATAGAGCGCAACACTCTTCTGTCCAGACACACAATTCTCGCCTCATCCACATTCATACATCTTCTCGTACAAGATCGCCGATTGTGGAGGCTTCTAACAGAACCATCTTCCAGTAGCTGGTTTACCTGGTCATGCAAAGTCTTCCGCAGACGTCCTCTATTTCTGGTGCCGTTAACACTTTCGTCATATATCTTTCTTACCATTATTTCCTTATTCATTCGTTCCATATGACCAAAGTACCTAAGTGCTCCTTTCTTAATATTACTCATTATACTAACATTAACTTTACATTATTTACTTATTTTTTCATTCTTTACTCTGTCATAAATCATCTCATTTCCTCCTCATTATTCAGTCTATTTTCATTCCTCTTCTGCTAGCTCCAGGGCTAACTTACATATACCAGCGTCAGTACCAGGACTCAATTGTGTACCGCTAGTCTTGCCTTTATTGAAAAGTTCCCGTTAGATATAATTCCATTCAAGGCGCCGTTTACTTTATTCCCTGCAGTCACCCTCCTTTCGATATCATTCTCAGCCTTTCCGTTTCTATTAAACATACTTCATCAACACATAAACTCATCTACTTGTTCCAATCATTCATTACCTAAAAGTATTATGCACCGTGTCTTGCTTTCCTCCTGGTCAAATACTATTACTTTCAATTTGTTGACATTTATAATAAGGTCGCTTTCCTTGCATACATCGAACATTCTACTCATTAGACTCTGTAGTTCTTATTCATTATCTAGTTATTTTACACAATTATCCATATACAAGTTGAACAGCTATTGGAATTATAATTTATGCTAGAATTACCTTAATAGATTAGACATTGAATTGACATTGTTTATAATATATGAATATTGATTAATCAGAAATAATTATAAAATAAAACAAATTTTACATAAAAAATACATTTTTCTGTGTATCTTTCTAAGTGATTTATTTAAAATTGGTTTTACCTATCACGGAACTATGTATGTTCTGAAAAATCATAACTTCACAAATAAAACATCATTTCAGCCCAGAGACTCAACAAGACGCTTTCACCTTTCCCAATCTTGAGCTGCTTCGGTCCTATCATCTGTTTTCATACAATCCTTTTTTGCTGTTTATCCAGCTTAATCTGAGACGACCCTTCTCCTCCACCCCGGCTTTAATCCTACTGGAGTTGCCAAGAAAATGCATCTTGGTAGTCATTACTCTGGTACACGCAAGACGTGTCCAGGCCACCTTAATTGCGTTATTTCTGTATGTAGATGAACGGGCTTCATACTACACGTTTCCTTTATGCCAGTGTTTCTAACTCAATCTAATAATGTAACTCCTGTTACTTCTCTAAGGTCACACATTTCGGCCACCTAGATTCTTGATATTTTTTCGTTAGGATCCATATTTCGCAGCCTCAAATGAATTATAAATTAATATCACTCTATTCATTCATTGCTGTAAATTAATGTTATTGAATTTAAATACTTTGTTTATTTCGTATCAGTAGAATATATAAAATGTAGTTTCAGCCACCACCACATGAAATATAATATAATTTATGACACCCGGAAAATTATTGAATCATGTAATAATTTTTGAAATATTATTTTTACGAAGCACATATTAAGTATAATTTACCTTTGCTTCAGATCCACGCTGTATGTTAATTTATAATTTTAAAACAAAATTCCGATTTTTCAACCGAACATTTGAATGTTTCCGTAGTATTTGAACATAATTTTCCACTTTCACAAGCCGAACTTTTCGCTTCACAAAATCATTTTGCCAGTAAAATATTTCGCTACCCTCAAAATATAATCGCATTAGCATTTACAATTTAAAGGGTGTTATTTATCACGACCCTCTGACTAATGCAATTACCACAAAAAATGAGTTTCACCCATCGATGATATGGAAATATATAGGATACCATTTTGTTTTCTAAAAAGTGACAATTTAAATTTGTTTAAATTATTTAATGTTTTTTTACATATTATATTTATACCACGATCTAAGTGAAATTAAATATGATTTATGCAATCCGTGATATTTGTCTTCTAAGATTAAGTTATTTTGTCGATTGTTTTCATGTACCGTGATTAATTTTGTAATGATTATAAGACAGATACATAGACATGAAATAAAGAGGAGTACGGTATAGTTGCTGGACAAGGGGCATTCTACACATATTATTTGTGGAAACATAAATCCGATAGTTTATGACACATTTATTTATTTAGACTTTATTCACATACACATTTTTGTTGTAACAGAGGTGAATATATTATAATACAACATGATAAATATGAGACACAATTATATTGAAATTAAATACTCGTAGCTTATTGTATGGAATAGAGTAGACTCCACCTCTGATATATACAACGTTGTCCTGGCTACTTTACTAGACTGAAGTCTGTTTTAAAGTAGCCAGTATATTCTACAGTAAAAGTATTCACTCTTCGAAAATTAAATATTTGTATAAACAAGACATATTTTTAACATTAATGCATATTATTTTGTCAGCGTTTAAATTTTCGTTCCAATCAAGACAGAATTTAAAAAGTCGCGGAGCTATTCAAAGGTAGCAAAGTAATCACGTGAGTGACACCAAAATGAAAATATTGAAACAAAGAATTTGCGTTAGTTCAAGTTTATATATTTGGTAGTCTGTGGATAGATATTATTTTTAATCTTAGGAGCACCTGGTTACCCCACAAATTTAATAACTTTTCATACGTCTTTAAATGTCTTACAGATTGCATATTTTACGAAATTAATAAATACAGAAATATTTGTCCATCGTACACAGATTAAAATTTTTAATTTTCACCTGTATAATTATCAAGTTTCTATGACGCCACTCCCGCACAGAAGCGTACCGTGAATTAAAAATACTGAATGAGCTCACTGAATGGGCAGAATAAAATATCCTTTCGTGACGTGAAAATCTTATTTTACACTTTTATATGGTAGGTAACCTTCTCTAAGTCGTAACTTAAAAAAATATTATGGCGACCATTTAAAACCTAATTAAAATATTAATCTCTCTAGCTATGTTAAGAAGAGCGCTTTAAACAAGGGATATAGCAAGACATAAAAATAAATTTTGTAAAATTTGTGTAAAAATACATATGTTTTGTGAAAAATAAATAAATAAATTGAATGTTTGTCTGTTTCCTATACAATCCTGCAGATTTTTATTGATTTGAGCCAAATTTGTATGATCACTCTTTAGGATCTTTTGCAAAATACAGGTTCTCTCCTCCCTCCCCCTGGTCACCCCACCCCTTCTCCGATAAAAACTGTATTGACCGTTTGCTTACGTAATGTACCTTTTCATTATATTTATAAAATCATTTCAATGGTACTAAAATTTGACACAATTAAACAATGCTGTACGGATACGAAAAATAAACAATAAATATATTTATTCAATAAAAGTATAAATCTAGTATTTTTTGAAAAACTTTTAAAATTAAAATACAACGTTGTTTACTTCACACTACACTTTAATTAAAAATTAAAACGTTTTTCGACGCTTAATGCGTCATCTTCAATAATAAACTTTAGTTTGTTACTAAAGATGATGATATATTAACGTCACACCATGCTTTAATATACCAAACAGTCAAAATATAACAATTTATGTGGTGTTCTGTATAACTTGTGCAAGATCCCGTGAAAAAATTGTGACAAAGGAAACAAATAATATGAAAAAGATATTTCAGATAAGATTAAAATTATTACATTTCAAACTTTTCTAGCATAATGAGACTTACAACGAATCACATTATTGACGTAATTAGTTGCCGTCAAATGTTTGTATTTTTGTATCTTCCTTATTGTTTATTGGGTGTTGGCAGAAAGGGAACTGAGCAAAGATTCGTGAAAATGATTACACGAACAGAAATAATTATTTACTGTAATTTTTATTTTTTTATTCTTTTCGTTTTATCTCAAACTCTCTTCTTTCTATTATATAGGGTTATCCAATGATTGTGATAAAATTTAAAATAAGAATAGTAGCTATGTTTACTATTATTTTGACAGCTGACATCTAGTCTGCCATTTTACCATAAAGCGTTTCAAATTGGACCGACGTTTAAAAAATATTAAAATTCGTCATCAACTCAGCAAACGTGCACTTCGTGAATTTTATGGTTGACATAATCATTAATCTGAGCAAGCTATTCGTCGTGTGAAAAGGTTTGAAACAATTATTCTCTACGCGATGACACCGGCAAAATAAATAAATTTCCTGAGCGAGGCTAATATTGCAGTTGTAAATAAAAGTGTAAGTGTGTTCCAAAGTTATCGATTCTTCGACGGTCACAAGATTTAGGCTTAGTATATGGCACAACATCGCTTATTTTGCATAATTATCTATGTCTATACCCCTACAAGATCCCGCTATTGCACAACCAACAACAATTGGACATTTTTAATTTAAAATAACTCGTGTTATTGGTGAATATGCACCAGATTTATGTGAAGAATGGCTGAAAATTGGATCCGAAGAATACATTGTATCAAACGCAGTGGTGGTGCAGATTTGGATGAAATTACATTCCATTGTTAATGCCATCGGTCTTTCAAATAAAATAAAAATATTAATATCATACTTGTTTTATTTTATTTGATTCAATTTGAAAGTTCTATCACGCTTGTTGAATAACTCTGTATTTCAATCATGGGCAAATGAGAATATTTTTAATTAAAAAATAATAATAATTGTTATTTTTATTTTGAAGAGCAGACCATCCCATCTAAAGGTGTAAATTGAACTGAAATTAAATGAAGTCACGTAAAAGTGGGGGAGTGGCTTTATTGTTTCAAGGAAACATTAATAATAGCGGCTAAAGATTTGAAAATGTGATATTGTTTTCTTTGAATTCAAATTTTTCTCGATTTCTGTCATTTCAAGATTATTCGTTCCTTTATATGGTACGGAGTGGAATAATTTTAGATTGTGGCTGTCGAAAGAATGCTTAGTATCATTGATATGGTCAGCGAATTCAGAAATATTATTATTTTTCATAAAATTAATAAAAATCGTATGAGTAGTACAAAGTGAAAATAAAATTTATATTTTTTTTTTAATTAAATTGTTACACCACGAAGTAACTGCCAAATCATCAATGAGAATATATTTGTCTAAAAAAAATATTACTAAAATTATTTTATAACCTTGTAACCCTGAGATTATTTTTTTTCACATATGTGTTATAGAATTTAATGGATAAACCTGCCTCACTTAGCACAGACTTTGATCTAGTTAAGGAGACAATGAACATCTATTATATTATGAATAGATTGAATGTTTGATTTGTTTATATATGTATGGTATTTGTTTATGATATCGCCGTCTTCAATTGGTAGCGGATTTTCCATTTGTGTGATTCTCGGAGGCGACTGCAGGAGTGACGGAGGCATCATACACAAGGTAAGGCGAGCAGTCCTTCCGAATCTCGTTTCCCCGAGGTCACTGGTCCTTCGACTGGAAGCCCTATCCCATCGTCGACCCTTATCACTTATATCCAGGTTCCCTTATTTTCTTCCTTTACCCCTCCTGCGGCGATTCCGATTTACGACCGGAATCGTCGTTATCCAATCCGCGGGACGCGCGACCCGGAGATCGCGTAATTCGTTCATTAGATTCTATGGGGGCAGGATTTACATCTTCTTTACAGTATTGTTTATTATGTAGGTTAAATAAATAAATCACACGAAGAGACAGGAAAAGAAACTTGTGGATACAAAAACAGACAAGAGTAGTTAATATATAATTAAATTAGCTAAGAAAATGAAATGGCAATGGATAGTTCACATTACTCGGAGGACGGACAATCGTTGAACAAATATAGTCAGTGGTACTCGAGAGGAACCAAAGAAACAGCGAAAAGGCAATGGGCAGCGAAAAGTGGAAATTTTGGAGAGGCCTTCATTAGTGGTGGATGTAAAACAACTATATAATATATATTTTTTTTGAAATTGTTATTTGTGTCACTAATTTTCAATATCCGCTTTAACACTTATTTAACAAATTTGAGTCACATGTATATATCAATGGATTCGGAATAAAATTTTTTATTTAAAAATATACGTTATATTTAAAAAATGCGCTTTGTTAGTTAGCAATATTAAGTATAATATTAGGGTTAGTAAAACCCGATATAACGTGAAATGATTTTCAACACCTGCCACGTTTTTTTTTAATCATACAGAAATACATATTTGGGTTCATATTAATACGATAATTAACGTAAATACATAATAATTTTATTTTAGATGAAAATAATTAATAAATTTTCTATAAAACTAATAATGGCTGGAATTAAAGTGTGGTGGTTTTGTTTGATTTTATCGATATTACAAAAACGTGTTTTTTAGATTGAACATAATAGACTCCCCGATATGTGAGTGTGATGCTTTTTTTGCCTGTCCATTGCGGAGCACAGGTTTTTTTTACAATAATCTTGTCAATGGTAACTTTCAACTCCCGGTTAACTTGTGTCATCTTTTTTCCCTTACTCGCCACATTTAAGCTATATAATAGCAAATTTCTTGAACGTCAATGGTATTAACTTGTAACGCAATATTTCCTATTCTATAATATTGTTGTACTGCTTTCTATGAAATAATGTTTTAACTTGTTTAATGGCACAAATCACTCTTGAAGGGTGGATTGCCTGTTCAATAGAAGAAGAAGAAAAACGTGTTAGAGCGGGTATTGAAAGTTAGCGACTCATTTGTTGTTGTTTCATGCTTGTAAAGGTAGATAGGTGATAAATGCATATGTGAAGGTATATTAGAAAATTTTCAAAATTTGTCAATACCTCTAAATATTCAGATATAGTTAAGAATTCTTAGTACCTTGATAGCTGTTATACAACCTTATTCTTGTTTCCAAGTTTTTAAGAACTCAAAAAAATTATAATATTAATTTATCGAATATTCTTGATTTAAATTAAAGTAAGATAAACACTACATAGAATGAAAAATTGCCTATTAAAACATGAAAAATTGCCTATTATCCGTGTTGATTGGGTCGAAGGGTTAGGAGACATTTTGTTTTACAAACAAATTTAACGTTGTTCTTAAGGTTTATTTAAAACATCGAAAGACTTTAATAAAAAATATATAAAATCACTATTTCTAGCCCTAATTGGCCGTAAATATAAACACTTTGAAACGAAACATGTATTTTTCAAAAAAATATCAAATGCCATATTATTACTGGGGCGACGGCTCTAGTTTCTCGGATCGAGCACAGGTATAATTCAAAAAACTTGTACCTGAAAAAATCAATTCTATTCATGTCCTCGCTCGTATCTAATGTTATATGTCGTAAAAAAAAATTTCCTGAAATCGAATGGATTTTCCCCACAATAATTCTCTTAAAATCGTCGATGGTAGGTAGTTTATTTTCATAAATAGCATATTAGACATTTTAAAAAAAAGTATTGCGGATGGAATCCACATGATATGCTTTCAGAACAGATGCTGCGTACAGTTTCGGAAAATTTTATGTGACGGTCAGACGGGCGGGTTACAGGGTCACACTAAATATTATTTTATTGTTTAAGATTAACGCAAACAGGAACCGTCTTCCACTGACAAGGTACAATTTATTACATCTGTATGTGTGAATGTAAAATCACGGAAATCTTCTTTAGTTTTATTCAGGTAGCTCCGCTATCTTACGTAGGTATATATTTACTATCTAACGTAACTATATGTATAGAGAAGAGTGTCTGTGGGTAGGTGGGTTTGTTTTTTTATACAGGTCTACAGTTTTATTCCGGGTTTTATGAAATTTTGCACACTTAACCTTAAAAACAAGAGGAAGGTCACTGTCTACGTGAGATTTGAAAAAAACACCACCATCCCCTTTTCCCACCGCTTAAAGCAGAATTTTGGTACATCTTGATGAAATTTTGTACACTTGTCGTTCAAAATAAAAAGAAAATTACTATCTGCATTTGATTTCGAAAAAAAAACTACCCCATCCCCCTAAATGAAACCTTTTCACACTGCGGAAAGTTCTGGAAATGCCGGGTACTTCAGCTAGTATTTAATATATTTATAATTTTTTGTAATATTGTCGAAATGTATGTAGCAAGAAATAGGCAGATTTACTGATCAATTTTTCTCAATGCAAATGAAATGTTAACTTGACGTCAGTTTGCGTTAAGCGTTGTTTAGAACAGTTGCGTAAATTTTATTATGGAAATATATACAGACAAGTGAGAGTGCTGACATTGCTTTAATGTTTAGTAAAAATAAGAGACTGACTATTATACCTCAATGTCATGTCGATGAAAATATACTTACCGTTTTGTGCCTGATAAGACGTCAATTCATCATTTATGGAAATAGGTCCGAAACCTAAAGACGATATTCCTAATGATAAAATCGAAACAATTGAAATTAAATTATGAACAATGTAGCAAAGAGAGTTGAAAATTACAAAGCTATTCATGATTCGCATTTATGGAATATCATTTTCAGAACATAGTACAATAAAATATATCTCATTTAAAAAAATATGTAATTTTTATTTTCACTTTGTACTACGCACACAATGATGACTAGTTTCGGGAAGAGCAATCCTTCTCATCTACAAGTGTAAATTAAACTAAAATTAAATATAGTTGGCTATGGGGTGGCGGGGCACGTAAGGGTGGAAGTTGCTTTCCATGTAAATTCTGCCACAGAAATATACAAATCAAACATAATACTTGCGACTTTCGTGCGTTGTTCCGTTATATACTTCTTCGCTTAAACATACGTGTTTCAAGGGTGTATTTGAAGCGGACTTGAATGCATGCGTTCCAATTACCTTTAAATATGGTATTAATTTGGATTTAGAACCCCTTCACTTATAGAATTTCCCAAGAATAATATAAATAATTTTAATACCTTTCAATAACGGAAATAGTTATATTATATATTTTATATATATACAAGTATATTTTCACAAAAACATATTTATGATAAGAATATTTATTTTATATGAACCAAACATCCAGTGACAATACAGCCAATCGTACTTTAACAGTATTTATTTTAGCAACATAATCCATACCCAGTGCACGACGCTGGCAACTATCCACTGCAGTCTGTAAATACAACAGTCGGTATGGACCGCGCATTGACAATGATATACAATATACATAAATATATGATGTTACATCATATATCTGAACACATTTAAATGATATATACGTAAAAGAGGAACGGACACATGCGCAGCGTGAATCGCCAACACTACATTTCGAAGGCGTCAAGCATGTATGTTTTATTTCCTTCTCAGGATTCAGGGTAATTTGATGTATTATTACTTTATTATTATTATTACTAAGTATTATTACTGTTGTGACGATTGATACGTTTAATATTATCGTAAATTTTTAAGTGTAAATTTAACGATAATGCGATGATAAGAAAATTATGACGCCAGTTAAAATTAAGTGGTTATAAAAATGGCGCTTGTACGCAATCAGAAATTAATTTATTTGCAGACCCTCGCCGGAGGGTATTTCCTCTTCATTAAGAAACCTGATAGTGGCTGCAAATCATATTTCTTGAACATTCCTTAAAGTTCTCACCTTTAAGATTTTCATTGGGGTAAAAATTTACTGAAATATAAATTGGTTAAAAGAGACATTAATTAGGAAACTTGGTTTAAACTTAATTAACGCCACATTTTTTTATCCTAAATTAAATGGGTTTTTTTTTAATCACGTTTAACTTACCAGGATGATATGTTTCAATACAGACCACCTATGTGTATTGAGTTCCTACGTAAGTTTGGGGATCATTATGTGTATAATACATTATCTGGGAAAAGCTATGTTTTTATTTATCTGGATAGAATTAATGAAATCATAATTAACTAAATCACTGAATTAATCCCTATATAATTTAATAAGATTTTGTACAACCGTCAGAATATAAATACAGTAGAAATATAAGGATTGCCATTATTATCCTTAACTATTTTGCACCAGACTGGCACATTAGAGTGTCAGCGTAAAGTTTTTTCACTTATTTATTGGATTTCGTTATTCTATTGGATTATTTAAAAGCAGTCTAATAATAATAATTGCCGCCAGGTCCGCGAGAACCGGAACGTAATCTATCGCCGGGTGGCACGCATGTTGCCGGAACGGTAATTACTTTATTATTAAAATCATTTAAAGAATACATAGGTATATTACGGTAACCTTTTTTTGTGTCTATTATATAAATTGTAGATAATTAAATAATCCATTCGATGTACGCATATCCACCCGAATAATATTGTATAGTTTAGCTGTATTTTGATATCTATATATATATATATATATACATACATATAAATTTATAGTTATTATGTATGTATAATCATCAATTTATAAGTATATCAATAATATTTACATTATTCAATTTTATTAGAGTGGCGGGGTTGGACAAGGAACTTTATTCAGTCTCCGGTCCAGAAGGCAGCAGGATGCCTACTTGTCTTTGGAGCTGTCTGCAGGGGGAGCACGACTAGTCCATGCTGGAGCCAATGGCTCCGAAGTCATCCATCTTCCTGCAACCCTGAAGGACTATCGCTGGCATCAAATTGCTATAAGGTACGTAGAAAATGTTCACTATTCTCTTTCAAAATATTGGTAGACCCATTAAAAAAATATTCTACATTTTTTATTAACGATGATAATATAAGATTTTGTGTTTTATTCTTGCACTTAACAACTGGTCTAAATATTTAAATAACCACAAAGAAGTTAGACGGAGTCTTATTAAATTTGATCACCACAAGGCACGCGATTACTATTTGAATATAAAAAATATTACGTTATATAATTTAAAAATAATTGGCTTGTCGTTCCTCTTACATGTTTTCAAGTTCGGCTAATGAGCGGACAAAGTAACTTTGAAAACTCGGATTACGCTATGTGAAATTTTGACTTGTATGTACTTAAATATTTTTCTTTATAATAACATTCATTCATTAATGATTGAAAACATTTTTTTATAAAATCTTATTTACCTACTGTTTTTTTAAAATTTATTATGTTAATGATTTTTCACATGAATTAACTGAAAATATTGAATGTTTTCAGATATTTTTATGTCTTTAGTTAGCCATATTATAAATTCACCAGTGACAATACGAATATATCGATGAAATTTATAATTTCAATGTGTAAATATGATATTTTATTCTTTTTCGGAGATCCACTTTCCACTTCTTTCTTTACTGCATTTTCCTTGAATCTTCCCTATAATATGACCTGTATTACTTCATATTTTTGCCTATCATAAAATGCTCATAGTATTCAAGTTTTCTCGCTTAGCTAGAGATCGGTACTTCTTTATGGCTTTCATATGTTTCAAGACATTCGTGTTTCGCACCTTGTCCACCCAAGAAATTTTCCGTATTCTATCATATTATAGCACCAAATTTCTAAACCCTCTATTTTTTTTTGTAGTCTACGTTTCATATTACAGAATACATCTAGATTTTTTTTTAAATAGTTTAATGGCTTCATATTCTGACTTTGATCTCTTGTGAATGATTCCTCTAATCATTCAGACAGCATTCAGATACTTTTTTTTGCTGAACTCATTCAATATTTTCTGTTTTTACATTCGATGAAACCGCCGATTCTCGTGGCTTTTACCAAATGACCATAAATTTGGTTTTTGAAATGCTCGCTTTTTACATATTATTCCAACTATATGAATACTCGCCCTCTCCTGTAGTCTGCAGACCTTCTATACTATTAGCTAAAAGGAGTGTTATCAGCCTACAAAATGTTGTTAATTTTTTGATCGTTTATGCTAATTCTATCATTTCGTATAATTCTTCTATACATTTACAACGCTTTAATTGCTCGCATAATAATAATTTTCGTTTAGGGGTGAAATACTCAATACTTTTTATTTTCAGTATATCGTTTGAAAGCAATCTAACCCCAGAGTGTTCACGACATTAATTGAATGCCTATATCTCTGAAACTGGTTGACAGTTTGCGTAAACGTATTAAATATTTTCTTGTGTAGATATATTCTATTAGTTTTAATGTTATCATATTTTATATGTGAAGTTACGTGTTTTCAAAACATAGTTTCGTAATCATTAAAACTAATTTAAATAAATTACTTAAACAATCTATCTAATCTAGGAAACTTCTAAACCGGTAGACAAATTTATTAATTCTGTATGAATATTGTCGCTTAATTGTTAAAATTTGTATGCAGCACAGAAAGTTCCGGGTTCGAATCCGGGTGATGCCTATATTTTTCGATAGGTAGATATTTTATGTTTTTTTATTTACTTCTTTATATTTCTTCTTATTTCGATAGATAGATATTTTATGTGTTTTTTGAAATTTAAATTGAAAATTAAATATGAAAACTAATTTATGTTTTCTAAAATTAAATATGTGTAATTTAATGGGTACCCCGAAGTGTGAATAAATCTGATTTATAAATTTTATAATAAAAGTTTCCAAAGTCATTAAATTAATATTTGGTTTGAAAAAAGATTATCTAGGCTGGTAAATTGTATTCTAGTAATTATTATTAAGCAGGAACAGAATTTGAATAAGTGGCAATGCACTGTCCACTAACACGCAACAATCCATCGATATATTAAGCAATCCGTAGCCACTACCATTCGGAATCGAAACAATTGTTATATTTTGAGACCAGATCTAAATAGTCATAACATATCAATAGTCATCTATATAGCCCATGCTTCATATGTATTCATAATATTTTAAGTTAATATTACAATATGTATTTTTTTTTTTACTATTTTCAAACTCAGCTAAATGCTTATGAAAAATATATTAAATCGGACAATCGGATTTTTATAATGCCAATTTGGTGGTTGTTTTATTGGAACATAATCATTTTCCTCAGAGTTGGTATATCTCTGTGAGGTAAACAGTGTAAAATTATATGATAATTCGCACAGATGTGTAATAATACGCCCTTAAGTTTGTAAAGTGAAAAAACAATTATTATTATTTAAGGTTATTTTCTTAAATTTTATGCTATTATATAAAATGTGTGTGTGTGTGTGTGTAAAAAATAATAAACATGACACATTAACCCATTAAATATTGCAGTAAATGTACATAACGGAGTATCGGTTTTTATAAATTTGTTATTCCTGCGCCTTTCTCCCTCCATTAAGCCTTAATAATCTGCTAAATTTGGAATAAAATATAATTTTGTAGAACGGAACCATACAGAGTATTATAACGCGAGTCCGCAAATAATAATAACTAGCAGATAAGCCGATTGCTTGCTACTAGGCCCTGCGGGCGGCTATTGTTGCCGCTTGGCAGCAACGTGGCCATTAGTGCTCATAATAATAAAATCAATATTTCAATCTCTAATTATATTAATTCATTAAGTAATGTACTTTATATTATATTTATCGCCAATATGAAAAAATACTATATTACTAAATCATATTTTCTGCGTTGAAAAATGGTTTACATGGAAACCCTGATCGCGCAGCAGCCACCACAATAGCCGCCCACAAGCCTAGCAGCTATAACCGTTTGCTTTTCTTAACCCTTCCTAAACCATGCAGTAACACAGGTCTACCGCTGTAATTAAATCTGCAATATTTCGGTAAATATACGCAACATACAATTTATATTTTAGTTAATTTGAAGCAAAATACTTACGCTTAGAAATTACAAGTGAAATAAAAATTATGTAAGGCGAATCCTACAAAAATAATTATTTTTAATTCATTCCATAGTAAAATTAATACGTTAACAAAAATACCACTTGTGGCAAGACAGAAAAAAATCACACACTAATTTCACAGTGAAAGCAATTACAAACATATTAATATAATGGTGTCTCTTTCTCACTAATCAAAGTAAGATAGATAAAAAGAAAGGTTGTATTATACAATTCAACCTCCTATACAGAAATTGAAGAATGCCCCGAATTATAATATTACATATTTTTAATGCTCAATTAAAGTGGTATTATTATGGTGGATTATGGTATTAACCATTTTTACCAAACAATTTTTTCACATTATAATGGCTAATACAACTCTAATATCTTACGGTAACATGAATTGACAGCATGGCTGCTTACGAGCATTTTATATCACGGTATGGGTAAATGTATTACACATTTCAAATTTAGAATATTTTTCATAGTAGGTTCACATCATTTTAAACTTTTTCAAACCGACGCCAATCTTACTTTCATTATCATTAGAATTTTTAAAGTGCGTTTTTTTACAAAAATAACATTTATTATTTTTGACTTTTTTCAACTTTGCTTTTATAACATTTTTTACTGCGAAAATAATTGTAAAATGTACCAATTATTTTTCTTGTCAAATAGTATAAACGTGTGGATCCATAATCATCTATAACATTGAATAACAATGTATACTAAAATTAAAAATACAAGCATAGATAAAAACTAAAAAGTTAATAAACTATTAAAATATAAGTGAACTATTTGCAAAATGAATTTGGTTTTTTATAATATTTAATTTGCTATTAATATATTTTATTATTTCTAAAATTTCTAATTTATCTAACTAAAAACCCCTAGTATTTGTATGGTAAATTTCTAAACCCTTATTAATATCAAAATAATGGTGTGTTTTCAAAAGATGATTGGCGAATTTACAATAGTTAGTTTTTTATTATTATTTTGATCTGTCTATCTGTAAAATAATACTAAATGTTGTATTAATGAGAGAAAACAGCACCGCAATCTATATTATAACCGTAAGTTTATCAGAATTATCTCAAATTTTCAAAAGGAGTACCTTATCAATGTTTAAGGCGCCAGAGGTATTTAGTTATATAATAATACTCTTGTCCATATATTGTATTATATCTTCATGTCTACGATCGTATCAGAGCAATGTAAATCGATATACGTATATATCAATTAAGTTGTTTTGAATTATAACAATTCTGAATGGCAAGGATGGAACAATAGACCAAGATACCGCGGTTCAATTGTTGTATTCGCTACATGAAGTAATAATGGTCGTTATGTTAACAGTGTTCATGGAGATAGTACAGTTCGGAGTTACGTTGATTGCCGGTGGCTCAGGACGGACGTGCTTCAGAGAAATTCACTGGACACGCCTAAGGATGCTGATCTAATCATTGGATATCTATTCTCGGTAAGTCCATTATTATAATAAATACCTCCAGCTTTAGTCTGACCTTCATCGTTACAAAAATCTAAAAATACAATTTGAGCCTAGCTCATTATAAAAATATTTTTTAAATATAGACACTGCCTTTTACATCAATTTTGGTAACATGCTATTTTAATAGCGAGGCATGCAGCAAGATAAGTAAACTTATTCCACCTAACATTACACAATGAATTGCGAGTAATTGTATTTTTTTAGGAAATTTTTATAAAATCGTTATACATAAATAAACACTTGTTATTTGATTCTGCATATGTAACATTAAGTACATTAAAAAAAACATGAAGAACTTCTGAAACAGTCAAGTCGGTCAAATACGGATGGTGATTAATGGGTTTAATCTTAAACATTTCATTTTTATGATTAATTTTATTTATCTATTAAATAATGTGTATATTTATTATTATTATTATTTATTATTTTACCATTCTGATAATATCTTACTAAGTGTGAAACTTTTGTGTATTCAGAGATCAGTTTGCAGTCACTTCTGAGTCATTAATTTAAATATTGTTTATAACATTTTAATACTTTTAAAATTAGCAATATTAACTTTGTGGTTAAAATTCATATTTTTATTTATTATCTTTGTTTTATTAACCACTTAATCGAGTTTAAATATGTCCACCAGTTTCGAAAAATAGCATTTTCTTCTTCAGGGTGTCATAACTAATTAAAACATATATTATTGTTTCTTTACAAGAAACTGTTTTAAAAAAAAAACAATTATTTAAAAAAAAAAATTTAGTACCTAACTCAAATTGTTACTTAATACAAATTTACTCGAATAATTTTTAGGAAAACATTTTAGAATTGGACTCGTAGTTAAATTTATTATTTGTAAATTTGTATTAAGTAACAATTTGAGTTAGGTACTAAATTTTTTTTTTTAATAATTGTTTTTTTTTTTTTAAATAGATTTTTTTAAAAAATAGATTCTAGTAAAGAAACAATAATATATGTTTTAGTTAGTTATGACATCCTGAAGAAGAAAATTGTATTTTTCGAAACCAGTAGATGTATTTAAACTCATTTAAGTGGTTAATAAAAGAAGATAACAAATAAAAATATAACATTTTAATTTAATAATGATCATCATTTTTGAAACAACGAACCCGTAGCGTAATTATACCAATGCATCAAATAAAGGTTCTCCTGTTAGAATGGAGTACAAAAAGTTTGCGCCCTACAATCGATTAGAAATCGATATTTTTACGATTATCGATGTCTTTCACAGCGTTAATACGAGGCGTGTTTTTTATGAAAGTACCAGAATTTAAAAAAAAAAAACAACATCATTTTTACAACACTTTACTTTTTTCGGACGCTACACACCTTAAACTACTTCTCAACATAGTCGCCACCATTATTAAGGCACTTGTCATAACGACGCACAAATTTTTGTATATTTTAGTCATAGAACGACGCCGACTGGGATGAAAACCATGACTGTATTTATCATCGTCATCAAAACGCTCCTTGCCACCATGAAACTGCTTCAGGTGAAGGAAACTATGGAAATCACTAGGCGCTAAATCAAGACAAAACATCACACACTTGGCGATGAATGTCAGCTGGTTTCATGTTTCGTGCATTCAAGAAATGAATCAAGGGCCGTATCTCACAGTTGGCGAGCTGATCTATTGTCTTAACATTTCAACCACTCACTACAATATGGCCACACTATGTGAATGTCTCTAACGTTGAATGTGGTGAGTCAACAGATGAAGGAAATCATTGCGCATGCGCAACGTTGCAACCGCAGCGCTACACCGGGAAAATCCAGCAACGGTACTTTCTTAAAAAACGCGCCTCGTAGTTATCCACGACAAGATATAGGATTATAAAATTAAAAAGATCTTTTCTTACGTGAATTTCACAAATATGTGAAAACATTATCGATGTATACAGCAACAGTACCTCACTACATGTCGAGTTATGGACCAGGCTATCATCGTAAAGTGAAAATTGCTGTATAGCAAGTATTTTTAAATTAAAATGCCTTGCGAAGTGTAAATATTATATGGGACAAGAGACTAATTTTGTTTTTATTATTTAACCACATACCACATACTAAAACTCGTACATATTTCTTATATACAGTACCTATATAAGGGTTTTTTTTTCCATTCTGCATTGGGGTTCAATTTTTGTAGTAATTTCACTGCAACCAACAGTACAGTGTAAATCGTTTAACATAATACCATCGGAAACAATTTTTTTTTTTTTCATATTAAACTATTTTCATGCAGAAAGAAATGACAGGTGCTGGCCTAGTCAATATATAGTTATATCATGAACAGTAAGCGATCCGATGACGACGCAGTCGATAAACAAAAGTTTAAAATCGTAAGGGTGGTGTGCGGTAAGCGGCATTTTTTTTTTAATTAGATGTCAGTCTAGTCAAAAAGGTGAGTCATAAATAGTAATAAATTTAGTAACGATGTGGCGACCGAAATATTATTTTTCTCTTCAAAGGTGCGAAATCTTTTAATGTTGACCGTATGTTGTTTCATATTAAAAGAAAATAAATGTATGATATCAAATACCATTTTTTTAAATATTTTTACACCAGAATATTTTTTCGTGTTAAGCGTATATATTATGTATAGAATTTTACTTGTCACTCTCGCGGCAAAATGTCTCCGTAACTAAACACACCGATTGTTACTACCATACATTACTACAACGAATTAATATTCTTTTTTGTTTTGTTTCATTTTATTTGTTATACATGTTTATAAAATATACTCACAATATACATGTTATTTTATATTTCAAAAATTTTATGATTTAATTAATTTAATTTTATATTACTTATCTTCAGAAACTATCAAAAATGTTAGCTTAAGTACCAGATTGTTCTTTACAAATCAATAAGATTTATGGTACGTTTTATTCATAATTTAAGTAAATTTATTTATTACGTATAAATTTTAATATTTAATATTTTTTTAAATAAACAAAATATGGAAACAAAAAAAAATTCTGACAACATATTAATTTTGGTGACTAATTTTGATAAACTTCCCTTACGCTTTTATTATCCAAGAATTGGACTTATAATTGATAAGTAATAATAATTATTTATTTTGAATCTAGGGAGATTTGGAACAGCTGACAGTGGTCCCCGAAGCGGGGTTCGCGGACCAACAATGCGGTGATTCAGAACCAATCTACGGTGAAACTGCCGAACCGTCCACAGACCGTGATCCAACTTAAGGCAAAGTTTAACTTTCTTAGTGTATATTTTCAATATATTATGAGATATAAATGTGTCAAAACCATCAGTATTTTAAAGTAAATGTCTCAAAAATCTCCATTAACTTTAAAAAAATATTTTTATAACAATGTCATTTTACTGTCTTTTATAAAAAAGTGTTATTTTTTAATATTTCTATATTTTTTGAGACGGTTCAAAGTAAAATGACGAAATAAATTTAACACAAAAAGTGTGTAAATTTGGTACCGAGGTAAACATTACTCAGGCCATATTGTATAAAAATTCTTGTTGCTGATATTCATATCACTTTATTTGAAAATAATTTTGAAATATATAAGGAATAAAATAATTTGGTCACTGTTTATTTATATAAAAAAATATTTTAAAAACACTTTTTATTAAATTTTCTTTCGATTTTTATGTAGGATCGAATGTTGGCGTGCTCTAATATAAAAAAATCTCGGTTAATATTGTAGCATGAATATTTTTGTTAATAAATGTGCAAAGCAAAACTTTTAAAAATGCTCTTGAATACTCGATTTATTTACTCAATCAAACTATTAACTGGTTACTGACAGATTAGGTGTATGCCTATACTATGCCAGCTTTTAATGCTTGATTGCACTTTTTAACATTCTTTTCTTATTTAAGTTGATAAATTATAGATATCATAAATATCTATCTATAAATATGTATCCAAATAAATAAGCATTTTTTGTTGAATGTTACGATGATTCTGAAAAAAACTGACGGATTCCTGATGTTGTGGTTATTTGTATATACGTAAAAAAATAAAATTATTGGCAACAAAAATGTACATTACTTTTGTGGATTATATATTATAGATTCTTAATATTATATATTTAATGTAAGTAAGTTAAAAATTGATAATAAATTACACTTTTGCCAAATGCGTAAAATAATGAATAAATATGAAATCTACTTAATTAATAAAAGTAAAAATTGTGCAAGAGTGTCCTAGATTTACACAAAAAACAGTAATTTTTTAATAAATTTATGATATAATTAATTAAATATGTACTACGTTTTTGAAATAATGAGAACATAATCAATAAATTTTATTATTATATTTCATAAATATCTTAAACTATGTGTACTCATAAATATCTAACATTAGATTTCTGTAACAAAAAAATATGTTTAGGCTTCGTTTGAAACAAGTTTTCAGGTTTTAAATAAATTTCATTTTAATTTATATAATATGTATTTGGGCTAGAGATAATTACACTGTTTTCTTTTCAGCATATTAATTTAACCAGTATTATATATGGACCAAAATACGATATACGAAAATTAATGGAATTCGGGCGGAAAATTAATGGTATCGAAAAAATCTCATAAGTAGTAATACTTCGCTAAACGTTTACATTTTTTTTCTACAAAAATTGATCATTTTAATACGAACAAGCAAAATAAAATATTTTGGTGTAATAATCGCCGGACGGCTTAGGCCGGTTTTTTGTACGCGCGTCAGTGCGTAAATCACATTTTGATGTAGTGTGTAGGTATTCTTTTATTAAATTTACTACTTGATTACAAAAAAAAATATGTGTTAAACCTTACTGGCTTAAAAAAGAGTTAATAATTTACTTTTCTTCCAGCTTGTAATTTTTTCCATTTAATTTTAATACATTAATAAAGCTTTATTCTTTGAAATGTTTTTTCGCTGAGTTCAAAAGAAAGTTTAATATATAATGAAGCAAAATTATCTCTTTTATAAGTTATTCAAGTATTGTACGGTAGGATACTTTATTTATGATTAGAACATAATTAAATGTAGTTTTAGATGTATTATTATATCTGTAAATATAATTAACTTATTTATTATAAAATGTGACATTAAAGATCTTTCAAATAAAAACTGCTGCCGTGTTTTATTCAAAAATAAAGTTACTGATCACTTGTTCTCTTATGATCCATGTTTGCAGAGTGAGTCACGATAAGATTAATTTCAGAGATTTATCTGTTTCTTAGCACCATGTACATGCGTTGAGATTTTGATCAAAAGATTGGCTTCATATTGGTAGAAAGGAACAAAAACTTATATCTGAGTACGCATCGTCACCTAGAAACCACAGACATTTACGACAATTTGTTTTTATAAATTATAAAATACAGGAGGTATTAAAATACAAATATTTATTCCGTTTTGATTGCTGCAGAGCAATTCAAACGTTCAATTTCACCCAATTAACCAACAGTCAAATTTCAATGGGCAGATATTTTACGTTTAATATACAATAAGCGTGAAGTGAAGCGCGAGACAGTGACTCGTCGAATGTGTACGCAGTGGACTAAGAAAGCCGAGAGTTGTCTCCAAACAATCTCATGTAAGTCTCGTCCGTGGATACGGGCCAATAATATCACATATATGTACATTATTCGTGTTTGTTAATTTATTATTTATTGTTTCCTCAGAAAAAAACACTTTTACTTTAGCGTGGAAAAAGGGTCCGAAATAGCTGTAAAGGCAATTTGGGTATTTTTGATATAATATATCGAATTAGATTGACTTCCTCTTTTTCGTATTACTCTCTCTCTCTCTCTCTCTTTTATTTGTAGTTCTGGAATATCGTAGATACAAATTAATAAGAAACAACACCTCTAAATAACTGACACAATTAGCGTTCTCGTAAATAAGACACGAGGAAGTAATGATTCCTAACACACTGTGAGTGTATTTATTACCGGCGGTAAGCAATCGATTTTCGCTGGGCTATTCTGGCCCCTTCGGGCGGCAATAGTGCCCGCTTCGCGGCTACGGCCAGTGTTTCCGGAATTGATAAAACAAAAAAGTAGTTTTATAAAGTAATAGTAAGTGTTTAAGGTTAAATTAAAAACAGTAGTAAGCACTTCAAATTTAACATAAGTCACGACGCACTTTGGATGGAAACTTTCTTAACCGTTGTTCAAAAGGACCCAACCCTATGGCTCCCATCAGATTCTTCTTATGATCTAACGAATATTTTACTCCTCGAATATTCAAGAACCTCAGTTATCTGTGACATTCAGAGCATCAAGCTTTATCGTGTTTACGAAATGTGACCTGACAGCTAGACGCTTCAACATAATTCCCTATCGAGATTAAATCATGGCTCAACAATGTATATATATATACTTTTTAACGGAGCGTCGTACATCCTTCTACAATAGATCGTATTTAAATATCTTCTTCTCCTAGTATTTGCCTGGTTATTAAACATCAGCGACCATGTTGGCGATCATTATTTTATTTGCGGCAACTAAAATTATTGTAGTTGTATTTGGCTACCCGACTTTAGTTTTTTAGATTTTTCAACGTTCGATGTATGCCAGGAAAGCGATCTTATTATAAATGTCAACAAGTCGAAAGTGATGGTATTCGAGAAGGACAAAAGCAAACACGGACAAAAGCGTGCAAAATACTTGTAGGTAATGAATGTGTGGAACAAGTAAATGAGTTTGTGTATTTGGAAAGTATGTTTAATAGAAACGGAAAGACTAAGAAATATATCAAAAGGAGGGAACAAAGTGTGCGGCGCTTAGAATGAAATTATAGTAAATGGGACTTGTCAATCGAAGCAAGACTAGCGGTACACAATGGAGTCCTGGAACCGATACTGACGTATGGAAGTGCTAGAATTGAAGCCTTGAGCTGGCATTAGAGGAACAAAAGTAGACCGATGTAGTGGAAATGAGATCACTATGGTGTATATGTGGCATTTATTTATGACAGAGAAAGGAATTAAAAAATATAAAAGAATGTAAAGCTGAATTTAGTATAGTCAGTTATATTAAGAAAAGATCTTTGACAATGGTAAAAAAAATATATGACGGACGGAATAATCCTCGACCAAGTAAACCAGATACTGGAAGATGGTCGTGTTAGAAGCCACACTAATCGGCGAGCTTGTATAATAAGATGTATGAATGTGGATGAGGCGAGAATTGTGTGCCAGGACAGAAGAGTGTGGCATTCTATCATGTCTGTCTACCCTAGCAGGGAAACGGCGTGATGATAAGTAAGATTTATCAACTAGGATGTTCTTCGTCTTCTAGGGCATCTTTTATTCGCCATTTTGCCTTAAATTATGAGATACAGGATATGGTACTTTTCTGGATGCCTCATGATATGATTAAAATATTGCTGTTTCCGGGTTTTTATTAGCGATGAGCTCAAAATCACGAATTGCGAACCAATCACAGATATATTTGAGTCACACTCACTATCAGTGATTGAATATCTGGGAATATGGTGATTAATTTTTTTATTTTATTTTTATTTGGTTGTGATCCGTTATTCGGCACATGTGCATATGATACGAAAATACTCATGAAAGAATGATTTTATCATTCATGATAAGCACCATCTAGTAGATTAAGCCAAAACGTTTTACGCATTTGACCTGAAATACTGAGAATTTGACCCGAAAAACAAATTCACATTTTTTAAGGGTTTTCATTCTCTTTGTGATGATATTAAATTATACAAATTTTAATTATATATGATAGAATATGTTTTTTACGCAAAATAAATTTGAATAATAAAATTATGTTTTTTTATTTATTCGTGTATTGTGATATTGTGCGGTGCACGCGTATTAATAATGAGACTGTGATCACAGTCACACTTGTTAATGACTGACATTATCAAATATCAATCACAATCACATCGGTGAGTCGAGAGTAGCACAGTTTGTATTGTTTTTCTGTCGCATCCGTATCATCACATTATCATTCGTAACTCTATCCAGATAATTTTAGAAATCGTTAGTAAATCCACAACTCAAATGCTGCGAGTCGCTTTAAAATTGTTTCATGATTCCATTCCATTTAAATATATCTACATAAAAGTAAACACATGAAATCAAATCATTCTTATATTCAAATATAACTTTCTTCATGTGAAAAAACGCAGCTACATAAATTTAATTTCCATAGAAGTGCTTCAGTTTTTATTCAAATTTTATCCCATATTATTTTATCTACTCTTTCCAATTTCATTCCGTCTACATACTAATACAAATTAAATGAATCAAGTACAAAGATATACAGAAAAAAAAATATTTATCGAAAAATATTAGTTTCTACGGGGATTTGAACCGGGACCTCTTTCTATCCGAGGAAACGTGTTGACCATTATACTACAGCAACCGATTACGATTACGACAAATTTAGAACTTATGTATCTATATTTTTACAATTGATACATTTATTAATCTATTTTATATTACGTTGAATCTCAAATACCTTTGAGTAAATTACGCTAGGAGATGCCAAAATTAATTTGAAAGGAAGGGTAGCAAGAGGTCTAGGTTCGAATCCTGGCAGTAACCAATATTTTTTCGATAAATAGTTTTATTCTATATATCATTCATTTAGTTTCTATTAAAATATAACAGAACTATGTTCCAATAATCCAATTTCACAACAAAACTGTGTTCTAACAGGCTAGTAAATGAAAAGACATGATATGAAGTGTATGCCTATATAGGAGACAGGTTTGGAATATTATTTACGGAGCAAGGAACATTCTATACACACTTATCCATTGAAACGTATATTCGATAGATTATGACACATTAACAACAATAAAAGTATTTACTCTTCGAAAATTAAATCTTTGTGTAAACACGACGTATTTTTAACATTAATGCATATTATATTGTCAGCGTTTAAATTTTCGTTACAATCGATTCATATTTTTTTTTAAAAGTCGCAGAGCTCTTTGATTGCGTGATCGGCGTTAGTTCGTGTCAATTTATTTGGTGGTCTGCGGTTCTCCTTTCAAATTACATACAAAAACATTCGGAATACCAAGATGTAGAAAACGGTGCATAATTTAATTTACAAATACACAGAATGTAATGCGATTAAAAATTATTTTCAACTCAATACGATCTCCATGATTTTGTTTAGCATGTTTTTACGTTTATTTTTACACGTTACGCACCCTCGACATAAATTTGTGATAGATTACAACACATTTGTCAGAGGAATTACACTGATACAACGCTCGGGACGCATAAGCCGATTTATTTATGACCCCTATTTATTTATGAGTACACACAAATTGTTATACGCTCGTTTGTCAAGTTTTAAAATTTCACTCGAATTAAAACTGCCGCCCATCGCCGGCGAGCCTTCACGGGGATGGAAATTGAAAGAATCTTCATTTATCAATTTGTTATTTTACATTTTTACGTGAGGTCAAAATTTAAAAGTAGCAAAATGTATTCACCGCAAAATCAAAAGGGTCAATCGATCACACAGACGTCTGATCTTTATTTGTAATAAAATTTAAAAATATATTTATAATTATTCTTAAGTATATTTATTATATGTTTTTTTAAGAGTCCTACAGCGTAAAATATATCATGAAACTGCGTTAACCTTTATATTGCAGTACTAAAATAAAAACGCGCGTTCCGGTGCTGCAACTTCTTGTTCATGTAGACTTTGGTGATTTTTATATCGGATAAATAAGAATATTGTATATTTATTACTTATATTAATTATTAAAATAATATTTGACATATATATATAGTAAGTGAATATTAATGTCAATTATTGCGTAAAAGCGCTAACAATGAGAGAAAGCATTGATCATCATGAAAGACAGCATAAAACACGTCTAACTCGACCAGCGCACGCTCTGCGTGACGATCCGACACCCCACGCCTCGCGCACTACGCCGTCCGTAGCACTCCGCACGTACGTTTTGACAAATTCACGTCATGTTCTTCGAGAAAACATTTTTTATTGTTGTGTACGGTAAATACTTATAAATTGTAATTACTTTATCCGATACATAAATATATTACAGAGGAATACTTAAAATATGAACTCTGTATTTAGTATATTTACAGAGATATTCACATAATTATGGCAATGTTAACTCAGTTTACATCATCGGAGAGGAAAGGTTAAAAAAACGCGATAAGAAAGTACGTAATATTTTATGGGACGTTCAGACGTTAGAAAACGGCTGATAGTGATAATGATGACGATGATGACCTACCTACATATTTAAAAAAAACTTTTAATATTGATGAAACGTATATTTTAAATCATTACATTTTTAAGTAACGTAAATCTGGTTCCACATGGTTTTGAGCCTAATTCTATGATTAAAAAGGTTGTATTTTAAAAGTGCAGCAATTTACAAGGTATTGAAAATATAAGATAAATACAAATTAAATGACGGCAAATTAAACGTTAGGTGGAAATAAGGATGAAGTTACGAATTTATAAGTTATACGTATGTGAAAGTTATGCTAGAGAAATTGAGGATTTTAAAATTAAAGAAATTCTTTAACGTCATCAAATAACTAATTTTAAGAATATACGAGTATATTGCACATTTCCATTGCATTTAAGGTAATAGCGGTACTTGATCGTGACTTATGAACGACTCACTAAGAACCGTTTTGGTACCTACTTAACTATAGATTTTTCAACGTATCTACTTAAAATATATTTTTGCAAAATTATTTTTATCTGTTCGCATTGCTTTAACTTAAAAATTAAAATTAAAAAATGTATAAAAAAATAATAAATTATAGTTTTTATAATAATTATTGAAAACATGAAAGCTTATCAACAATTACATTAAAAAATCATTATTATCGTATATACACTATATTTATTTATTTAAGTTCATTTTATTATTATTAAGCTCATTTAAAGTAGGTATATACCTAATTTGGATAGGTAACTACTTAAAATTAGTTTTATTTGTAAAAATATAACGTCCAGAGATAAATATTTTTTTAAATTCAAGTGCCCGACGATTATATTTATTATGTTATTCGAAATATGCGTCCTGGGTTATTATTAAAAGTGTGACCAACGTACAAACGATGAGAATCATTTTGATACAAGTTAAGATATTACCCAAATATAATGTTAAAAAGTAAGTAGGTGTATATATGAGAAACAATTTTACATTAAAAAATCTGTGCTATTTCGTACAATATGATGAGAATGGAATGTGACACTGCCAGTGTAATTAGAAAAGTATTTGACATACCTCGTTTTTTCACTGGTTCTCGTCCTTTTTGATTCCATATTTTCCCCCACCTGCAGCTGCAGAATTAGTCACAACACCGACGGACAAATTAGCCACGAACGTATTCTGAATTAACGCGTAATTAACCACGACCGTATTTAAATTTAGAGCCCTAATCTAGATAAATCTTGGGGTGTTTGCGTGTATCTATAATAAAAAGTGTAAGTAACTCATGTAACGAGGTCGATACCTCAATCACACTGACTGCGTGACCAGGCTCTGCGTAAAGCGATGCAACACTAATGCGTTGGTTTTTTCGCGAAGGTGACAATAATTTTACTGTAATATTGTAAGAATGAATGTTTACAGTGGAGAAAATAATATTATGTTTCACAACCAAGGCTGAAAAATTATTAAATGTAATTACCTGACAAGAAGTGAAGTGTGTATATTATAAAAATAATAAAAACAAGAAATACGTGAATGGTTTTCAAAATAAACACGACGTAAAATTTAATAGTAATGAAAATGTATGGCGTCTATCTATCTATATATATAGCAATTTATGCGCGTGATGCCTGGCGAGATGAAAAGTTCTAAAGATACAGTAAAAGGCTTCTTAGGGGTTTGTTTTCACGATAGAAAAATAAGCCTATCAGGGTTGGTGGGGTGTAGCTGTAGAGAATGATGCTGGGGATGCGTTGATTTGAGAGGAGGTTATTAACCGTAGGACGTCAAAATCAGCGTGTGTACCCAGTACGCATGAAAGATTTTAATTTTATGTTAGAACATTATTGTAATATACCAATTTAAAAGGTTTTATGAACTAAAATAATCTAAGCTATCTACTCTATAGCAATTGAATAAATAGCAAATACTTAAATAACGCTAAGGATATATTCACATTAAGATAGACATAATATGAATATAATTTTATCAATGTATATAAATTATATACGATGTTTTTAGTAGATACATCATATTTATTACGATAATATCAATATTACTACCATAGAACTACCACAAACATCAAGGACTTGGATAATTAGTGTACCTAGTCCAAAATAACAAGTCATGAACCATTAGCAGTTCGACGAGTATAAATTAAAAATAAATTATAGACTTTTAACTATGGTACATACATACCCTATGCGCAATATTTAATATTTTATGCATATTTTTAGATAAACGACAGCCTACATATGTTTGTGGTAGCTTAAAATGTGTAGAGATCTAGCTGGAATTACAGATCTCCCCACACCCACTGGACCGACGAGTAAGAACCGCATCAACGCTGAAAATTGCAGGACGCCGCGCCGAGAAGAAAAGTAATGTTGTTAAAAGGATCTTTAGTCATGAGAGATTAGTTAGGATGAAATATGTAATTACAAAAAATATTTAATTATATTTCTAGTGACTTATTCCCGAACGAAGAAAGTAAGACTATGAATAATAATATAATTAATACTTGGAACAAGTAGATAAGTTTGTGTATTTAGGAAGTATGTCTGATACGAAAATGCTGACAAAGATATCGAAAGGAAGGTGACCGCAAGGGATGAACTGAACGGCGCATTGAATGGAATAATATCAATATCTAATGTGAACTTGTCAACCGACACAAGATTAGCGATACACGATTTAGTTCTGGTACCTATACTCAATTGAGGCCTAGAGCTATCAAAAAAGGAATGAAAGTAGACTGAATGTGGTGGAAATTAAATCAATTTGGCGTATGTAATATGTGGTAAATCTATTTATGACAGTAAAAAATTAAAAGAGAATCTACAGTTGATATTAGTTTAGTGAATACGATTAAAAAAAGATCGCTTTATCATAATAATAAGATCGTCATATGGTAAGAAAGATATATGATGCTAGTATTAATGGCACCGGAAATAGCGGACATCTACGGAAGACTTGGCACGACCAGGAAACCTGGAAGATGGTCTTAATAGAAACCTCAATAATCGACAAGGTTACATAAGAAGGTGTACGAATGTGGATGAGGTGAAAATTGTGTATCAAGATAGAAAAGTGTGGCGCTTTATCCTCCCTTACCTATACTCACGGAGAAACGGCGTGATGGTAAGATAGTCGGTTAATAATATTTCTAACATTAAGAAGAAGAGCTGGGTCGTTTTTAGCCATCGAGTTTTATGTCATAGATGTTGATTATCCGTTCATGGAGAAAGACTTGATAATAGTCAATCTTTTTTAGGGGATGTGACTCGATAACATTCAACCTCACCTGAGGTTAAGGGTTGATAATAATAAATTCTATAAAAATCAACGAGGGGTATAATATGATAAAAAATAACCCCATTCGGAGGGTAGGAAGGAGTCAATAAATATTATCTATAATCAGTTTTTTATAGAACTTTACTTTCACAAGTCCTGTTGAAAATAAGAATTCGAGAAAACTAACCACCCTAGTTATTGTCTACAACAAACAGGTAATTCTCATTAGAAATCTAGGACAAATATATCTAGGTACATATGTGATTCTCAATTGGAGAGGCTGTTGTAAGAATTGGCCGTGTGTTAATAACTGTAAACACAATTTTTAAATGCCTAGAAATTAAAATAAAGACTTCATTCCTTTTGTCAAATTATATGTTAATATTACTTATTCTATAATACTTTTATATTATAAATATTGCGCTTACTAATATATATTTTAATTAAAAATGCATAATTAAAACTTAATGCAACTTTAATTAAAATGATGTATACGTGCATCCTAAGGGTAATATATAAAAAACAATTTATTGAAGGTAGGTTATTGATTAGTAATTATTGGAATTTTGTCAATATGAAAGAATATTTTTTTGTAGCAGATAGTTATCATGTCGGTACGTGTAATTAGTCAACTCTTATAATATTATTATAATATTGTAATCAGCGCTGGTGCCAGGTATTTTGCCACCACAGTCAAGATTATTTTTTTTCGCCCTGGTAACTTAAGTCAAGATGATGTTTTTAATTTTTGTAAAACCATCCCCATAAATTGTCCGCCCCCTAAATCGGCTGCCCTCGTGCCCAAAACTTAAGGATGGTAAATTTACCCAAGGGCGGCTCTTTGCCAGAATGCGTTCTGAATACTAGTGTTGACTACAAATTACTGCTTTATTAAGATATAACAATAATGTTATTTAATGTTTATATCTGAATTATTTTTATTACAAACTATTATCGTTTTGTAACTTGGGATTTGGTTTTTCAATTTTTATATATTCACCACTGTCCACTTGATTTGTTCGCCACTGGCAGCGCCTGCTCCGCTTGTGCGTAACGCCGGTGCTGATTGTAATATGTTTTATTTAATGGATGGATAATATGGAAAAAGATCCACGACACGTTTAATAAAACACACAATAATCATAAAATTATGTTCATTATAAGAATCTATTTTTGGATATTATCAGTTCTTGCATGAAGGAGTTCAATTGTTTCGTTCAGTTTGCATTCAACGAGGATTATGTAACTTAAGCCTGATATTAACTGCAGTGCTTTTACTTGTATAAGGATTTATTTTATTAGAAATTATGCACTTTTTATATAGAAAAAATAAGTTTTTCTAAACTAAACACAGAAAATCTTATGAAAACCTATTGATATAAGGAAAAAAAAATTTGAATGCAATGGTAATAATCTTCACTAAGATAATATCGGAAAAATTTATACGAAAAATTGATGCATATCAACATGAAAACGAACATCATACAAGACGAAAAGATAGACTGAGACTGCCATTCAGGAGGAAAGCTAAATCTCACAAATCTATGATGTACGGTGCGATGAAGACTTTTTAATGAAATTACAGAAAACATAAAAAATGGAAAAAAAATGAACTATTTGGATTAAAAATGAAACTAAGCAAATATGTGAAAGAGTAGTTGAAGTAAAATAAACTATTTTGATCTGGTTTATATTAAAGCGTACATAAAAATACTAAATAAATATATGTTTTGATAATTGTTACCAAAACTAGGATGAATAAAAAATAACATTATATATACTAGAAGAACGTTTAATTTATAATTCAACAAAATTTTTACACATGATCGAAATATATTTTCAAGCTTTTTATGATATTTATGTAATGAGTGTATTTTAGGATCGAGAGGAGTGGAGAGGTATTGTGCACCGTGTGTTAGATGCTTTAGGGGAGTAAAACTCGGCTATAAGTAGACGAAGGAGAAGATATTTTAGAAACTAAATCATATTAAAAAACACATTCCAACCAATGTTTCGGATATAATAAATCATTATAATTTTAATCTGCAGCGTGAATATTATATTCCAGGTCGATTTTGTTTGGATACTATTTTGAATCCCAAAAATTTGTTAGTTCGTATTTAGTAATCATAGAGAATAGTGGATTACAATTTATTATGGAGTATCGAACGCCTCAACAACGTATTAAAATTATTAAAATATTTTATCTAAATAATAATGGCAATGATGTAACCATATATCGTCTCCCAAAAACTATAGCCACTATAATGGCAAGACTTTTTGAAAGAATCATTATGGACAAGATTTCAATAAACATGAACACTAGAGACAACCAAATGGGATTCAAAAAGAATATGTCTACTGACAATGCGATCTTTGTCGTAGAGCAAAATGTGGACTATTTTAAAAGTCGAAAAACCACGACATACGCGTGCTTTCTAGATTTGAACAAAGCCTTTGACCGTGTCAGATACGACAAATTATGGACGAAAATGCGCGTGCGAAACGTTTCCAAACCAGTTGTAGATATACTTGACAGGTGGCACAGGCAGCAAGAGAACTGTGTGCGGTGGGAAGGCGCCGACTCCGAGCCATTTTACCTGCGCACTGGGGTGAGGCAGGGCAGGTGCATGTCACCAATCCTCTTCAATATGTATATGAACGAATTGAGCGAACGACTATCTGATGCAAAAATTGGCTGCCACATGGGCGAGACAAATGTGAACCACATTAGTTATGCCGCTGATATGGTTATACTAGCGCCATCTATAAAAGGGATAAGAAAGCTTTTACAGATATGTGAAACATATGCCAGTGAACACATTATTTCATACAATGCCAGCAAATCGGTTATAGTGGCGTTCAAATATGGAATAGGGCCAGATAATATCCTTCCCGTGTGGCAGGACGGGATGAACTTAAGCTTTCAAAATAAGGTCAAATACCTTGGCCATGAATGAATGAATGAAGATGGACAAGACGATGATGATATAGAACGGCAGAGGAGACAGTTGAGCGTTCGTGCAAATATGCTGTCACGGCGTTTCTACCGATGCAGTAAGGAGGTGAAGAGCATCCTGTTTAAATCGTTCTTCACCAGCATGTATACCTGCGAGCTCTGGTCAAAATACAAGCAAGTGACGTATAACTGTCTCCGAATTCAGTACAACAACTCATACAGAATACTGTTCGGATTGGCGCGTTATTGCAGCGCATCTACAATGTTTACCGAAGGCCGTATACATGGATTCGTTCCGCTTCTGAGACATCGAGTTGCTGGCGTAAAGCTGCGGCTGAAGCTCAGCACCAACTCTCTGGTGCAAGCGGCGCTCTCATGGAAAGCTAGTTCCCTGACCAGAGAATGGCAGCGTCTACAGAATAGCTACATATAGAAGTAGTTATATATGTAATATTTATATTTTGTGTGTGTATATGTGTGAACTTTTTACTATTTATTAATTTTTTTTTATTTTTTTTTTATATTTTAATATTTTCCTTGGTTTTATTTTTCATAGCATTATATTTATTTCATAACCTTTAATGTATAATATAATAGGGTTAAAAAAAGAACTGATCACGCTGGAATAAACACATTACTATTATTAATAATAATAATAATAATAGTGATAGCTATTGTCACATGTTAGATAACTTCTTGGTGATAGAATTGAGTCGATTGGATTTGTAACTCATGTGGTTTCAACAGGATGCTGCCACTTCACACATAGCCCGAGTTACGCTTGAAATTTTAGGAAAAAAATTTCCCGGCCGCATAAAGTCAAAAAGTGGTGACATCGACTGGTCTCTACAATCACCAGATTTGACGACTCCCAAATATTTTATGTGAGGTTACTTGAAATGAAAGGTCTACGCGAATAAGCCAACAACAATTCCGATGGTACAGTACAATATTCAAAATGAAATTGCTGAAACATCGCGCGTTGTGCGTGAATGTTATGAAAAATATGATTATAAAAGCACGCATTTATGCCGCTGCGAGAGGCCAATGACATATTCCATACATAATTGTAACAAACCACATAATCGATTAATAAAAACAAAATCATAAAATTGTGTTTGATTTTTTAGTTATTCAAAAACAACACCGGCTTGGAACATAATATTTACCCCGTATTAGTATTGCTTCTTGTACTATATTAGATGAGCGACAGATCGTGAGCAGTGATAGAGTACACTATCATTTAGTATTGTCAGTGGTCGTGTCATTAATTTAAGCGTTGTGTATTTTTTATGGAGATAATATTGAACCAATAGATATAATAATACTTTTAATCTTTATTCTTGTGTCTCAAAGGCCCATGAACCTTACCATTTCATAATCATTATTTTCAACCCCATATCCTTAAAGAGTTGGGGGCTTAAAATCTGAATAAGCCATTTCCATCTTCGCCGGTCTTGCGCTGTTTCAGTACTTGCTAATCAATTAAAACCCAACCTACTTTCATACTAACGATAATCAACGATACAGATTTTTTAGGAATTTTATCTGACACGGGTGACCCGTTGGATAATGCTTAGAAAGTAGCTGAGAAGAGGGAGACAACGAATATTTCAACATTTATTTTTATTATTTTAGGTCATGATCGTGCTGAGCGAGACTCGAAAACTTTTTGTCCATGTTCTGTTTTCAGGGAGCATCTCTATAATACTACAAACTCTATGACAGCCTCGGCTGTAATACCTTTTTCTTGTAACTATCATTACACCTTATTAATTAGTACTTTATATCTATTTGTAATTATAATTGTTATATTTTATTTATTTCCTTTTATTATATATGACTAATTAATGTCTCAATATGATTTCAACTTTGACTAAATGATTTGTTATTAATGTTTATTATATTATATTTATTTCTTAATAAATACTACCTAAATATCGCCAAAATCTAGTATAAAAATGTAATAAACATTAGCTAAGGTATTAATTTACGAGTATACCGCATTCTTGTAATGGTTATATTAGACCCGCGTTACTTTGCTTTGTCGAGAGGAACTGTCAAGAGAGACCACTCCTATAACAGTTCTATGTAAGGATTAGTCCTTTCTACTGCTGTTTATCCCAACATACCGAAAATAAGGGTACTGGTTGCCATCTCTTCTTAATTGTCAAAAAAATACATCTTGGTAATCATTCTTCTGACATTCGCAAGACTTGTTTGAGCCACCTCAGTTGAGATCTTTCTCCACGCCAAGAATTTCTCTTACGACGGTACTTCTCACTTAGTCCATTAATATTACTCCTATTATTCCCTTAAGATATCTCATTTTGGCGACCAGAATTTTCGATCTCACACTCTTTATGAGAATGTATATTTGGTGACCTTTTTACTAATGTAGTTTATATTATTAACAATCAGTTTTGTTTTCGTGTATGTGATCTTGTTTGTATACAGATAAATTGGCGGATCGGATCTTGCACACGCTGAACAAAACAAATTAATACTATTTAATATACGCAATTATTTAGGTAATATTGCTACATTTATAATTTTACTATTTTTGAATAACGTTTAATACTTATTCTATGCAAATAGGAGTAACTTAATCACTCTGAATGAGGTTCCTATTAAAATAATTATTTTAATCACAAAATATCAAAGACAATATTTAGGGCTAATATTAATACATTTTTCAAATCGATACCAATAATACTTTTAAAATTAGCAATATTAACTTTGTAGTTAAAATTCATATTTTTATTTATTATCTTTGTTTTATTAACCACTTAATTAAGTTAAAATAAATCTACCGGTTTCGAAAAATACCATTTTCTTCTATAGGATGTCATGACTAACTAAAACATATATTATTGTTTCTTTACCAGAATCTATTTAAAAAAAAACAATTATTAAAAAAAATATATTTAAAAAAATAAATTTAGTACCTAACTCAAATTGTTACTTAATACAAATTTGCTCGAATAATTTTTAGGAAAAATTTTTAAAATGAGACTCGTAGTTAAATTTAGTTGGTTGTTTATAATATTTTGATTAGTTTTACACGGTTTATTTATCTCCGACGATTCCAAATTATTTCATTTGTGGCCAACACCGTTTATATGCAAAATTGACAATCCCAATTTTTTATCAAAACCATGACCACTTTCTATTAAATAATTAGAAATTCTGAAAACCCACTATTGTTCAAACATCTCAAATGTCCCTTACTCTTATATTAAAATTTCTAGCCGTTTTACCAATATAAAATGCAGCACAATCCTTGCAACTAAGTTGATAGACACCAGAATTGTTAAATTTATCATGTTTGTCTTTAGAATTTATGAGTAAATTTCCTATACTATTATTTGTATAAAATTTTATAAATAATTGTTTTTTTTAAATAGATTCTGGTAAAGAAACAATAATATGTGTTATAGTTAGTTATGACATCCTGAAGAAGAAAATGGTATTTTTCGAAACCGGTAGATGTATTTAAACTCAATTAAGTGGTTAATAAAACAAAGATAATAAATAAAAATACTATACTAATAAATTATCATGAAAGAATCACAAATTACGTACCAGGCTTCAGGAGAGATTCACCTATACCTTGCTATTAAGTATATTGAATTGATGGTGGGTTATGTTGGCCCCCCATAGCTATTCAAAATTCTGGTCTGTTGAAGAGATCAATGAAACAATGAATGAAATGTGAAAATGAAAGAATCTGGTCGTTCATACCATACATACATACAAATACACGTTACATTGCAAGTTTTGTAAGCAATGTTCCCCTAAGTTTGGATGACGGTGAACGCATAAAAAATATTTTGTGCAATTTTAAGTACCAACGCTGTCATTTGTACGCTGGGGAAAATAAGATAAACATTACCGCATCAGTATAAGGCTATGGGAAGGGCCTGGCTTGACCACATTACTAATGAAGATGCATTAGAGCCCCCGCAGACTGGTTTAAACTATCGCTAATAGTTTAGTCTGATCGGGCAGCTTCCTCGCACACCAAGCAATCAAGCAACTGCTTGATTGGCAGCTGGTGGATTTAATTTTCATATTTGTGATTATGGAGTTCAACAAAATTACCTCAGAAACAATAAATGTGTCGAATAATATCAAAATATAAATAAATGAGTTGGGTAGTTTTGTAAAAAAAAGTATACTCTTTATATGTCTTATGATCTATGTATGTTTAAATTAATTATAATATGTATGTGTATTTAAATAAATATATACACAATGAATATACAAATCAGCAAAACTGTCAGTGCGAGTCAACCGAGACAGATTAAAAGTATTCGGAGACATCTTCCTCTTGAGGCAGCCCGTCTACTTATAAATGCATTTGTGGTGTCACGTGTGAACTATTGTATCTATGCTGGCCTGCCAATTTTTCAGCTGGATAGATTACAATCCATTCTAAATGCGGCAGCACGGATAATATATGGAGTTTCCAAATTCTCTCATATAACATCTCTTTTACATTAGCTACATTGGCTCTAATTCCCTGAAAGAGTTGAATTTAAATTGTACTGGTTGATGTACATGGCGACACATAATATGGCGCCTCTGTATCTTCAAGAACTTTGTATCCCAGACAACTTGAATGGTAAACGTCAAACTCTCAGGTCAGCCTCTACTACAGCCGCAGGAAGGGTTGTAGAACCGACTAACCGTTTCCAGAAGTTTAAATTTAGTGAACGGGCATATGCAGTGGCAGGCTCAAAAGCATATTTTGCCCTCCGTCATAATAAAAAGTGCGTCAGAGATTTTATTTAAGAAGAAACTCAAAACGCACCTTTCCAAAAAATTATTCGCATAAGTGAAAATAACAATTTTTAATTTAAAAAAACAAAGATAATGTAACTATAAACAATTTGTGTGTAAAGCGCCCTTGAGGCGAAAGTTTTTACGAAAATAGCGCTATAAATAGTCGGCGAGTCTGCGCACTCGCATAGTACACCATACTGAATTAGCAGTTGGTCGATTGATGGCCGACTTTAAAGTTGAAAGGGAATCGGGCAGCCTATATAACTATTCTATTGGCAGATCTTCATACTTACTAAGCAACCGACTAAACTGTCGGCCGATCAAAAGTTTCTAGTCTGCAGGGGCTCTTAAGATGCACATACATACTTCAAACACATTTTTTGCATTGAAAAATATTATACCTTACAACTCATTATACAGGGGAAGAAAGAAATAAGCAGAGGCATAGGTAGAAGAGATTATCTTGGCTGTGTGACCTCGAAAAGTAGTTTAATGTCCAAAATGTTGGTCCAAAAATATACTGCAACATGGTCGCCAACTTTTAATAGAAGGCTGCACATGAAGAAGAAGTCTTGTTAAAAATGTGCGCGCGCTATTTTTTTTTGTGTACACTATGATGCCAAATCGTGTGCATGCGCACACCTGCATACCTTACAGGGTACATTAGTAGTAAGATATTTAGACTACGCAGTGTAGAACCTGGGCGCCGACCTATGTATGTAAACACGTCAACTGTCCGAGAAATACACCGAGAGACCAAGCGGAGCAATTGCTGGTTGCGTTCAGCGTATTTACTGCTTCGCTCGGTGTACGCCATGGTCAGAGCGCGCTTTGGCTAGGGCGACATGTATCAGAATAAAATATTTATGTTATGTTTGGTGAATGATAGCAAGTTAGTAAATTATACAAAACATGTACAATTTACTAACATGGAGTTTTTGAATCTATATAAAGGAGACATGAGACAAACGCTCATCTTAATTATATTTTTTATCAAGTTATTAATATATAAATATTCTTTTAAACTATGCCTAGACATTTTAAAACAGAAATTTGAGTTACTGAAAAGTAGTCTGGAATATGAAAATTCATTTATAAAATACATTAAAAATTTTATTTAACTAATTGAAATGATATAAAAAAAACGATGGTGTAATTTAATATAACTGCAAACGTAAAAATTCAAATAAACCTTGCAAAATATCATGTAAATACATATACAGAAAACTGTACAGATTGCACCATTTATTTTATAAAACGAGTTTAAAATTATTTTTCCTGCTCATTAAAATGCATTGAAAAAGATTTATACAGACGAGTCATTCATTAGCTTTCAATCTTAATTAGAGCTTTTTGAATCTTTTTCACTTCATTAGTTTGTAGAATGTTTTAAACATTAAAAACCTTTGCAATGTGTAATTAATAATTTTAAAAAAAACGTTTTTTTTTTTAAAAAATCAATTATATTTTTTGGTACGTTCAAAAGTATATTACATTTTTTTTACTAAATTCTTAATTTTACCTTTACTAGTTCGAGATTTTTATTCGCGCCATTATGCAATGGCGGTTTCTATTAACACATAATTCTGCTGATGCAATGCATTGGAGCAACATGTTATAATCGGCCGGTTACATCGGTCATCCGCAGGGCCTAACAACAAGCAATCAGTAATTTTGCTGGTTCTAAACATAATAATCCAAAGTGTATTTGTATTATGAAATGATTTTAAAATTCTGGATCTCTTTTCTAACCGGGGAAGGTGCATTATCCAACTATGGTACAGCGACAATTTTCGAACCTATATGTTACCTTTTTGATATTAATACATTTAATCGTTCCATTATTTGAAAGAGCTATCTACCTTATTTTTACAGAATCTCAAATATCTTTGAGTAATCTGATAGTAGACTTCAGAATTATCAATTCATTTTTATTAAATTTTTGACACATTGATACAACTTTATTATTAGGAGAACACATTGTGAAGTTGTAATTATTAAGAATATAGATCTGTGATATTTTAAATATGAATTATATATATTAATTAGAAAGATATACATATAAAATCAATTTTATCGAAAAATATTGTTGTATTATTCAACTATGCTATAGCGACATTATTTTTGACAACAAATTTTCGAACTTACATGTTACAATTTTTTCAAATTAATACATCTATCGTTCCATTATTTGAAAGCCATCTACATTGTTTCAATATCAACTTCACAATAAAAATGTATTCTCCTAATAATAGTTTATATGTATTTATAATTATATTTGTTTGAAAATGTTGCAATACCTCTTTAGAGCAAACTTTAAAAATCATGTTATTTTTAATGTCAATGTACGCCACGCATTTAGATATTTTTTCCTCTTTTGTTGCTTTTATTTTTTTAAGGTTTAACATTTCAAGTATCGCAGTTTCAAGAAGAATTCCATACTAATGATGTGGCTTACTAGTAAGTACACTTCACCCGTACGCCCAATACGCTCAATTTGATACAATTCCAGGTACAAAGTCTAAATTAATGAATCTATTTTCATATCATAAAATAGTAACATTACTTTCAATTTTTATGAGGTTGATGAAAAACTGGTATATATATATCTGAAGCTGGAACCACGTGTCATGTCACAAAGATACGGACATCATTAAATATCTATTATTAAAGGTTTTTCTTTAAGAATATATGTCATAACTTCGCTGGTTATTTATTAAATATATTATAATTGGTAACCTCGTTTATATTAGATCTAGAAAAAAGTAAGCCACTATTTAAAATAATATATTGAAAAAAAATCTACTGAAAAATGTTAACAACTCTCATATCATTAATTAACATGGCGGTTATTTTATTGTGAAACAAAATTATTTGAAATATGAATTAAATATATTAATTAGAAAGATATACATATAAAATCAATTTTATCGGAAAATATTGTTGTTGCGTTACACACACGTTGAGTTATTTTCACTACTATAGTTTCGAGAAGTGCAGTCTCTCTCATCATCAGATGATAACTAAACTAAATACAGTGTTGTAGATTATCCGGGTAATGGGCGGGGCTTGAGAAGAAGGGCATTAACGGGAATATGTACAATATGATAAAACTAAAATCATGTTTCAAAATGATCTTTTGTTTGCAAATTTCATAATATCTTTTTTTTTAAATAATTACAAAGTAATTTAAAAAACAAACGTAAACGTAAATTATTTCGATAATTAAAGATGTGGGAATTGACTTAATAATGATCCAAAATTATTAGACAATTTTTTTAGGATTGGACTAGTGGTTAATAGTGGTTAAATTTAGTTTGTTATTTATATTTTGGTAAATTTTACATGCTTTACATATTTCTAATGATTATAAGTTATTCAATTTAAGACTATTTATATGTAAAACAAACAATCCCAAAATTTTATCAAAAATACGATCATTTACTAATAAGTTAATGGAAATTTCTGAAAATTCATTATTATTTATGCATTTGAAATGCTCTTTGACTCTTATGTATTTTTCAAAACCGGTTGGTGAATGTAAATAACTAAGTGATTTTTAAAAACGAAGTTAATAAAATATTAGTTATTAATATGCACAACAGGATGTTAGCGTTAAATATAAACATACTTTTGTTTAATTATTTAATTTAAAATGTGTAACCATAAAGTTGCTGCTTTCAACATAACAAATATTACAGAATTTATTTAAAAAAAATTACATTTAATAAAATATGAAATAGTGTATCTCGCGTTATTAAATAGCAAGACACTTACGCCAAAAAACACTGCAGAGTTACGTTCGTTTAATATAATACATGAATTATTCATTTCTAGTTCGGGGTTACTTTTAAAACGCCCTTTCACTCTAGAATACTGTGACAAGAGCGAGCTTTTAGTTGACAAAGACGGCTCTATGTCGGTGTAGTTTATGCGAAGAAAAGGAATTCTTACATGTAAAAGATTTGTTATGATGTCCCGTTACGGAGGGTTGGTATTTTTGTCCACAAGATGAAATGCTGTTTTCGTTGCTGTTTATTAGGTGTTGTATTTAAATTACCTTCATCACAAACAAACATTAATAATTCAGGAGAAAAAATGCAAGATAGACAATTTTTCAAGACTCGGATAAACTGTTTGGAAGGAAGTGATAAATAAAATCATATTTATAGAGGATCGAAGATTCCTGAAGGCGAGTAAAAGACATCTAATAATTCTTTGCGCATCAGGAGCGTTTCTTTTTATAGCACCGTGTAGGTAGGCACCTAATTTACAAACTCGTCTCTTGTACCGGTAATACTTAAATATAAAACAAATCAAATTAGTCCATTAGTTAAACGAACTCAAATCCACTTTCCTGGATTACGACATATACTGTTTTTCTAAAACATGGCTTAATTCGGACATAAATAATACGGAATTAGGCTTTTCCAATCACGCAATATATAGAAACAAAAGAAATTTAATTACCAACATAAAATCTAGAGGAGTAGTTTTAATCTCTGTTAAATCAGACATATCAAAAAAAATGTTCAAAAAAGAATTTGGAACAACTTTTTTTATGGTTTCGTCGAAGATGAAGAATATAATAGTAGGTTGCATATACATACCCCCTTCGTTAGACCTACAAATTTATAAAGACCATCACCAAGGAGTACAGACCTTACGAAGGAAATATCCAGATGCCAGCATTATATTGACAGGTGACTACAATTTACCGAATGTAAGGTGGGACATTGACTTCAATAATTTTGTTTTGCTTATGTTTAAATTTCTGTTTTTCTATTTTATTTTTATAGTTTGTTTGGCTTATTTTTAAATTTCTATTTTTCTATTCTATTTTTATATATGTATTCCATGCTACTGTGTAGCTGTGTTTTTTTTTTAAATTTTATACCAAACCTATTTTGTAAAAGCCCATAAAAGTGTTAATAAATTAATAAATAAATAAAATAAATTAGAAAGATATACATAAATAAACTACCGAAAAATATTTTATTACGACCGAGATACGAACCCAAAACCGTTACCGTGGATCTGCGTTGCCAATTTCGCTATTACGATTAAGGAGTATGAAAAATTTGAGACATAAATGTAGTATAGTATAAATGATATAATACATTTATTATTTTAGTTTTAAATAGCTATCAATTTTATATTTTACAATGAACTCCCAAATACTTATGAGTAATAATTATTATTAACTTATTTCTCGGCCCCGAACCTTTCAATAAATTCAGTGTAATTCATTATTATTTTCTTTTCTACCATTACTGCTTGCAATCACCTCACACAACACCAAGAGATAGACTCAATAACATACTCATACGAACACCGAATGGTAACTCTACATTGTTCATCTCAACTTTCTGATGTCAACATACTGCACACATATAACCATTTAAAATGTTTGAGAGACTTTGAGGGTTTAATAGTTCAACAAAAAGACATATCTTGATCAATAGATATCTATTTTATTTTTTACAAAAGCGTTATAATTCGAATAATTTTAAATATCTTGAAGTCACTTGAAGTCACTACAAATAATAATATGCTAAGTGTGATCAAATCAAAGATTCATAGTAGAAATAAAAGTTATTTCGCTCTTTTGAGACTCATGAAATCGAAAATATCACACAGTAATACGTCCTGCTGTGAAAAATAGACTCTTAACCTTGAAAAAAAACTGAACGATTTCTGATGAATAAAGAAAATTTCTCCAAAAAATATATAGGCCGGTAAGAGACAGTAGCGGCAGTTCAGGTCAGTGGCGTATTCGCGACAATTCAAAGTTAAAAGAACTTAATTAAATTCCTAATTTAGTTGGCGTTGTAAAATTACAGCAAAGGATAAAATAGGTGTAATACATTTCATCGAGGGATCCCAAATAGATGGTGACCTCTTGGCAGACCCAGACTAATAACGAGCGACAATGTCAGGAGAGATCTGGAGGCCTATTCCTGTCTCTTCCGGTCTTCGTTTTCCTGTCTTTGAGTTCCTATCTCCATGTTCCTGTCGCCGAGTGGAGTGCCAGATAGAGAAGCTTGGTGCCAAGTTTAAATATCAGGCGAAGGCTCTCAATGGGCCGTGAAGCCACAAAGAAGTTGTATCATTACATATCTCCAGATAACTAACATATTTTGAAATAATACGATGTATGTGAATATTTAGGATACGTTATTTGGCGTGTTTTTATTTTATTTTTTGAATTTAAATCGTCGTTCAGTTAAAGGTTGACATAAAAAGTAGTTATAATGTTTATATTTACACATTTTTATTATCATTATGAATTTGCTAATACGATTCTACTGGTGTGACTTTATGTACCATTTTTGACATTGATATATGATTTTCCTTACAATATTCTATTCGAAATATCAATCAAATACGTTTTCAGAATATGGATTCAATATTAGAGATGGAAATTTATAAAGCTCATTTGTTGACTATATTTGAAGATATCTTGGAGAAGAGATGACATTTGGTAATGAAAAGAGAATATTTGTACAGCGGTATGTTTTTGATAAAACTTAAAAGGCATTACGAACACAAATATCGATAGCTTGTCGAAAGACTCCACCTTTTAAATAAATCAATGCCGTTTATAAATAAATCACTAATATAAATGTTGTATATATTTATTAAATTAATACATTTTAGGTTTCTTTTGTGCCGACTGCTCTGAGGAGTCTCAAAATCGAAGAGACTGGTGACGAATATTTGTACGGCGCTTCTATTGTTACTGAAGTCTCTTTGTTGTCAAAGAACACTTCATTGAAATGTTTCCTTGTTTGAATTTCAATTTTAGGTTAATCATTGTTTCGATATTTTTATGTGTTTTGAGTCTTGAGTGCTTTTTGAATTGGCTTAATGTACAGTTTTTAATATTACTTGGAAAAAAATATATTATTCTTTTCCGGAAAACATCACCAACAGAAAAATTTAAAATGATTAGGCACTTATTTATCGTAATGATTATGGATTTTTGAAATGAATTTTTATTTTTCACTGGTGCCTACTTACATCAAATATATGATTATAACTCGATCACAGAGATACGAATACGTCACTGAATCTATTACGTCACCCAAATAATTAATTATTTAAATATGAATTAAATATATTAATTAGAAAAATGTACATATAAAATCAATTTGATCGAAAAATATTGTTGTTGCGCACCGGGATATGAACCTGGATCTCTTTAAAAATTGATTTTATATGTATATCTTTGTAATTAATACATTTAATTCATATTTAAAATATCACAGACCTATATATAAATATCACAATAAGAATGTGTTCTCCTAATAATTGGCCATTGTTGTATATGTAGCTATTCTGTAGGCTATACTTTGATTAAACCATTGATTATTCTACATGTCTTGATATCTATGGTATATTTTTCGGGAAATAATGTATACTGAAATTAAAAAATGCAAAAATAGATAAAAAAAAAAGGTAAAGTGATGAATAAGTAAGTATTTTGCGTGTATTTTTTTAAATTTCAGTGTACATTGTTTCCTAAAGAAAATACATAGGTATCGAAACATGTAGAGTAATCAATAAATAGTGGTTTAAACGAAATATTTGGTCTAATAATTATTTATTGTTCAACAGTACTATTTTTGGAAAATAAAGCTGAGAAGAAAATTCTAATAATTCAAGAGAGAGCAACGAGGACTATTTTAAAATGTTATAGACATACAATAACATGTTATATGCTAAAACAACTAAACTTAGTGACGGCTAAGCAAAATATTATGTAAAATGTTCTAGTAGGTATTGATATACAAAATTAAACATCAATTATCGCCTTCATACATGAATTAAAATATAATTTTGAGATCCACACCGTCCTGCAAGAAGTCGGTGGGATTTTAGACTTTCACAAACATATTTGGTAAGAACACATAATAATTTTGACTATAAAGGTTTCAAATTGTTTAATAAACTTTCCAGAAAATGTGCAAGAAGCAACTAGTATATTATTAGTAGAATCGGCATTAACTTTGTAGAGTTTCATCATAATGGATTTTAATATTTAGCATTTTTTATATTAACACGCTGTTGTAACCATTATTATTGGCAATTTACATTTTCATTTTCTAACTCATCTCCTCTCCTTTCAATATTCACCGGTAACTCCACCCCCTCCCCCTCCATCTGTCGATACCTAATTACATACTTGTATGTCTACCACCCAAGCCTTGTCTCCTATATTTATATGTAGTCAGTTTAATACTTCACCTGTCGATGAGAGTTACTGATTCTCTCGAAACTCGAGTAGTGCTAATAAACTCAAGTAGAGTAATAACATTGTTTCATTTATACCTATCCTCCATGAAGCAACTAGTCTTGCTACTTTTCGTAGGTCAAGAGCAGAATATCTAAATTCAATAACTGATCATTTTTCAGGTGTTATTATTATTTTTTGTTTTTATAATATCTTTACTTACTTTATTTGATGTATATTTCTTATGTTTTCTAAAGTGTTGCATACTAGATGTAAGAATATTATAATATAATTTTTTACAACTAAATAAAATATTTGCATCCTCCGTTTTCTTTGTTACCACATGTATGCCAAATTATATCAGGCTATATCATCTGCAGTTCTGTATCTTTAGTTCTAATGAATCAATTTCTAAAAAATAAATGGAACAAGTAGAGCTAAAAAATACCACCGAGAAAAATAAATACTTTCATTTGCTCAAAATATAAAATGAGAAAACGCTAATAAGTTTTACTTAGAACGTCGAGTGCTCGGCTTACGCTCCATTTTCTTTAATCATGGACCATTCAATTTATTTTTTCACTCCATATTTTACTTCTAAAATGCGCACTTCAATTTTTCTAATAATCAGAAAATAATTAATGCGGGAAAACTCTGCTAGCACATTTTTGACCCGAGAATCAAATATAAAGGTCATATATACATATATAAACGTTTTAGTTGGTTCACTTTCCAATAATGCAGGACAGTGTACTATCTAACCAACCTGTGGAGTCACTCTTGAATCAAAAATGCCACGTGTACACCATTACTAAATGTTTCAACATGGTAACGTGTGACATTTTCAAGAACGACGTGAAATTGTAATATTTATTTGCAACGGCATTTTTTTACTATTAAATACATAGTAGTACATAATTTTTTAATTTTTTATTAGCGACAAACACTTTTGTTATCGAAACTTTTAAAATCCGTAAAGTTGTATTATTTTGGGAACAATTTGGCTTGAGTCACATATCTGAACTTTTATCATTATTATTATTATGTGATACGTATTTGTGAAACGTGATAAATGAAAGTAGACTGAATGAAATATGAGTGATGCCAAGACAAAAGAGTTTGGTGTTATATCGTTTCTGCCTACCTCTGTAGGGATACGGTGTGATGATAAGTAGGTAAGACAAATATTGATATAACAATATTATCGAGTCAATACCGTGTACATGAAATAATACAAAGTCAATACCACCTACAGGAAATGTGGTAAATACGACACATTTGGTAATAAATAATGTTATATTTCCGATAATTGTATGAAAATCAAATATGGATATATATATTCATTGAAATGTGAAATATTTAAAACTCAAACAACATTTAACTTTTAATTATCAAATTAAATAAATTACAACTATATTAAAATACTTTCACACAAGTTATACAATCTGTATAGAATATTTTAAACATAATCATACGCCATTCAAAATAAAAGTTGTGTACGAAATAAAAACAATATTTAAACAACTTTTAACAAACTTTTTAAAATTAATAACTTTTTTTTGATATTCATTAATTAGATGTTAACAAAGACGAGATTAAAAATAATGGACGCGTTAATAATACTTAACTGAACTAAATTCTCCTGTTCGTCTCATATGATAATTGAATAGGAAATTCATACATTTTATTAAAGATAGTCAAATACCTTTAAAAGTATGTATGAAATTCTGATGATTTTTTCAAAAAAGTAAACAAAAAATCTACTATCAGGTATTAAAAAAAAACATAGTAAGGTGATTTAAAATAATAAAGTGATTCAAATTTTATATAGCTACGTAAGTAAAAATTATTAGAGGCCTTGGACATCTGCGTACTCCTGAACGCCGATAAGGCTGTTATATTCTCCGACTCGCAAGTAGCTCTTGAATCTCTATAATATAAAAGTTCAGCTAGACAATGAGATAATCTGTTCCATCAGAAGATGTCTATTTAATTTGTACAACAACTGTTGCGTAAAAGCATAGATGAGGGAAGAAACAGGATATTCGGAAGGAGGTTTGCACTTACCACAATCCAGTTCTTCTGACACCTCCAAGGTGGACTGTAAATTTACATTTATCACTATCTTCGTTCAGGAGTTCTAGTCCTTTAGAATGCACTGTATTAGACGCGAAGTTTCAATTTAATACTATACTCCGATTCACAATAATTTGTGGTAATCCGCACCGTTTCAAGGTCGCCTTTCGACTAGCGGTGACATGCCTGGTAATGAGAGGAGGGGAGAGGAAGGAACAGTACATTATTTTCGTTCAAGAATAAATATATGTCTCAAACAACAACAATAAACAGTTGTCATTCGTTTGGATTCCTGCACATAAGGGAATTCATGGAAATGAAACTGGCCAAGGAGGCCACTCTTTCCGGAGTTTTCCCCCATCAATTCCATATCCCGATGTATGACAGACTTAACATGGTAAAAAAACGTACGAATTCTATTTGGACTGCACAATGGATGGATCCAAATAATCATAAGGGTGATCGTCTTAAAGTAATTCAAGGATCTATTCCCCGCACCGAGGGGAAACCCTTGACCATGTCTTTTTTGCCTGTCCATTACGGATCACAGATTTTTTTACAGTGATCTTGTCAATGGTAATTTTCAGCTCTAGGTTAACTCGTGTCATCTTCTTTCCCTTAACTCGTTACGTTTAATCTATATGATAGCAAGTTTTTTGAACGACAATGGTATTGACTTGTAATATAGTATTTTCTATTCTACAATAATATTGTACTTTTTTCTATAAAACAAAGTTTTTAACTTATTTAATTAATAGCACAAATCACTCTTAAAGGGTGGATTGCCTATTAAAAAGAAGAAGAAGAAGAAAGTAAAAATTATAATTATTTTATTTTCTTAACGTCTCATGACTGTGGTGCTTAATTTATGATGTTTCATTAATATGGAAGACTATTCAGTTCAGAGAAAGCGACTCTTGGATAGAGAAAGACACAAAAATAATTAAACGGACTACGTAGGAAAAATGATGATATAATGGTAAATCGCCAAGCACACAAAATATAGGAACAAACGCAAACTAGACGTTCAGCTGATGTGAATGGCGTCACAAGATTGTATAAAATTCAAAATACAATCAATTTTGGTTCTGTAATAAATCTAATATTATTACAAAAAGCTGCCATTGAAATGTGGTGGTGATTTGGTGATATGATGTGATGATGCTGCTATCGACGTCTTCACTATATTGCTATTCCTTTCTACTATAATATTTGTAGTAACTGCAACATTAACATAACGTAACATAACGCATAATATTTGTGTAACGGCAACACTAATATACCTACTCGAATAATATGTTCAGTGATTAACGACACCATTAATTTATCATTATAAAGTATAAGAAGAGAAATTAACAGAAATAATAAGGTATATCATAAAAAATGCGTTACATATCGCAGACTTTACTGGTTCAATCCGCCCCACCTCATATATAAATCATCGTATTTTGTCTTCAAACATTGTCTGATAATGCTTTTAAATTTTGTGTAAAATGAAAATAAAATTGAAACTAACAAATGTTATGATTATTACTCATGTCGATGTAGCCAAAGTCTATTCATGATTAATAAAATATTATATGTTATGCATAATATTGTAATAATATATATAAAACAACGAATATATTAAAAATTACCGTGATTCAGAAGAATCACCAGTAAACTTCCATTGATTTTGGGTCAGGAACACTACGTACTTTAACCCTTCCTTATCCATGGACTACATAGTACTACTCTATTGTATGCATTGAGCCTATAGTATGATATATCCGCCCAATATAAAATTAATATTCTCACTCATCCAAAAAACAACATTAGTTACTGAAAATAAGATTTAAATAAGCTAAAGCATTTAGCAAATAACGCTAAAAATGCACAATTTTCAATTTGAACTGAAATAAAATCGAAAACGGTAATATCGGCAGTGATAAAAAATAGAGTTTGTAATTAAACTTAAGATTTATATTTTAATATGGTATGGGATTATGAACCCTGAAGGAAAGGGAGCCGAGACGGATTGATGCTGGAAAGATATGTTGCTCTTACCCAGGATGACGAGACGCACAAATGTCTCCATTCTTCGGGAGCGAGAATTGCATGCGGCGAATCCTACAATTTTTTTGGTATCTTGCAAAAAGAGAAGATAGCTTGGACGAAGCGTAGAAGAGGAAGATCCCCTCCTGTTGAACCGACCATGTGGAAAAGACAACGGATACTTCTCTGGTGACAGCCCTAAGATCTGCAGGATGCCGAGAAAAGTAGAGGAGCATAATCAAGAAGGCAGAAAGTTCATGAAGATCATGAACCTCGGTCACGAGAGACCGACGTGGATGATGAAAACTTACAAATGTAATTATGCTTATCTCTCTAAAGAACGCCCAATTATTATACGAGTCGATACCACAGCTGGGTACGGGTATTTCCCTTCCGTTGCGGTCAGGGTTAAGAAAATATTGAATTGAATTAATAAGCATATAAATGAGATTCATTTAACAAAACAAAATTAGATATTTTAAATCTAAGCTTTAATTTTATTAACATTTCCAAAAAGTACTCCAAGAAGACAATGTAATTCAAGAATAGTTAAATTACGTACTTTAGAATTTATATAATTGAATAATTGTATCAATTATTCATGATATTATCAAAGAGAGTCAACTTAAAATACGAAATTTGCCAAACATTGAGAAAATTTCGTTGCTTAAATTATTATCATTTTTAATATTTGCAAATTGAACTTTGTGCTTTATGTTAATTTTTTACTGATAATTTATCTATTTATTATTACTAATTTAATCTAATAACAAGTTTTAATAATATCATCATTTTAAAATTATCAGTGGTTTCTTACATATTCGGTACATGCGCATATTTAGTGGGTAGACATGTAAGGAATTAACGTACGATTAATGTACATACATGGCGAACCTGTGAATATAACACGTGGTCACGAGGTAACACTCAGACAACATTTCATTTTTGATTGCAAAACGTTATTAAGTAGAGTAGAAGTCGTCTCAAGGACAGAGCGTCGTGGAGTGATTATTATTTGCTATATAATTCGCACCAAATTAAGCTATTTCTCTCCTCTGCCTAGAACGTTTAATCGCTTTAACGAAATCTCATCCATCAACCTAAACCTGAATATATACTCCATGACATAGGCTTAGTTTAAAACCGAAATTATATTATATATGGTTAATGTAATTTCACTTACTACCTGCCGCAGAATAGGTACTTTTTATGCACCTACCTGGGCAGGTAGCGGCTAATAGGCTTGTATACAAATAATATATTTTTATTTATTATCTTTGTTTTATTAACCACTAAATTGAGTTTAAATACATCTACCGGTTTTGAAAAAAAAAACATTTTCTCTTCAGGATGTGATAACTAACTAAAACATATTTATTGTATTGCTAATTTTAAAAGTACAAATAATATTTTCAGATATTGTAATTGCTGATGTATTAGTTATGTAAAAGACGTTTATATCGATGTAAGCCGTCAAAAAAAGTTATTTCGCCAATTAGCGCCGAATTAAATGCACTGAATACATTAAACTTCAGTATTCGCTTTCGAACGCTGAAAACTTCTTAATTTTTCATCTAAAATTATTTAAAACCCTCACGCTTCTGAACTTGTGCGATAGTTTTTATATCTTGTCATTATAATGACGTCATTAAATTCACTTTACCTTTGTACGAAAGTTTGACTATTATATTATCCAGTTCACTATAATTTTAAACCCGTTGAATAACTGGATGACCATTGACGATGATTTTAATGAAAAATATATAATTGATAAATATCCCTTTTAATTAAATTTTTTTAAATGTTTAGATGTGTACCTTTATATTGTCTCAACTAATAATTTAAGATATCAGACATGTCCATTAAATAATAGTATGTTTTCAAATAATTGTTCTGGAAACTTACATAACATTTATTTAAATATTATTTAATGGGTAGACTTAGGTGTATGGACCGTGTTTTGTAAGAAATTAAAAGTTATGTCACTGAAAACATCGGCACGCAGAATAGTACAATAATGTATCATATTCCTCAACTATAATTCCTCCTTCTTAATAGTAATTAATTGCAGCCTCAGGCAAAACCGTTGTAGAAAATTAATTTTACTGTATTATAAAGCTTTGGTTTCTCACAAATAATATTTAAAAGCAGTTTCATATTCTGAAATATAAAACGGCCACCATACTTTAAATATTTTCAATTTAAATAAGTGGCAAGATATAGAATAAATTTTAAATGCAATTTTTATTCCAGGAGAATGTATATTTTAATACAGATAAAAAACAGATATAATTTGAACGGATAATTAAATTCAGTATGTAAGGAGTTTATTTAATAATAGTACAGATTGCATCTACATTTATAAGTTTTGTGGGCAAGGTGTTAAATAATTTTGAAAGAGTTATTTCAAGATTATTTAACGTGTTGGAATAACTGTTGATAAGATTATTTACCATCTTATATCGTTGAATCTTGGTACTACCGAGTTTACATTCAGAACATATACATACGTACGTTCTACATTCGAGTATATTTTAAATACATAAGCAAGAAAGTGCCGCGATATTTTACGGTTCAAGTTTGTTTCATGTGCTGGTTTAACCTTTGCTCTCCGATTATGCAAACCGAGTTAACATTGCCTCTAACTATGTGAATATCTCTGTAAATATACTAAACACAGAGTTCATATTTTAAGTATTCCTCCGTAATATATATATATATATATATATATATATTTATGTATTAGATAAAATAATTACAATTTACAAGTATTTACCATGCGCAACAATAAATAATGTTTTCTCGAAGAACCTGACGTAAATTTGTCAAAACGTGTATGCGTACGTGCGGAGTGCTGTGGACGGCGCAGTGTGCGAGACGTGGGGTGCCAGATCGTCACTTAGTGGCAGAGCGTGCGCTGGTCGAGTTAGACGTGTTTTTGCTGTTGTTCACGATGAACAATGTTTTTTCTCATTGTTAGAACTTTTACACAATAATTGGTATAAATATTCACTTACCATATATATTTGTCAACTATTATTTTAATGATTAATATAAGTAATAAATATAAAATATTCTTATTTATCTTATTTAAAAATCGCCAAAGTTTATATGTACAAGAAAGTTACAGAACCGGAACGCTCGTTTTTATTTTATCACCGTAAGGGAATGGTTAAATAGCGTGTTTTCATTATCTTTATATTTGTTATACTTCGATTTTTGTTTAAAATTTGACAAAATATAATATAATGCGTTATTATTTTTGTTCGATTATGTCTCTAGAGACTGGTTCTCAAAAAGCCGCCTTCTTTAAATATTACTATGTCAATATATATTATAACTTAAAACAAGCATTCTATGAATTTTCAAAAATATATTTTTTTAAGTTTGCTTAAAAGGTACTCGCATATAAGGATATAAATAACGTAATCATTATTATTTAGGATACGCAGTACAATATGCGTATCCACGAAAGGTGGCACAGCACGTGAACGATGATAGAATGGATAGTGTAGAGTTTTTTTTATAATTCTGCCGTGTAATCCTGTTTTAATGTCGATACAATACTGAAATATTATTGTATTAGCAGTATGTTCGCTGTAGTTAAAACATACAGAATTAAAAGTATTAGAGTTTCAACTAATATCTTATGAAGGTATCTCACGATACAAAATTTCAATCTCAGTAATTGCGCTTTCTTCGACCGCGACCTTGAAACTACTCTCTGTTTAAATGCTGATATATATCTATAATACACAAATATAATTCTCACTGTTTCTACCTCACGCTATTAATAATAGCCTGCAGGCTCGCCTCAGGCAGGCAATATCTCAGACATGTGAAGAGACATCCGGAGAAGTTCAAGTTCTTGCATCTCATAATGCAGGAAAAGATTGCTGGAAGTCCATGGAAGAATGAGAACATCATGGCTAATGAGGGGACCTAGCCGGAACCGTTTATAAGCAAAAGCTCCTATATCGGGCATACTCATTTAGCGGCATTTTTTTAAATTCTAAACAAGCGACCGTGCAACGCACCTCACCGCATAAGCGACCAAGCAATGAGTCATGGCCGCTAACCAAAATTTTACATTTATTGTGTTAAATATACAATGCCCGGAATAATGATCATAATACAATGTTAACAAAGGTACAGTAAATATGAATTAAATATATTAATTATAAAGATATACATATAAAATCAATTTTATCGAAAAATATTGTTGTTGCGCTACCGGGATTCGAACCTGGATCTCTTTCCTAACCGGGGAAGGTGCTTTATCCAACTAAGCTACAGCGACATTATTTTTAGCGACAATTTTCGACCCTATATGTTACCTTTTTAATATTAATACATTTAATCGTTCCATCATTTGACAGAGCCATCTACCTTATTTTTACAGAATCTCAAATACCTTGGTATGTATATCCCCGGTTAGGAAATTGATCCAGGTTCGAATCCCGGTGACGCAACAATAATATTTTTCGATAAAATTGATTTTATTTGTATATCTTTATAATTAATATATTTAATTCATATTTAAAATATCACAGACCTATGTTCTGAATAATTACAACTTCACAATAAGAATGTGTTCTCCTAAAAAAAAAAAAAAGATACAGTAATAACCGACAGGTGCCAGGGGACAGAGCGACAACTAGGAAAGTACACATGAATACTGACCCTCACCATAGCTATTCTAGCAGATCCTCGAGACAAACCGTGAGAGTACCGATCGCGAACAATGTTTTCGATGAGAGGAGAGAATATGTTGAGCCAAGAATTTTTAATAAAATCAGTAAAGAATTATTAAACATTATGGAAAATGAAGAGACATGACACTCAAATATAAAATCAAACACATTCTTATCTAATTATTTCATTTTTCTATTGTATTACATTTAAAAATATATTTTGATGCTGATAAAATTTTAGTTTACTTTTACTATGTACTTACTTAATTATCTGCATATTTCAAATAAAATAAGTCTATAATTATTACGTGACTGGATATGAAAAAAATATTGCTGTGTGGATGTTCCATTTTTTAAAAATCGATTATGTAGATATCTACTGATTCAATAATTAATGCATCTAATTTTCATGTAATTCGATATTACTTCGATACCAGAAGGTACCAAATATTTTGTATAATTATTTTTTTCCTTGACATTATTGTCGGACTCTCACCTTTTACTATACTTATTGTTACGTACTTATATTATATATATACGTATATAATACAATAAATGTGATGTCCTTGGGATTGTATGATTGTGTGTGTGAGTGTGTGTAAGTGCCGCACCGTCGGTGTGCGTGCATGCGAGGCTATAAAGGGCGGCGCGCGACAGGGCGCGGTGTCTTTCTCTGCGCGTTCATCGGCTTAATCGTTTGACCTATACTAGTGATATACCTTGTACTAAATTGTATCGTATTGAGTTATATATATATATATATATATAAATATATGTGTTTATACATATACTTTCTAAGGATTTCAATTTTTTCCTTCTTACAAGAACTGTTTCCGATGACATTTTTTGCACTGATACTCTTGTGTTTGAATGAAAATAATGAGAGAACTAATCAAACGAATCGCATTATAAAATCTTGCAAACCAGGAAATGTAAATATATCAGATTTATTTTAAGAAACCGGATATCCTACAAACTCTTATATTTTTCATATTATGTACCGTAGCATTTCTTGACAATATTTATGTTTTAAATGTGTATTTTAAACAATTTACGAAAAATTATTTTTTGTTTCAGGTTAGGTAAATAACTGGTATGTAGTTTATAAAAATATAGAAGGAATGTGTCAAATCGTTGAAAGATTTACTTTTATTAAATTTATCTTTTTTTATTTTGTTTGAACTTCAATCAATAAACAATTTTAAAGTCATATTATTTTATGCAAATTTTCCAAATTATTATTAATTCTGTTGTCTTTCGGGTGACCTGACCGAATATAAAGTCCTTAATTGTGCGAGGAATACCAACATACAGGCAGTATTCTCCATGGTCTAGTGATGTGCAAGTCAATTAATAGTGCCAATAAGGACCATACATAAGACATGGAGATATGTTTGCATTGATCAAATTGAATGCGATGAACAGTATAAATGAAAAATATTCATTTTTTTTTTTAGGAGAACACATTCTTATTGTGAAGTTGTAATTATTCAGAACATAGGTCTGTGATATTTTAAATATGAATTAAATATATTAATTATAAAAATATACATATAAAATCAATTTTATTGAAAAATATTGTTGTTGCGCCACCGGGATTCGAACCTGGATCTCTTTCCTTGGATAAAGCACCTTCCCCGGTTAGGAATAATAAAGTTGTATCAATGTGTCCAAAATTTAATAAAAATTAATTGATAATTCTGGCGTCTGCTATCAACGGTATTTGAGGTTCTGTAAAAATAATGAAGATGGCTCTGTCAAATGATGGAACGATTAAATGTATTAATATCAAAAAGGTAACATATAGGGTCGAAAATTGTCGCTAAAAATATTGTCGCTGTAGCTTAGTTGGATAAAGCACCTTCCCCGGTTAGAAAAGAGATCCAGGTTCGAATCCCGGTGGCGCAACAACAATATTTTTCGATAAAATTGATTTTATATGTATATATTTATAATTAATATATTTAATTCATATTTAAAATTGAAAAATATTCAAATTATTTTTTTAAATCTCGCATTGCCTTGGAAACTTTTTTTACGATATAAAACAATGCAAAAAATGTATCGTTTTATAATAATAACTTATTTTTATATTACTGGTAAAATACTCTAATAATCAAAAATTATAATAGAAGGAGATAATTTGTTTCGTGAGAGTTCTGTTTTTTTTTTTAATTTTTACAGCACTGGGGCGTAGATACTCAACCCGAGATAGTCTGCAAGAATCGACGCCTTTGCAATGTGATGTTAGAAACGTATTTTTGGCATACAGTGAATGGAAAAATGCACATTGAGAATCAAAACGCGTCAATCTGCCAATCTACCCACTTCGTGGTCTCTAGTACTTTGAAATCATGACAATCTCAAAAGACTGGTGATTGCGGATAATGTTAAATATAGAAGAAGAGGAAAGTTGAGTTTTCAAATAATGCATGCAATTTGAGGAATACTACACAAGGCTTGGAAAAAGTGAGGAGCAAAAATACTCGGGGTTTCCCAGCTACCAGGAATATTGTTAACGGCCCCTGTACGGGGTAAAGAACTACAAGGAATATATATTCATAAACTACACATACACGTTTCAAATTCAATGGAAATGGAAAAATATTTTTAATGTGCAAAATTTTACCAGTTGACAAAAAAGTAACATATACTATAATATTCGAAGTGTTGATAAATAATGGAAATATAAATACTGATCCTCACCATAGTTGTTCAACCAGATCGTCGGGTCGAACAATGTGTGCGGCGAGAGAAGGAGAGAATGTGTTGTGCCAAGAAAAATTAACAAAATCAATAAAGACCTATTAAACATTTTAAAAAAATGATGCGACCCCAGTGATCACCTTAAAATACAAAGTAAAAGAACATATTCTTATCAAATTTTTTATTCCCTTGTTATATTATAATATATTCAGGTATCCACCCATAAAATACTGTGGACTAGGTGTGTTATTTTCTTTAAATATATTTATTTATATTTTATTTTTTATACCTCTCTAAGTATTCTTATCTATTTTTTTCCCATGTTTTATTAATAAAAAAAAATTTAACTATGTTTAGATTCTGTCCTAGAACGAACGAAAGAGACGAACATAGGTAATAATTTATATAATTACATACATACAGTACATAAATTCCTACAAATTTTAAATCTATGACAGTAGAATAAACTTGTTTATTTTTTAATTGGAAAATATCAATTATAAATCGAATATATTCACCTTTTTCGTAATTTTATAATTCACTTCAATGTGTTAATAATCGGTTTCATTTCAAATTTCCCTAAGTGTGACAGACAGAAGGACACATGTAGTATAATTATATATATATATAATTTATTTTATTGAAATAAGCTATCCTACATCATCTACGTCAGTTCCTCCTGACGTGATGATCATGATCTCCATAAACTACCTTCTTCTTGTTCCTTCACTTTTCTCGGCAACCTGAAGATCTTAAGCCTGTGACTAGAAAAGTGTATGTTACCTTTGCCACTGAAGGATCCTTCTCTTCCTCTTAGTTCTTCGACGTGGTCCACTACAACAAGCCTCTCCAAGTTATCTTTCCTTCTCGAAAAATGTCCAAAATTGAAGGATTCGTCTCAGGCTGCAAGTTGAGAGTCTGTCTTTAATATTCAGTTCCTGCAGAATGGAGACTCGTGCGTCTCCTCGTCTATGGTATGCGCAACATGTGTCTCCAGTACTACATCTCAAAGACATCAATCCGTCTTCTCTCCCTTGCCATAATGCAACATATAAAAATATAGAATGCACGCAAATAAGCTATACATAAATATATATATTGGAAATAAAGTGAAATTAAATATTTATTTGACAAAATATTACGAAATATTAAAATCTGAATAATAAAATAATATTAAAAAGAAAACATTTTTGTTATGAAATTGCATTTTTAGCATTTAGTTCTGTACTACTGCTACACGTTAAATGAATCAACTAGAATGATACACAGTAAAAATCTATTTATCGATAAAATATTTAGTTGCTACCGGGATTCGAACCTAGACCTCTTCATATCCGGGGAACCGCTTTCTCCATTTCATTATAGCAATCGAATATATTTAGAAAAAATTTGAACTTATATCCTGTAATCTTTCTAATTGATACATCGACAAATTCATTTTTTTAAATTATGAGTATTATTTGATACTTTATTTTTTTATAAATATCCTGCTCATATTTAGAAAGATACAGAAAAAATCTATTTATCGAAACAATATTTGGTCGCTACCGGAAATGTTGTACAACGAAATAGTTATCTTTAAAAATAATTAACTGTAATAGGTGTATAACAATATACATATTTTATTACGATTAATTATTCAGAAATTCTAGTTAAGTACAGTATATTTCAAAGTACTGACTGCACGCCTCTGATGCATACATATAATCTGAATATTATTTGTATCCTTCAAATTAAGAATGTAACAAATGTGTAGTTAATTGAAAAGAGTAACATTTCAGCATCAAATCGTGCTTACTATTAAACATACTGCGAGAAAGCTTTTACCGCCAAGTTTGCCCTTTAAAAGCTTTGCACTGGGATCTTACGAAGCATGAAAACTTTAAAGGCAACTAGAAGACTCAAATCTTTTCGAGACTTTCCTGCGCGTAATTCAACTTTATGTTATCAGCGTCCAAGTTTAATATATTTACAGAGATATTTTAAATATTATAAGGGAAAACATTTTTATACATATTTCAGTATTCATTATTTTAGGATTTATTTTTAATATATGAAAGTTAATCTGCCCTACGTCATAATACTTTAAGGCTGCTGAGCTTATAAGATATATAATTAGTCAAAAGTGTTATTTCTCTATACTGTGTATGTGTTGAAATAATTTACAAATTTTGATATAATTAGTATATTTCTAAAAGAAAGTGTTTTTTCGGTAAATCCATTTGATCCTATGTAAAGATGATTTTAATTTTAGAATGTAATATTAATATAATTTTACATACATCTAGTCAATATGCTGTGGACTATTATTACTAAATATTAATGTAAACCAGTAAGTTCTCAATACATTTTACCATTCGTAGTCGATGCCATTACGAAAGCTTTTCAGTCTAATTCAGTTAATCAGTTTAATTATAAAAATTATACACATTTATTCACAAATAAAACCAAGCTGCCTAGGTATATATTATCAATTATGTATACGCAATGCAAATAGATTCAAAATAAATTATTTATAAGAGCTAGTCTCTTTTTTGGTGAGGTAAGCGATTCACAAAAATATGTAACTTTAGTTTTGTGACAGATTCAAGTAACTCGTGCATTATTAAAAAATTCAAAATAATAAAAAATAAGGTTTTCTATAAAAATTGATATAGTAGCACAAGCATATATGCTACTTTAGTGACTTTGTTAGTTACTATAGACCTGAAAGGGTCGCCAGTATGAGGATTGTATTTATAATGTATCAGAAGGATGTATAAGGTGAAAGTCGAATGCTCTATACCTTCTCGCTTCTTTCGTATGTATATGAAATGTTACCAATAGAGGAGCTGTTAATTGTGTGAGTTCTTGTGGCTAGAGCGGGCGTATTATGAATGAAACATAACTTACTTATATAAGTACAACAAAATATTTTTTTGTAGTATGTAATAATACCTTTTCAAAGTAATTAATCAAAATATTTTTTTAAATACTAATTAAATGTATTAATTAGAAAGATAAGAATGTGTTCTTCTCAATAAAATATTTTTTATAGCAATGAAGTAATAATCAGGATCACTGTTTTAAATTTAGAATAGATTTTTTTTTATACCTAGTATACCTATGTGTGCCTATGTACAATCGTTGCGAGAGTATGAGTCCTGTAATATGCAAAAAGCCCTCTTACATAAGCTAACAGGATCAAGATCAAGGGTAAGACCTAGACGTAGGTGGGCGAATAAAATTAAGACAAAGCAGTTCCAGCAGACTGGACCACAAAGATGTCAAGGGATATATGTTTATAATATTTATAAAGGATACGATGCAAAAGCAATTATAAATAAATAAAACAGATAAGCGATCATTAGGATGAGATTTTTTTTAATGTTCGCTTTCACAAAAATATGGTAATAAACGTAAATATAAATATACCACAACATGTCATTATGCTATGTATTGTGTCATTTAATAATTCTTCGTGGTTTTTTTTTAATGTTTTTTTTCCGCTATTTTGTTTTTTGGGACAAAAAATGACATACTATTCGATAGTATTTTTTCTGTTCTAAAACATCGGTGTTGCCGTTTTCCTGTACTTTATATTATAGTTATTATTTTAATTTTGGATTAAAAAATGGAGTATCGAGCTGAGAAAAATGTACATTTTCAACATATACTTCTTTTCGTCTTTAATCAAGGTTAAAATGGTCATCCAGGAGCTCAAATGAGAAATTTTGTTGCACCCAATCTTTAGTCCCGACCTTGTTCTATCAGATTATCACCATTTTCGGTCGCTCTCTGCGTGGTGCTTCGTTCAACAACGATGACGACCTCATAAATTGGCTCGATAACTATTTCGATACCAGACCTCCCGACTTTTATAAGAAATACATTGACAAATTTGTTGAAAGATGAAATGAAGTCCTAAACAGTAATGTCGAATACATAATTGATTGAAATGTTGTAAGTTTTATTTTAAAATTTGGTTTTATAATAAATTATACGCAAAGACTCATTAGACAACTCATTAGTAGAATTTCTTCTATATTATACATTATTTCATTCTAGTTATACATTATTACATTCGTCCATCTGAAAAGATGGACAATATAAGTAGATTTTTTTCGTTCTATGCTTATTATTACTATAATTGCGAAAAATCTTAAAATATTTAATAAGTTTTAAAAATTAGTGAGAGCCTACAATGTAAAACTTTGTTGTGAATTATCATTTCCTAGTAAACTAAAACAATTTTAGATAAATTAGATAAAATAGAAAGATAGATATAATAGAATTCAAATTATATGTATTAATTAGAAAAATATACAGAAAAAAAAATTATCGAAAAAATATTTCGGTTGCTACCGAGATACGAACCTGGATCTTTTTATATATTTGAAAATGCGTTACAATTACGCCACGTCAACTGTGTAAGTTGACGATAAATTTTCAAATATGCTGCAGCTCTTTCAAATTGTTCTGAAAAGTTCAATATGTTCTGAAAAGAACTGCAACTTCACAATAATAATGTGTTTCTAAAACTATAAATATCTAATTATCGAATAAAATTAGCTCGTATGAACACGGACAAATAAAAGATGATTTTGTTAAAATAAAACTAACAGAAAGAATAAATGTAATTATTAAAATATTTATTTGTAATACTTATATTAATTAAATTGGTAAATAAATATTTTTTTATATTTACATAAAGTACTATTGATAACATTCAAAATTACTATTTCATAATACAAATTTATCATTATCGATTTAAAACATCATAATCAAGCATTATTGAGTTACCTTTGAAACCTTTAGTTTTACGCATTCAATATTACATAACAAATAATAATGAAAATAAGGTACCTACCTATCTACCCGTAAAATTTGAGGGTTAACCTTTACATCGTATGTTTTCAGATCTCAACAAGATCGTGTTCACCTGAAGATAAACGAAACGAGCTCTACGGATTTGAAAATGGTTGAGAATTAAATAGATATTTGGGTGAAGGATATAGATGGCATTACAGGGATCCTAAAGCACGTTTTTGGGTATTCTGTGAACTAGCATTTTGAATCACACACTAATAAAAGGTTATATCATAGTGTGTACTAAACTAACAACAACAAAGGAAAGCTGCATACTTTAGAGATATTATCCGCAATAGAAATATGATCTCTTACAATAGCAGAGTAAGTAAAAGGTTTAATGTTAAAAATTCTGGTGATAATATGTTGTACAGGAACAGGTCGCCTACCTTAAATAGAAGATGGCATATAAAGAAGATATAAACTCTCTCATAGAATTGAATAGTTGATAGAATTTTACTGTAGAGCTTTTCCGGGCCACAGTGGACAAAGTGGTGATAGCCAAAGTCCGTTGAACGGATAGGATACAAGAAGAAGATAATGCACCTTCCCCGGTTTAGAAAGAGATCCAGGTTCGAATCCCGGTAGCGCAACAACAATATTTTTCGATAAATTGATTTTATATGTATATCTTTCTAATAAATACGTTTAATTAGTATTTAAAAAATCACTGACCTATGTTCTGAATAATTATAACTTCATAATAAGAATGTGTTCTTCTCAATAATACTTTATTTCATATAAATTCATTCCATAAAACTGGTTTAACTTTTCTAATTTACTGATATTAAAATAATGTGAAATACATTTAAGATAGAAATTTGCCAAAAATAACCCTCAAAATACCGTAAAATAAATCCATGGATTACGCATATGGTCTAATAATACTTATTATAAAAACAATAAATATTTCTACAAACAAAGAAATATCGAAAAGTATAACGAATATCTAAAAACATACTGGAAAAGATACAGAAACAATTTACTATCTCTCATCAAGAAAACGAAAGAAGAAATTTTAAAAAACAAATTATACACGCAAAAAAAGTAAAAATATTTGGTAAACGATTAATAAAATAACCGATAAGACAAAACAGAAAATAAATGTAAAGGAAACCAATTATGAAAATACTATCATCAACGTTGATTTAGAACCCACTAAATGTCTTTAATAATTACTTTTCAAATGTGGGATAAAATCTAGCCAAAAAAATATCATCGAATTATGATGCCAAAACACTAACCGCACCACCAAACTGCACCCATGAATATCTTTCTCAATTCCAAACCATAACTGAAAATGATATTAAAAAAAATCATAAATAACTTTAAAAATGATACAACTCTTGGCTACGACCAAATCACAACAAAAATACTTAAAGAAAATATATTAACTCTTACCAAACCAATAACGCATATTATAAATACTAGCTTTCAAAGTGGAGTATTCCCATCTAACAATGAACAAAATTTTATTACACCAATATTTAAAACAGGAAATAAATAGACATTTAAAAATTGCCGCCCCATATCAATAATCTCCAACATAGCCAAAAACTATGAAAAAATTGTAAAAAAAACAGCTCATATCATATATCAGTAGCAATAACGTCATAAATGAAAACCAATTTGGATTTATAAAAAAATTAGCACACATGATGCTATTGCAAAAATAAACAAACATATAGATGACAGTGATAAATGCATTGGTATATTTATAGACCTAAGAAAAGCCTTTGATAGCATATCACACAAGAAACTACATAATAAACATAAAAATATTGGCCTCAATGGCAATGTTTTAAATGGCTTGTAAGTTATTTAACATACCGAAAACAAAATGTAAAAATAAATGGACACAATAATACATCTGAAACCACTAACTTTGGCATACCACAAGGTACAGTACTTGGTCCATTGTTATTTATTTTATGCTCAAATGATATATTTTAACTCAAATTACATGATAAAATAATATCTTATGCAGGCGATATAATAGTAATAATTAATGAAAAAACTTGGACTGAGGATGTCAATACCATAAAAAAGTGGAAGTGTGATAACCTACTATCAATTAATACTGATAAAACATACTTTCTGCGATTTGCTATTCAACAGAAAGATAACACTGAATTAATAAATTCACACGAAAACCTGTACTCAAGAATACTCTTGTGATCAATATTTATAAATTGAAGAAAAAGACTGTATCAATTACCTAGGAATCATAATAGATAATCAACTAAATTGGAAAGAACAAATTACTAATCTTACAAACAAAATAAGGAAAACTGCCTACATATTTTCTATCCTATCCTATATATATATCCTATCCTATCCTAATGATAATTCTAAAATGTATTATATTTTCTAATATTAAAATAAAAAAAATAGGTCTGATATTTACCACAATTCTGGATATTTTAATAACATTCTCTACAACTATAAATATTTTTCATCCACCTGAATCAATCAATACCATCATTAAATTAATCCACCCGAAAAAGATAATTATTTTCAACCTCGTTTCAGCCCATTCAAAATATTTAAAAGATATACAAAAACTATAGCTAAAGCTAAAGTATACACGTAAATAAATAATTCACAAATTTGTCGTTTTTAATTATATTAAATCTCTCAATCAACATAAATGAAATAGGAATGTAAAAAAATATATTCAGTATAAAAACCTGAAATGCTCTTAAAAGCCTACAATCCACTTGAAACCAAATAATGTTCTCCGAAAACAGTCTGCTGGTTAACCCATAAACGAAGGGATCACAAACACGAGTGCCGTTACTGATTTCAAGGAATCAGATATTGAACATAATAGGAGAGACCTTTTCATCAGATTTTGTATTGATTTAAAACATATTTTAACGAAGTTCAATTATTATTTTTAAACTAATGTTAATAATCATATAATCACACATCGGGTTGATCATTTCATAATTAATTATTTTCAATGTCACTTAAAAATTTCGCCTTGTATTTTTTATCATTCATTCCCTTGCATTATTTATCATATATTCTTTACTTTTTATTCTCTTAACACACATATTTTTTTAAATTGGATACATTATGTTTTTCGTTTTTATGCCGACTGTTTAAGGTGTCTTACCATTATGTAAAATGTCAGTATTACGAAATAAAAGTTTGTACATAGGTAAGAAATCTAAATGTTATTTTATTTTCTTATTATATTTATAATATAAAATAATTTTATAATAAATATAATATTTTAAAATCGTGAAACTTAAAATGCTATGGTTGTACTAGAATCAACCTGCCAATAACAAAAGAAAATTAATATTTCGTATAACCTTAATCGAAAAAACAAAAGCAATATAATTTCCTTGACGTATGCAAATAAGGAAAAGTTTGAACTTTTGTTGCAATAAAATCTGTAGTAAATTCTTCGCGAATAAAAAATTTCGTATTTTTTTCTACATGTCAAGTGATCGACATTACTGCAGGCCGAATATTATGTTCCAGGCCGAATTTGTTTTAACACCATTTTGGTTTGGCAGACATTTATCAGTTTGCATTCGGTAGTCATTGAGAGCAGTTGATTATAATTTATTTTAGTTTATCTAACGCTTCAATAACGTGTTGATGATATGAAAAAAGGAGACCGAATTGAGTCGATTGGGCCTTCAACATATGTGGCTTCAACAGGACGGTGCCACCTTACACACAGCTCGAGCTACGCTTGAAATTTTGCAAGAAATGTTTTTCGGCCGCATCATGTCAAAAAATGGTGATATCGGCAGGCCTCCTCGATCACCTGATTTGACGGCTTCCGGCTATTTTCTGTTGAGGTACTTGAAAGGAAAGGTCTACGCCAATAACCAATAATTATTCCGATGCTACAGGATAAAATATGAAATGAAATTGTTGAAATAACACGCGAAGTGTGCGAGAACGTTATGAAAATGTTGGTTAAAAGAGCATGCATTTGTGCCGCTGTCAGAGGCGGCCACTTGGCCAATGTCACATATCATGCATAATTTAAATAAACAACATAATTAATAAATCAAAACCAATTTAAAAAATTGTTTTAAATACTAATTTAATGTATTAATTATAAATATATACATATAAAATCAATTTTGTCGAAAAATGTTGTTTTTGCGTTACCGACACAGACCTATGTTCTGAATAATTACAACTTTACAATAAGAATATGTTCTCCTTAATAATTAATAATTAAAAAATTGTATTTAATTTTCTATTTATTTAAAAACAACATCAGCCTGGAACATTATTTACCTGTATATTATTATTTTTAGACTTTTCCATCCAGAAAAAATAATCTTTTCTAGGAATATGCCTACAAAAAATATATGTTTGGTAAAAGTCCCTCGAGGTCTATGGTAGAAAAGTATTCATAACTTTTTTGTCTCTGACTGAAATTTGCGATTCTTCATGTGTCATAACATAATATATCTCTTTCTTAAATATACCACATTCTATTGCAATTTAAAAGAATTTTTTTTCTAGAATAATATTTAGTGATTTTTAAGACAGACAGTATTTTGACATCTGATCTCTTTATTATTTAAGAAAAATATTTGCGGAGTAGATCATTCTTCAAATCTTCAGTTCCAGCCATAATTTAGTATAAACCCTGGTGATGGATACATCATACAGAAATATGGCATCATCCGCATATCTTAAAAACACAATATAATGAAGATTATGATTGTGATAACATATTATCTTTTAATAAGTTTTTTTTAATAGACCGCTCTTATACCGAATCACCAATATATTGAAAACGTCTCTACACAGATTAAATATCTAAAAACATCCCCGCTCCCGATTTTCAGTTTGAATTCTGTCAGAATTGTATGTAAAATTAAGAAATACGTACAACAGATACAAATATTATTATTTAGATAAATACACCAGAAGAATATTATAATAATAATACATTTTTTAAGGTCCATATAAAAACAAAAAAAAGACAGATTTAAAAAATTCCATAAAATTATAAAATTAACTACATTATCAAGGACCAATATTAAAATGAGTCACGAAATTTAAATAGTTTTAAACCGTCGTTGTTTTTTCGAACATTGTTTTGGAACATATCCCTTTTGAACATTTTCGACTCGTAACTTAGTCAGGCATCTACCCATAAAGTAGTATAGACTAGGTCTGTTACACCCTGTATATGTATATATAGATAAACTTTTAAACAGAGAGTGGTTTCAGGGTCTCTTGTTCGTGATCAAAGAGAGTGCATTAAAAATGACCGGAAGTTGAGTCATGAGACCATCAGCTATTTAAAATTGTATCAAATACGTGCAAATACTAGAATGATTAAAAATGTCATTTTTCTGACATTTTTAATCATTATAGGTACGTAGGTGGGGTCGATTTATTATTAGTGTTAAAAATCTAACCCAGGACATCGTTTAAGTATCGCTTTTTTAACAATGGATCTTCTTCCATATTAATTAAACACCCAACTTAAACAATGTTAGTTTCTAATTTGTATTGAAACGTTGTTATGAGCAAAATATTTATAAAAGTTTTTTTTATCAAACAATACTCGTAATTATAATTACCTACCTAAAAAATATTCCTATCAGAAATATTACTATTGTAATGTGTGAAACAGTATAAATGGATATCTTTGTTTACTATTTTGAAAAAAAATGTAACTTCAGAACAAAATAGATTTGACTTCAATAAAATATGAAAAATCTTCAATAATATGTGAATTTTTCATTAAATTTTCGATTTGTAACGATTAGACATTAATTTTGTATTATGTTTATAATAATTACAGTATTGTGCTAAAAACTAGCAAACTTGTGTTGGGTGCACAAGTTTACTTCGCTCATTGTCTGAAATGCTCCGATGGACCACTGGCGTCAACATCAACAATACGAACATTTCGCTCAAGACATGTTTTAACTTTCCGTGTTTTCCTGGCTGACTGATTAAATTTCAGTTGTGGCAGTGGCTCACGTCAGTCTCCAGAGACGACAATTTGAGATATTGCATTTCCACAAAGTTTTCCGACAACGAGACTTTCGTACGTGTGGTGGTGTACAATATACAATACATGCATGTATAGGAATACATACACCTTTTCCGAATCTGAATTAGGGTGGTACGCGCAATAAACTTTCAATATTTCCTGGGCCATACAATAATATATCAAATTTAGTTTTCAAGAGTTACCATTAAAAAAATGCCTGCTCCATTGGCCGCTAGAATTAGGCAGATTTTGTATGTGTATAAATGTGCTTTTTGCTTTTTTTATCTAATATTAACAAAGCTACAAAAAAAAATAGCAGATCAGGCTAATTGAAATATCTACCAGATCAATTTTTTAGAAAAGTTTAATTGAAATAGGATAAAAACTTTGCGAATAATATATTGTACATCAGTGGTTCTATGATCCTATTGATCCCTTGCTCGGGATCAAAAAGAATCTTTATTGTTATAAAGATCAGCTTTATCATTATGTGATTAATCTTGATTAAGTCTTCGCTTTGACTGCTTCTTTGACTTACGTGTAGTAGATAATCCATGTTTTATTAACAGTCAAGATTTGATGCAAAAAATACTGAGAATGAACATCAAATATAGCGTTAAAATGGCCTTTCGTGCGTTTTTAGTCGACAGTCATGAATCGCGGCACCCATCACGCACTCAGCAGTTTCATCTACAATTGTTCGTGCAGCATATTATGCTTCGTTTAGTTAAGATCTTTCACACTCTCACTCTCACTCTCACACTCAAACTAAGACACTCTCAGCAGTTTCGCACACTTTTATTCGGAAATCACTCATATAGTTCGTATACATTTACCAAAATATCAACAACTAACATAATATATTTATTAAAGTTGTCTTCATTATATTCAATGTTATTATTATTACTGTATTTTTATTATTTTATAAATAATATTATAAAGTCCTCTACACTTCTCTGGTCAGACCTTAATATAGATAATTCAGTCATATGGTCTCCACACATCATTGTACACTCGATGGCGGTTGAAAGAATCGAGAGAAGGTTTCTAAGATTTATTTATTTTAAATTAAATATACGCTCTGAGGATATCAATTATAATTATCTCCATAGCCGTCTAAAATTTTTAAACTTATCAGTGAGACGTATCTTATACGACCTTATATTTCTATACTGAATCATAAATGATATGATAGACTGCCTCCAGATTGTTGGTCTGTTTGACTTTCACGCACCATTGAGGCCATCGAGACACAATTCATTGTTTTATTACAGTGGTAATGTCAGGACTCATGCACTAGCTAACTCCGCAGTCCCCAGAATGCATTCTTTGGGGAATGAATGTGCAGAGGTAGTCGATATTTTTGCTGTTAATTTAATTCTTTATAGGACTTCACCATTACAATTTTTTTGTGTCACAACTCAATGGTAATGGATAAATTGCTACTTAACATTTTATATTAATTTTTAATTTTGATTATGTAAAAACATGCTGACACTATGTAATTTTGTTCTTTGTGTATTGCACTTCTGTTGTAATTTTCTGTTATTTTACAAATTATTTTAATGCCTGAATAGGGCGTGTGTAATAATAAATATATAGATGTATGATTATTTAACTGTAAGTAGGTACTAGTAATACTAGCAAGTCCCTCCCTAAGTACGATAGATATTTCCTATAGAAGTAACACAATTGCAATTGGGTTACAATATTGATTTATGACTATAAATATTTATGCAAATTACGTCAAATCATTTTTAAATATATAAATAATATCTAGCAAAAATAAAATTAAAATAATAATACAGAAAATAAATTTATGTAGGTATTGAATTAATAATATAATCCATATAATGTGAAAACTAAAATGTACGGGGTTCATTGGGCAGAATTCCAATGATGCTAAAGTCAGTCTCCCATATGCATTCTGTCACTAGATTACAATGTCATTATGGTAGGCTCATGAAACTCTGCAACACGGTGACGCAGTATTATATATAATTAAGTACCCTATGTACCTTCGTGAATAAACCTGCTGAATGTTAAAAGTTTATCCCCTTAAACAAGTAAAGAGTTGTTACTGATTTGTAGAGGCCCTGAACGCGCATCACTGTTACTCGGTTGGTAAACCAAGCTCGCTTCAACCTTAAAGGTACACCTGGTACCGACTCCCAAACCGACAATAATACATCGCGGCTAAGTCACTTCTCTCGCGGCCGGCTTCCTGTACAGACCACCAACCAGCAGATACTTCAAGTCCTTACTGTATCTATTTACCTGTAATTGTACAACTATCTTATCGTATTTCTCCATCTGTTCTGACCACACACACACACAGTGATATTTTCACATAAACACACTCATTCCTATATTGGAAATCATTCCAATATAATTATATATATATATATAATATAATTATTTAACAATTACGTTTTTCATTAGACTAATAATTGTGCTCAGAATATTTATTTATTTATTAGGCTTTATTGACGTAATAATACTCGTAGTTTATTATGTGGGTTGGAGTAGACTCCACCACTGATACATACATGATATTGATATTGTCCTGACTACTTTGCTAGATTACCGTGTGTCTTTAAAGTAGTCAGTTTTGTTCATACTGTTAGGTGTTATTAAATTCAACAAAGATAAAGATTCGACAAGAATTTAAAAAAAAATGTATATGTTGTTAAAGTGTTGTAAAAACTAGTGAATTATAAGTGTAGCAATTGTATTATGATTATGTTAGAATGTTGAACAGGAATGCTTCTGATTGATCTCAACTCAATTGAATCATATATTTTGTCCATTGCGATGTGACATTTTCAAATGCGCAGATAGAGGGCGCTGCTTACCGACCGGAGTGAAGGCGGTCGAGAAGGGAACTTCCGCGTGGTCTGGTAGTGATGCGAGGTGTGGGGAAACGGTGCTCCGCCAGAGGGAAGAAAAAAATAGTTTTCTCCCGCAGTGGATTCATGGATTTAAAATGGACCTGATCCAACCGCGGGATTTGAGGAGACTCCGCTGCAACTTGCGGAGAGACCGCATGCAAGCGATGACAGACAGATGGTCTCGACGGACTCCACGGTGACAAGATGGTATCGGGGTAACCTTCTGGAGGAAGGGATCACTTCTGGTACGGAGCGTGGCGCCTGGACCAAGGCTGCGGCAACCCCCATGGTAAACTGTGCAGAAATCGTGGTGTGCTAAATCGGTAACATTGTGTGTCCTCACTAGGAGAAGAGTTTAACACGAAGAAAGAAGATGTCTAAGACAGTTATCGTGCTTACAATGTCGGGTTTATTATTTTTTATGTGATTAAAGTGTAAATGATGTATTTAAATCGAGTGTTATTGTCTGAGATCATTCCCATCCTTCCGAGACAGGCATACCGACACCATACATTAGCTTACCCACAGACTGGGTCTAACCGATGGCGTGGTGGGCCGGCATTCTATTCACCGGTGCCGGCGCACTACGTAACACCATATAACAAGATAATAATTTAATTTCGATTTATTTTCTATAAATTCTAGCCGAGTGCAATGATTTATTGCAATTTCATTTCGCTGATATGTAGTAGGTACTAAGTAAATATTAAAACACCTTCGAGAATATATATATATATATATATATATACCTTCATGGTCATTTTAAATGTTGATTTTCTTATATCTAAATGAATTTGACTTAATAATATTGCCATTAAACAAATAAGAAAATGTTTTTTACATTCTGTCTGAAGTAATCACAGGTACCGTTCCATAGCCAACCCTGTCGGAGGTAGAGGTCAGAAAAGGGGTGACTTTAGGTCCCCAGCGACCACAAACACCCCTCAGGGTCGGATGTTTGATTATTCCAGCCCTTTCGGCCCGTCTCTCTTTTAGATTTACGCTTTCCTGGGGGATTTTTTAATATAAAAGTCACCGCGTGTATGTAAATGTTCGTCCGAATATTTTATGGTAAAAAATTCTGACGACCGATCGCAGTCCAGATATATATTTTCACTTTCCTTGTCTGTGCCTTGCACTGTTTTTCTATCAAGTTGCTACTATAATAGAAAATCATTATGTCGAATAAGGGCAGTAGGACACTGAAGCAAGTAAACAGCGTGCAGCTAACAGTAAGAAACCAAATCAATCTTAATATCTCATACATACAGTATTATTATTACTAAAAATTACGTCAATTATTGGAAGACATGCAGTAATATCAATTTTTTTTTCTGTATTTTTATTTTCATTACCTACCTATAATCAACTATTTATAATGTTGTAAAACATTTTTCCACGTTTTAATATTTATTTTTATTATTTATATATTTTTTATTATATTTCTATTTATCTATATTTTACCAATTTGAAAACAATATAGTAAATAACTAATTATAGTAGGTATTCAAAATCGTGACGTATCGACATAAAATATGAAATTTAAGCTTTATATCTGCAGTATGACGAACACTTGGAAAGCTAAACAATAATTACATAATAAGAAATAAAGTGAAATAATTGTATTTAATACTCAAAACAAAACACGTACAAAGCTTGTCCGCATCATCAATATAAATATATATTTCAGACCCTTCAAACTAAATTTACCTTCCATTATTTAAATTATTTATTTGTCACCGAGCATAAATAAAATTATTTGGCAAATGCCATATTTCACAACTGTGTTTTGAAATAACAATTAAGAGTCATGTCCACTATTACAGTTATTTTTTATTAAATACTGTAATTATATAGAATGATTTTGCCAAAAAATATATTTATATGCGTATGATCCAGACGAAAACAATTTTTTGTAATTCTATTTTAAACATGTATCATTTTTTTGGTTCAATATAATACAATATAATAACAATATTATATAGCATTGAATTTTGTTTAATGTGTGGATTCGAACGATTGAAAAATTAATTTGTAGATGGTTGTCAAGGATTCTAGGAGTTAAAATTTTCTGCCCAATAAAATTAATATAAAATCCGTCGATAATATTAGATCTTACATATAAAACTTATTTAATTTTGACACGAATCATCATTTCTACGATCATAACTAACCCGGTTCGAAACACGTTTTTTTTAAATGCTGCAAATGGTAGGTACCATACATTATTCGATTAAACAAAAATATTACATAAATTTAAAATATTTTGTGTTTAAAGTTTTTTATTCGTGATTCACGTTCATTCGAATTTTCCGACAAGAGAAATTTTACAAAGATTTTGTGTGGGATTTCATCCAGTGCGGTATTTGAAACATGCCCTTTTTGACAAATCCACAAATACAACCGCACACAAGAGCCTTGAATTACTTTGTCGAAAGTCTTTGTGATGTCGACTAAGTGGAAATAACCTGTGGTTGCCAACCATGGCAGTATAATTGAAAACGGTTAATACACGTAATAATATGAATATAATAAAGTTTGTACAACATGTGCGTAGTTCACAAAAATTTGTGAAATGGCAATCAATATTATTTAATTTTGTATGTTTTCACTTAAGAGTAAACGTAGATCACAAATAGTTCATTTTGATGATTTTCACGCTGACTCAGTGACACTCAAAAAAATTACAATCATTCATTATTCTACACTGTAATTAAATTTTAGGAAATCTTAAGTATTCATTTTAATACTGATTATATATTGAAATGGATTAAGCAACTGTTTGCTGAAGGACTAAGCAAATTCCTGCATTTTCAAATTGAAACATGAAACAAACAACTAAAATATTGAAAGCTACGACTGCTATTATGTTCTAATATTAGGTTGATGCATAATTATTCGCCGTTTTTTCGCAACGTTTTGTTTTTTGAATTTGACGTTTAATTAATATTTGTCTTGATTCTTTAATAGGGTTAGGAAATTAAATGTGCATCGAAAACCATACACGTATACGCCACATTATGCTATACGACTTCGAGAAAGGGTGGAAATCTGCTGAGTTATTTAGCGATCTCGACGATCTTTTCGGCGAACGATTAGTGAAAGGGCATGCCGAGAGTGGTTTGTTTGCTTCAAAGCTGGTGATACCAACTTAAACGACAATTCAGGAAAGGGTCGATCTTCGGATTTGGATGACCAGGCCTTTCTGGCGGCTGTAAAAGAGGGCGAAAGTTGCACCACTAAGATACTGGCTGAGAACTTTAACATCGATCTGTCCACGATTACGGTGACGACACCCCCGAATAATAAAATTATACATAATATGTTTTGAGTTTGTATAATTTAAAAAAAACGGCGGATAATTATACATCAACCTAATGTTATCAAATTTATTATATGTCTGCTTTAATTTTGAATATGTCAGTCTATTTACATTAGATTACAGTCTGTATTGTTTATTTTCTTTCGATATTGTAAAAAAGTTTAATCTTTATGTGTAGCAAAAGGTATAGATATATCTTTTTTTTATGATTCTCCATACAATAAACTATAATTCTGTTATATAATACTCTTAAAATTATAATAACTACGAGAAATGCGTGTGGCGCGCGATCACACTAATGAATTTTTCCTTGGGTCTCTAAGATCAATATTATACTTATGCATAGATTTTTAAGTCTATTCTATCAGTACAAAATAAAATAGACAATGAATAGCGTATGCTCAGCACTATATCGCTAGGACTATACAAATTGTGATTTTTTTATGTTTCATCTGTGAATACGCACCCTTATAAGACATAAGCCTCAAGAATAAGCAAAGGTTAACACAAAGGGTCCATCCTAAAAGTACACTACACAGTACCAAAATTGTTTAATAAACTTCTCATTTTAACAGTGATGTAGAGTAAATAATTGTATTTATATAATACACTAGCGGCTCATTCCCAGCGTTGCCAGGAGTTTCGTGATTAGAAATAATTAAAAATTTATAAATGGAATGTTTGTTTTTCGAATAAAAGTATTATTTTTATGATATAAAATGTGGTGCAGGAAGAGAGTTGGTGGGATGTCCGGTGGAATGGAGTGGGGTGACTATATTTTCATCAGCAACTTAGAGTGGCAACAATGGGTGGATGGCAAACAGTACCATATACATTTATATCTTGGGGTGCGAATGGAATGGTCACCGAATAGAGAGAATGATCATGTTGTACGCAGGGTCCTAAAGAATAACTACGCAAAAAATTTGGTTTAGATTTGTCGGAAGGTGTCAATCATCCAGACAAATATCAATTTTATATATGTAAAAGATATATATTTTATTCTGCATTTGAAATTGAGTAAAAAATAATTATTGAACGTATTTAAACATATTTATCAAAGAAGAAAACCACTAATGTAAAAATTATACAATATATTTAAAATATTTTTGCTGCTTACATTTGGTTAAAAAATGCGTCATTAACCGCTACGGCTGCTGATGATGGCTCTGCGGTAAATATTGTAGTCATATAAGGTTAATTGGAATTCTCTGGGTTGGTGAAGGCATGCTTTGAATTACAGTTAGGATGTTACGCCCGACATGACGCCAAACAAAGTTATCGTGGAAGTTGCTTGCTTGTTTTAACTACAATAAAATAATATAGCGGTTCGAAACTCACACGGAGTACCAACATAATTATCCGATATAAACGTCAAGGACATCTTGTACAATACCTGTTATCGCTTCGGTGGCAACCCTTTTAATTTGAAAGAAAGACAATTAATTTGAAAATCAATACATTTTCTATAAACTTCCTTAATTATTTCAACAAATAAACTGAAAAATGTGTTGTGATGTGTGATACAAAAAATAAATTTATGATCTTGTCTTTTGATGAAATCAACAATTTAAAATCTTTATTGCTTTAAAATATGTACATACCGCTAATTTCGTCGAAGGAATCAATAAAAATATTAATCGCAAATACAAAAAAAAGGTAAAATCAATTAATGAAACAGAGTATTAAATAATTTTTTTTAAATTGAGGCAATGTACTCGTATATATATATATATATACATTGCCTCATATATATATTTATGAATTAACTAACTTACTATCATGCCATTTCGCGGCGGGAAGACAGAAAGGATTAAGCGGCATATTGTTCATATACATTTATACATCTTCTCATGTCAAATCATCGACATTTGAGGCCTCCAACAGGACCATCTGCAGGATCTGGTTTACCTGGACACATCAAGTCTTGCGCGGATGTTCTCTATTTACGGTGCCATCAAAACTCGCGTAATATATCATTCTTACCATTCTCTTCTCATTCATTCGTTTAACATGACTGTTCGATCTTTATAACTTAGTCATGGATCACCGATCTACGTGTGCGCGCATGTGAACATGACATTCATAGATCGATGGTTCCAGTCCATTATCTATCCATTTCCCCCTCTCCCTATACCAAAACACGTTCTCTATGGTTTTTTGGATCAGTTTAAGTTGTTGGCTTGTGAAGTGTTGCCCTGCTGCTTGTGGGGCTGATACTGTTTTTGTGTAATCGGTTTCTCACTACCGTGCGAACCGATCTTGCTATATTGTGCGTGTTGCTTGTTGACACTTCGTGCTATCACTGAAGTGTATATTCAAGAGTGCTTTATGCAAAACAACGGAGTATGTGTCCTAGAGTAAGAATATATGAATTTCTTCCACTCTTCCTGCAATCTCTTATTCTCACCCTCGTGTTCAAATAATGACCAAACCACCTAAATGACCCCGTTTTAATCCTATTCACTATGTTAAGATTAACTTTACGTCCTTTTCTAATTTATACAATCTTTACTGTCATAAATGAATTTGGCACATATACGTTTAAATGATCTCATTTTCACTGCATTCAGTATATTTTTATTATTATTTTATCAACTCCAGACTTCACTAGTATAGGTACCAGGACTCAGTTGTATGCCACTAGTCTTGCCTTAGTTGACAAGTTTGTATAAGAAATTTTCCTTAATTCCCTGCAGTAACCCTGATTTCAATATCTTTCTCAATCTTTCCGTTTTAGACATATTCCCAAATATACAAACTTATATACGTGTTGCAAACGTTTATTAACTACTAGAATTTTGCAGGATGTCTTACTTTCCTTTTTCTCGGATACCATGACTTTTGACTTGTTAAGATTCATGATAAAGTCACATTACGTGCGTACATCGTAAAATCTATAAGGCGTTAAAGAGTGTCTAAATAAATTAAAAAAATCACTATTTCTATTCTTATTTTGATTTCTGGTTTATATGATATAAATAATTTAGGTATAAAAAGAATACAGTGAGTGGCATTTTATGTTGAACAAAAATAAAGTAAAAATGCACATTCACGGGAATGATAAAAATATTAATGTAAGAAATCATTTGCTTTTTTGATACAGAATAGTTTTAAATAGTCATCATTAGACGTGTAAGTAATTATATTATATTTATTAAAATTTCTTTTTTATACAGATTTGATTCATTTTAAAATCACAAAAAATTAAATTATGTCAAGCAAATTTAACGATTAACTCCATTACCTAATATGAACCTTTGTATAATTTTATAAATATGTAAAGTAATTGACATAGCGGTTATTTTATGGTGTAACATGATTACTTTAATTTTAACAACTAAACTTTGTACTACACACACGTTGGGTTATTGTCACTACTATTGTTTCGAGAGGTGCAATCCCTCTCACCATCAGGTTATCAAGGTTATCACCTAATGATGAGGGGGACTGCACTTCTTTAAACAATATTAGTGACATTAACCCAAGATGTGTGTAGTACAAAGTTTAGTTATGAATATTAAACTAATTATAAATACAGATTTATCTTTGTAACCTTGGCTTTGAACACAAAAGAAATAAATTCTGCATAGAAATTTGTCTGGCACACTAAAAACGAATTTAATGGTCGCAGTCTTACAATTACTACCTATATTGTCCATTCTAAATGCGACTGCACGGATAATATATGAAGTTTCCAAATTTTCTCATATAACATCCCTTTTACATTAGCTACATTGGCTCCGATTTCCTGAAAGAGTTGAATTTTAATTATGCTGGTTGATGTACAAGGTGACACACAACATGGCGCTTCTGTATCTTCAAGAACTTTGTATCTCAGATAATTTGAATGGAAACGTCAAACTCTCTCAGGTCAGCCTCTACTTCAGCCACAGGAAGGGTTATAAAATCGATCAGCCGTTGCCAGAAGTCTAAATTTAGTGAACGGGCATTTGCGATGGCAGATCCAAAAGTGCGGAACTCTTTGCCCTCCGTCATGAGAAACAGCGCATCAGAGAACCTTTTTAAAAAGTCATTTCCATAAGTGAAAATAACAATTTTTAATTTTAAAATCAAAGATAATTTTAGAACTATAAACAGTTTATATGTAAAGCGCCCTTGAGGTGAAAGATTTTACGAAAATGGCGCTATATAAATTATTATTATTTTTTATAACTTCTGATATAAATTAATAATAAACCTCACCTTTTTGTATAAAACGCGAAATGGTGAATTAGTATTGAAAGACCCCCCTTAATAGAGAATGGCAAAGAAATGACGGAAAAGCATTTAATGTGTACAAAGAAGTATAGCACACTGCTCTCTTAGTCTATTTAAACTGAAGAAAAGCATTGAAATGTGCATAATGTATGTGTGGTATGTAGCGACGTAGATGCACTATGTCTCGTGTCTGAAAATAACAATTATAGATGCAAATCCAAGACGCTGCGCTCGCCCATATTATATTAGTGTCGCAGTCAACAGCGTAACCGGTTGTAGAAACGAAAATTGGATTAGTGAAAATGGAAGCTTTCAATTAACAATTAAAGTTCCTAGATCAAAATACTCAGTTCCTCAAAAGTTCTCGACCCCCGCGTGATGCACTTTGCTGACAACGAAAAACTTCAAGTCTTGATGAACTTTCGAAAGTTTTGTCTCAGCTTCATTTTATTCGGTGAATTGTTAAACACTTGAGTTTTGTTTGAGCTGAGATTTTCTTTGACTTTTTCTCTTTGTTGAATCTTAATCTCTAACTTGAAATGATTAAGTATTTCGCCTTTCGTGGAAATAAGAAAGTATTTACAAACTCAATAATCATATTTTCATTTGAAAATGTGATGACAAACAAGCCATATACAAATAAATAAAGCGGTTATTTAATAGAAATAATTTTATTATTTAAAACAATTAAGTATTTTGAACTCGCATTAAACTTGACTCAATTGACTGTAAGACACAAATTTATGTGATAATTTTTTTTTAAATGAGAATATCATTTTTGTTGCATATCTTTCCAGTTGATTAATTTAATTTGTATTAAAAACACCACAGAACTATGTTCTGAAGATGCAAGTTGAATCAAAGTTTATCCAAATTTAAACAAAATTGATTAATTGATTTAATTCTGGCATCTCCTAGCATGTTTTACTCAAAGGTATTTGAGATTCAACTTAATATAAAGTTATTTTTTATTAAAAATGGAATAATTAATGTATAAATTACAAAAATATACAGATATATGTTCTAAATTTGTCGTAATCGTAATCGGTTGCCGTAGTGGAATGGTAAGACGTTTTCCTGGAGAGGAAGATGTCCAGGTTCAAATCTCGATAGCAATTAAATATTTTTTCGATAAATATACTTTTTTTGTTTATCTTTTTCCTTGGGACAGTCTCTTTCGGGACTTATCTATCATTTAAATTATTGGTAAACTTTCTGAAAATTAATTCCATCTAGCTGCGATTGTACATTCAACTGGAAATGCTTCCTTCGACAGTTGTGATGTCTCGGATGAAGAATCTCATTGCTGCACTCGTATATCTCGGTCTGCTCTGTTGTAGGTATTTGAAATTGTTGGAGGTTGGTACACTTAGTTGTTTCTTGCTTTGTATATAGTGACTAGTGATTGGCAATAACGTTCAATTTACTGGGTGACACGCCTTTAATTAATCTATATATATATATAATGAATATATGAAAGTATGATCTATTATGCGACAAGCAAAATTTACGTTTAGTTATTACAATCAAGCACCTACACGAAAAATATTAACATTAAGAGTACTGAAATACAGATTTTATATTGTGAAAAATGTATGTAATATACATACTAAATACTGCAACAGTGAGAATAAAATCCAAGCACTCAGTGTAATTAGTTTATTTTTATAAGTATAATATCGATTCGTTATTTATTATATGTATTTAATTTAATTATTTTTCATTTATTTCTTCAATATATTTATTGACATACTGTGAACATTATAAATATAATTAGTCATGTCGTTTATGTTGTGAGTGCTTCGTTTATACTAATATTATATATAAACTAAAAACGTAATTGCTTGCTAAAATGTATTTTTCTCTGTATCTTTCTAGTTGATTAATTAAATTTATATTATTAGGAGAACACATTTTTATTGTGAAGTTGTAATTATTCAGAACATATTATATTGGTGCAACAACAATATTTTTCGATAGAACTGATTTTATATGTATATCTTTCTAATTAATATATTTAATTCATATTTAAATTTATAAAAATATATTTTTTTAAATGTACGTAAAATTGACACTGTTTGAAAACAAAATTGACAACCAATCCTATGAGTTCGACAAAATATCGATAATAAAAAGGTAGTAAAATATTTAATATTTTTTTTTAATTGATTTACTCTTTGAATGCAGGTTTTCTTTTACTAGACATGCACTTAATATTCGACAACATTTTTACATTTTTTAAAAACTTAGCTCCGTGCTTGTGATCAGTGTTAGCACTTATTTGATGGTCTCCTGGGACAAGTATAGAACTCCTTACGAGTTAGTTACCAGGCGAATATCTTACCGCTAGAACAAATAAGCGTATTTATTTATTTAATTACCATAATTTATTAATTTCATTATTTAAATACAAACATACTTTTGATATTGTACATAGATTGATTACAGAAACTAATATTCTCACGCATTTCTATATAAGTATTCTCACGCACTAGTATTCGGCTATGTTAACTTTACTCAAAACTTTTAGGCCAAAATAAAGTAGTGACTTATATTAAATGATACGACATACCTGGAAATATTAAATTGAATGTTGAATTAACACATTAATTTTCCATTATGTTTATTTAAAATATTGTATATAAATGGTAGTGATGAGAAAAAATGCTAGTCTTGACTCAGTGGTGTGATTGAGATTGATATTCGATAATATCAGTGATTTAAAACTGTAACTATGATCACAGTTTCAATACTAATACGCATACACCGCACGATATCACAATACACGAAATAATTTTTTATATATATTTATTTATATATATATTATATATAAAATAGATATTTTATATATATATATATATAATTAAATATCATCACAAAGAGAATAAAACCCCTTTAAAAATTTGAGTTTACTTTTCGGGTCAAATGTATAAAACATTTTGACAGAATCTACTAGATGGCGTTTATCACGAATTATAACGTTATTCCTTCATTTTCGCTTCATATGCACATGCGCCGAATCACGGTTTACAATTCACAACCAAATATAAATAAAATAATAAAATAATCACGAATCATGATGTTCCCAGATATTTAATCAAAGATATCAGTGATTAATTCATGGTTACTGATTTTAAGTTCATCACTAATAATTGGTACATAAATTAAAAATATTACCAGCGACAAATTATTGTTTTTCTCATTAAAAATATTACGGGTTCATAATATTGTTTTAAAAATTATTTGTTTATTGTAAACATGAATCTATAAATAAGCATCACATTAGATAATTAGTGGGTCTAGTTTTTAAAGATTATATACGTAAAATAAAATTAATAATAAAAAATAAAAATAAAAACATCTAAATGCACTGTTTAATATTTGACTCAAAATAAATGACGATACTTGTGGTAGGCAACTCCATTATTTATTTATTTGTAATACACACTGTTTAAATTATAACTATAGACTAATATAATATGTAGCAGAAAAAAATCAAACGAAAGGTGATTGCACTCCGGCACGCTTCTGGGAGCACGTTGAACCAAGGACTACAATTCTCGTGAGCCAAGAATAACTCCTAACCCCCAGCGAAGTTGCGAGACGGGAGATGGGAGAAGAGATGTTCCATTAAGCGGCTGCTGGTCCACGGGAGGGGAAATATGAGTTGAAAAAATTAACGTCACTTCCTGCGATCTGGGTAGGGTATAGATAAGTTCCGCTCCTTATGATTTGTTACGCTTTCAGGACATTCTGTCCAATCTTTTACATTAAAAAAAGCAACATGCTCAATTTTTGAACAAAGGATTCACTCATATTTATCACTCTTGCATTATAACTTTGAGTAAAGATTAAAAAAAAAAATACAAAGCAATAGACTCGTGATTCCCTCGTTATTCGCGGACTTTTTATCCGTAGTTTCAGTTATCCGTGGTCTCTTGGTCAACGTACTCGTGACTGAGAATCGCGGTCGTTAAATTAATTCATAAATGTGGCTGCCCGAAGATTATTCCCAAAAATTGCATTGTTACTATTAACGATTGATCGAAGTATTACATTGTCAGAATACTAAACTTGTATTATAATGTTAATATTATAAAAATATTCAATACTGTTCTTTAAAAAGATACATTATCGTATGTATACAAACTTCAGTTGACAGTGGGTACAAATATCACGATAACATAAAGTTGTAAAATCAAATAACAATTTTTAAATTTCTTATTATACGTAGTAGTAGTAATAAAGTCATTCATTTTTTTATTTGAAAATCGTACAAATTCATCTTAAAATGTTTCCATTCATTTCAAATTTCTATGAAAATGTGATGTGCTGCAATATCGTTTATTTTCAAATTTTTCTACAAAAAAAATCATTAACACAAAACTGGGCTCTTATTTATATGCGATTACTCAGATAACAAGATACCAATATTCTCACAGCATACAAAAAAGCGCGCACCCAATTTTTAACTAGATTGGCAACAATGATAAGATCACCAACGTTTTGAATGTTGAACCGCTTTCTGAGGTTACGCAGTTAAGATAACCTATTTCTACCTTTGCTTCTGCTGCCTTCTATCTTCACCTGCGTAATGAGTTAAGTATCTATAAAAAAAGAAAAGTATGCAGCTTTCCTTTATAATTGTTATTTATTTAATTCTTAACATAGTGCATATATAAGCACTATTATATATGATCTAATATAAACAATATTAAAGCCTTTTCTTTTACTAAAACTTATCTTTTACATAACTGGTCAGTTACACTTTAAATCTATTCAATTTCTCCTCCATTCTTATGGTTTCTGGCATTTAATTAAAAATCTTCATCGCACTATACATCATCGATTTCTGAGATTTGGCCTTCTTCCGAATGGCAATCTCAGTCTATCCCTTTCTCTTGTACGATGCTCGTGCTCATGTTGAGTTGTATTAAATTTTCGTATAAATTCCGCCTATATTTTCTTATTGAGGATTTTATAAATAAATACCATTGTATTAAAATATATTTTCTGCTAAAGAGCATCATATTCAGTTATTTTAGCATTACACTGATCCGAGTACATCTATTTTTATTATTAGAATTATTATTCTCAAATCTTTATTTTGCAACACTAATAATTGTTACATTTCTTCTTCATTAGCCAAAAACAAAATGCTGCTGCAGTAGTTGATGTGAGGAATAATAACGGAGTTGTACACTATTTCTATTCTATTCTTATTAGTTTTATGACTTATTTATACGTCTAAATACATCTTTATTAATAATGTGATTAACCCAGGTCTTATCAGGAGTCTTATACCGGTCTGATAATATATTTTTTATTTTCTCTCCTAGCACACGAGTAATACCCATTGGTCTTTAAAGTCGCGCAAAGTATATTATTTACGCAAACTTAGAGGAAACATTGCAAGAGACTATATTACAAAAAAGTCTAGGAATTTAATATAATTTGCAGATGGGCGACATACCAGTATAAAACGAGTGATGAAATTATTTAATAAATAATATTTAAAAAAACAGGCGTACGACGACCCTTGACGACGCGCAACGCCTCCGGGACGTATTAGTCACCTTAATGAAGCGACGCCGTTTCTTCCCTGGAAGTCATTATGCGGTTGACGCGACCGATCCCTCGAAACACTTGTCATTTCCCTTCCTCGCTCAGCAGATTAAGAAATAAGCCTTACGTTCTTCCGTTTCCAAGAAACAATTGTCTACGGAATAACTATTTGATTTTCGAATGAAAAATCATTTCAATGGTAGATGAACTTAGTAGGAATGTATTCAAAAAAGTATTTTTTTTCTCGCAAATCTTCACAAACTTCTTCCAAAACGTGATATTACGAATATATAAACCGAAGATTAGCCTTTACCATACCGTGATATAAATTACCATAAGAAAATTTTAATATTTTAAATGTGAAGAAATCTTTTATTAGTTTAAATGGCTTTAAAATTATTAATCCTATAAACTTACTCTAAATATTGAGCATTAATTACGAAAATGAGATGAACATCCTAGTATAATTCAGACCATTCATCAAGTCCTATACAATACTAAATTTATCTCTCTTTTTTAAATTTGTGAGAAAGAGAGAAACATATTAATTTTACAACTGACTGAATTGAAAAATAATTATTTTTCAAAGATTCACTTTATATAACTAGTTTTTCGGTAGTCAGTTCTAAGCATAGATATTTTCCTTATAATTAACTAAAATGTGAATATTATGTTGCGTATATTAAGCGAAATATTATATTTTTAATTGGGGCGGTAGACTTGTGTTACGGCATGATTTTGGAAGGGTTAAAGAAGTTGTATGATGCCTCAGATATTTTGAGAAAGATTAATAAAAGTACGCTGCATACAGTAAGAGTAGATGAATCCCGTAATACGCACAAGATTCTCACTCGTAAACCAAAACACACAAAGCCCTCACTCACAAGGCAATATGCACAAGGACCTCACTCATAAACCAATATACACAAGGCTCTCACGCACAAGCCAATACGAAGAAAACCGAGACCGAAGACCGATACGTATAATATAAAGATGAAGTAAGTAAATAACCTGCAAGAAGTAAGTAAATAACCAATAGGCTTAGACACAACTGCGATGTTAAGGAATGGATGGCGCTCTGTAGTGAATGTGATCATGGACTTCCGTGTCCCGTAAGACTGCTAAAAAATGTTTTTTTTTCTATAAAATAATATGTGCCAAGGCTAATAGCTGATTATATAAGTCTCTAAATAGATAGAATAGAAAAAATATATTTAATCCCGTATCCCTAGGTTTGTGGCTAAAAGGACGTGAGATATAATACCTATATTATATGTTACGCATCAGGTGGACAATATTTTAAAGGCAGAATCATATTCAAAATAAGAGTCGAATTTGTTTAATGTACTCAATCTTAACCATGTCATTATAAATGTGATAATTGATATGAATATACTGATGAAATGAAATGTATTGTTAAAATGTGACACTGATTGATTTTTATGTATAATTGATATAAATATATAAAATTATACAAAATCAAAAATAAATAACATAAAAAATTATTCGTAGTTATGCGATTATTTCGATTAATTTAAATATTTTAATGATTTAAAATTACATATTTAAAACAAAAAATGAAAGGTCATCGAACTTCGAGCAGCCGGACTGTTTTTGGTTAGATGATAAAGGGGTCGAAGCATAGATTTAGAATAATATTGGATCAATTTCGCAAACATTTATTTTGAAGAAAGTACATAGACTTAAAACTTAACATGATTTTTTAACGGTAATTTTTACATATTTCTTGAATATTTTCGACATTTACAACCTGTATATACAAGGTGTCCCAATGAAATGTATACAAATGAGAGTTTCAAAATCGAATGTCAATTGCATTTTAAAGTGAGCCACTTGGAATAATTTTACTTGAATTTTATTTCCAGCGCATCTCCATTTCTATCATGATATAAGGACCTACTTTCATAGATAATATCTTGCACAACATATGAATTGGTCGACGAGATAAAATTCAAAAGGATCTCGCGCTTTTGCACTTTTTTAAGCGTAAACGATAAAGTTGATGATGCAAAACTGAAAATTATATAACTAAAGGCAGCTGTTAAGGTGCTGTGCACTCAAATAAAAAATGTTTGCCATATGGGTTATCAAAAATACCTAATCCAGAATGGACAAGTTTAAACTATTTGCAATAATTAATAAAATCTACGTTTTTCGTCATTGATTTGAAATAATAAAACATAAATTTAGCCTAATTAATCAAAATTGAGTTTATAACTCTTTAAAGTGTATATAAATTTTTTGGGACATCCTTTATATATTACAATTTATGATCTATAATTTATCTCCGGGAGTAACCAGTTACGCTGGGATGTATCATATCTTAGAAGCCCGAGTCTTATAAGATAAGAAGTGGAAAAGTGGAAACGGGCCTATAAATAATCTTCATTATTCCACTACGCGAGGCAGGTTCTCTGGTTCATATTTGATATCAAATTCTCGCTTTAGACTAAGCTTTGTCTAAACCGGTTGGTTAGTCTGTTATATACACCAGCCTTTACGTTCTGGAAACCTCCAGTTCTAGTATTAATATATTGCAACAAATAGCCGGGCTACCTGGCAAGCACGTACACTGGGCCCCTCTCCGTCAAAAAGACCCTTTATTTCGTTTTTTTATTAATTTATTAAATATGAATTTTTTTTTAGTAAATATAAGTTTATTTTTAATATTTAAAATTTTAACTATTAAGTACCTACCCAACATACATGTACAATATTTCATGTGAGATACAAATGATAATATTTTATTAATACCAGCGACGTGCAGTCAGTACATTGAAACAAGCTGAACTTAAATAGAATTTTTGCGAAATAAAATATCTATCTTGTAATTGTAATATTATCATTAAATTCTGATTCAAAAATATAATAATATCTGTCAGATAAAGATTTATTTTCGCCCATTTCCCAAAATATATGCAGAGTAAAGAAATAATAAATATATGATACAAATTTAAGACACATCTACTCATTCATTCGTCCCTAAAATACTTAAGTCTACGCTTTAATAAAGGGTGTCCAGCGGAAAAGTACAATGTTATTCTTATATCTTATTTATACAAAATGGAGTTTAACGATGCTTATTTTAAGTTTAATAAACAAAATCGTCCAAATGCCACCCATTTCTCTCACTCTCAGACACTCTTACAATCGGACTCTTAAATTTGCGAACACGCGAGAGCAAAGCGTTGGTTCAATGGCATCAACTTCACGGCGCTTCTTTTCTTGTAGGGCTTGAATTATTCGAAGATTGTTACTGTAAACTCTCGACTTAAGGTATCCCCAAAAAAAAATCACACAGTGAAAGGTCCGGTAACCGAGGTGCCCAGGGTATGTATCCGTACTTGCTGATTAATTTATTGGGAAAAATTCCCCTCAGCTTCTCCGTTGAAACTCTAGCTGTGTGTGAAGTGGCCCCGTCTTGTTGAAATTATGTTCTGTTATTGAATCCGTAAAACAGTTGCAGTTGCGGTACCAAAAACTCGTCGATCATTCGGCAATACACGTCAGCGGTGACTGTCTCTCGCTGGTTAAAAAAATAAAATAAATTGCATACCACACTGTCATTTTTGGACAATTCACGTATTTTTGATGGCGTTCCCTTGGGTTATCGGAGTACCAGTATCTCATGTTCAGTTTATTAACATAGACATCGATATGAAAATGTGATTCGTCAGTAAATAATATGTTTCCAAGCGTTCATACTGTTCCAAAACGTTCCAGCATCATTTTCGCTATGGTTTCACGTAAAGAATAGTCATTTTTGTTAAGAAACTGCACGATTCGCAGTTTGTATGGGTGAAACTGTAGTTTTTTTTCTGAGTTTTTTATTCCAATGCAGGCTGCAATCTTCCTTATCGATTTACGCGGATTGCACATAATTTCACCAGATAAGTTGCATGCTCGGCCCATCACTGTACTTTTAATATTTAACCCATACATGTTGTGGTTCAGCTAATAAACAATTAAATATATTTAATGTAGATTGTTTACATTAATTAATAAAAAGTATGACTATCAAATGGCTGCTGCCGACGCGATTACATAGATTCTCTGTTTTCAAAGCATTATCCATCATTTTTACCAATACGTCTGTTTTTATCACATCCATTTAGACTGGAATGTTGTTTTTTTATTTTTCTTGAGATAGTTTCAAAAGAAAATGTCTGGAGTCATCAAGTTGAGCGATCATAAAAGCTAATATATGTCGTTAAATTTGCTAAATATTCTATATTCTTTAGTAACAATGTAGTGTTGGAGGCGTTATCTTACCGATACCATATTTCCTGGTAAAAATCGCAATATGTTAGTTTCGTTTTCAAATCTTAAAATTCATTTCGTATGCGTACGAAAGTGTTTTTTTACTTTTTTAAGGACCAATATTAACGGATGTACGAATTTTTAAATTTATTGAACATACTTAAAATAAAAAGATGGTTTAGTCAATTTTTCATAATACTTTTATCGAAATATGTTAAAAACTAGGGAAGTTATCGTGTCCATAAAATCTGTTATATGCCATATACATAATATGTATAAGTGAATTGAAATTTTCCGGAAGTTGCGGGAAAAGACCCTCTGCATTAGGTTACTATCGAAATCTACATAAAAGTTATGAAAGTATGAAAATAAGGGAAAACTTTTGTGCTACCTTTGATACACGTAGATATTTTAGAAATAAGCAATGGAAAGAAGTAACCAATGTTTAATAACGTTAAATATTTATTTATAACACTTATTCTGGAATTATTAATATGATCCTGCGAATTAATTTAGTTATTTATTTTCATTAATGTTTTTAATGATTCTATTGTCCCTAGTACGAGTTAAGCAGTCATATGAGAAAGTATCTTGAATAAATCTCAAGAGAGTCTCGAGACATGCTTCAAAATATCAAAACAATCGAGTATTATAGTTAAAATATACAAGAAACTTGGCACGCGTTAAGATGTAACATACAAGATATTTTAAATCGTAGATATTTTGAACTTTCCTCGAATCGCCTAGGGCAGCCACTTTTAATAACGACTGCTACCAAAGCTGCCAATATTGAATACAATACTTTTTCTTTTCCCTTTAGAGTAGTTACAAGCGTCGATAATAATCAGAGTAATATTTTAACTCTAACAGTTTATAGACCAACGGTAATCTAGACACTGGAGTGGCACCTATCAATACAAAGCCAAATCAGTACCATAATATAACGTCCGTTGCCGACAAAGCAGTGGTGCTGGCAGCACGCCCTGGAGTGAGGTTAAGAGTTTCACTATCGAACGTTTGACTCCGTGCTTCATTTCTTTACCATATCCTATTTAGATGACATCTCTCGCAAAGCTCCACCTCGTACTTTGGAAAATATTTAAATAAATTTGTTGGAAAACCGCAAGTTTTTATTTTGGCTTTCGTCACAATCCTTTATTCTCACTGTGAACCTAGTTAAATATTTAAATATACGAAGACAAATGATGTTCTGTGTTATAACTCACACCTCCCCTCCATAGAGGAGGATAATTCTTCTGATACATATATCATTCTTAGAATAACCAATCTCCATATTTATTTATTTTCTAGCAAGTGGTGATAATCTATTTAATCTGATCAGATACGGTGTGAAAAAGAAACAGTTAAGAGAATTGGAGAATAGAGGAACAGTTATTATGATACGGTCACTAAAGATAAATAACGTTTTCGTTTCGATACTAAATCTGAATACTTTGAGCTAGCGCACACCTACGTTTTTTTGTCGTACGACAGTTTCGTGATAATGGCGTAGTCTATAGAGATGTGTAGACCGTATTCACGCTGTCATTTACTTCCGTTGTCCCTCACTATTACGACAGAACTATCATACGACATAAAGTCGCAGGTGTGCGCTAGAAATCAAAATGTAATTAAAATATATTATATTATCTGGTATCTCGTAGTGTACTTTCACTCATATGGTGGATTGAATAGCTGTTGGTTCTGCCAATATTTCAATTAAATAAAGCATCAGAAATACAATGGACCAGGCCCAATTATCAAAAAGTAAATTATGCTGTATCGACAGGTCATCTGACTGACTCATGATCACACAACTGCTCAGACATGAGCAAGCTGAATAATAAAATACTGACATACCTTCGCCATAAAATTCAGGAATTCTTTTAACTATCATAATTTGATTGGAGATAGATTAGGTCAGAAAAAAATATTATGACCTTTTTCGTACCGTGAATGTTCGTGGATTGAATAACAAAAGTCATAAGTAAACAAAAATATCGCTTGGAGTTTTTCCGCGGAGACACTCCTCAAAAAGTTTCCTCGCGTATTTTTAAAATACATTAGACAGTATGAAAGAAGAACACTTTATTTAAAACCACTATTTATTGATATATGAACATGTTTCGATACCTACGATATCTTCTTCAGGAAACAATGTAAACAAAAATTAAAATACATACATAGATAAAAACAAAATAATAAAAGTATAAGTTGTGGGTAATTAATTCGGAACTACTGTGAAAACAAAATTAAATGGTGAATATTTGGCAGAAGGATGTGGTTATTTATAATATTTAATTTTCTATTAACATTTTTTTCTTAAATAATTGTCATAAAGGATAATTGACTTCCCAAAAGTGTTGTCATGGATCAAACTCCTAAAAATTAAACACACTTAAAATTTGACAACATTGTAAATACAACAAAAGGATACATTAATTTTAATCATAATTAACTTTTATTCGAAAAAAAAATCTATGGAAGTAAAATGAGAACATTTGTGGCAATATATATTTCCATAAACGATCGTATGTCTTACACTGAAAAATATAAGATAGTAACTCTTTATGTTATAAGTTATACATATAATATATAACTTATAACCATTTAATGGAGGATGGTTCCGAGATCTTACGGAATACAGAAAGTCCATAGAAATTTTCTGGAAGTTGTGTCATGAGATAACAAGCCCTTCAATCGGACAAAATAGGCGGTGTGTACATATTTTAAAATATAAAATATTGTTAATATTTTATTTCAATTAACGATGAATGTTCCGTATTGGTAATTAATTATACCAATTAAATGTAAAAATTATAAAGACATACATATAAAATCAATTTTATCGAAAAATATTGTTGGTAAAATACCGGGGTTCGAACCTGGATCTCTTTTACAATCCGTGGAAGATACATTACCAACTAAACTAATAATGGAACGATGGATGTATTAATTTTAAAAAGTGTAACCTACAGGTTCGAAAATTTGTTGTCAAAAATACTGTCGCTGTAGCGTAGTTGATAATGCACATTTATTATTGTTAGAAAAGCGATCCAGGTTCGAATCCCGGTAGCGCATTAACAATATTTTTCGATAAAATAGATATTTATTTATTCTGGTTTATACATTTAATTAGTATTTAAAATATCATAGACCTATGTTCTGAATAATTACAACTACGCAATAAGGATGTGTTCTCCTTAATAAATTAATTATATTAATTTACCCACCACTTGTGATCGGCGACTTATGTCAGTCACAATGAATATAAATGAAAAATGGGATCCTTCTGTTGAATCAAATGCCACATTGAGCAAGCTCGTGCAACTTTTAGCCGCATGAAAAATATATTTTACAGTCGTAATCTCAAACTTAGATTACGAATGCGAATGGTTAGATAATGAGTTCTCGATATTATTTAAAAAAAATGAAAACATGGACAATTACCGAAGAAATGATAAAATAACTTACGTAACAGAAGAATTCTCAAAATAAGCTGAATGGGTAAAGTTACGAATGAATACATTGTGGTTCGGAAGAATAAATAAAATAATATGTAAAAATTCGAAAACTTTAATATTTCGAAGATGCAATGAGACATCCGGAGAAGTATGATATATTGCACTTCATAATGCAGGGAAATATTGCTGGAAGTCAGGGCCCTATAAAAATGAAAACATCATGACTGAAGAATCTGAGACAATGGTTTGGCCAATCTACTGTAGAGCTGCACCGGGCCGCAGTAAACAAAGTGATGATGGATAATATGAAAGCCAACGTCTAACTGTAAATTATTTTTTATATTAGTAAAATAAACTATTCAACACATTAACGTCACCCTACTCAAACCGGGTGTTAAAATTGGCAACCTCACCGTTGGATTATTTGAACAATATTTTTTGAATATTTGTACAATATTTAAATATATAATTATTATAAATATTTCTATCACATTTAAAACAGTTCTGGGAAAGGGTTAATTAACAAAATTAGTTTAGCGAACTGGGAGACATCACTGACATAATTCCGTCTTAATTTCCTACACAGAAACAGATACACAATTTCAGACCGTGTTTTTTACGAAATACTAAAAAATGTATATTCCAGCGTTCGCTGTTATTTGATGGAATGTAGAAGATTTTATCCTTTTTATTTTAACTGTAAACCAAATTCATGAGTATATGACGTGACGTTATAAATAAACCTTTATATTTTTCTACTCGGATGTAATTAAGTTTTACGTTCCGGGAAAAGGTCTGCCATGTTGTTTTTCTTTTATTACAGAATCTCTGAAATATTCTGTTATTAAAATTATCCTTCCAGATTCCGATTTCATAATATTATATTCTTGGTACTCTAAAACATATGGTACTGGAAACATTACGAGGACTAAGACACGAGATTCATAAAAATAGAAAAAATAATAATTTAATTCAGAGATATTTCTCTTCTCTCAGATTTCGTTATCCTTGTATTGTTTTATATATATATTCCATAATGAAATTTCAGCATTCTTTACCAACCAAATATTTTAATCTTCACCAGGAGGTAAAATGCCTTAAGCCCAATTATTTTTCCATGCGATAATTTGAATTTTAAACAAATGTCATAAATTAATTGTTCTAAAAAAAACACTATATTTATTCATTATTAACGTAAAATATCTGAATGAATTCATTAGAAATGTTGAAAATTTGAATGAGATGGGGGCATTGTAATAGCTTGTTGGTCTAATGGTTAAGACGCTGGACTAGTAATCTAGTTCGGGCCTCATTCTAGGAGACCAGCAAGTTAGCCCTATGTTCATTGCACAAGAGTTTAACATTGTTTTAAAATAGTAATAATATTGATTTGACATGTATTCCGTGTACGAATCTCTGTTTAAAAAAAAATTGCAAATAATATTTTATTTTTTATTATTTTACAATTGCGAATCATCGTGTATAGTATGATATTACAAGTTATATCCCACAACGGGCTTACACTGGTTCACGCGAACCGGTTTGATAAATATTTTAATATTAAAATGAATAATATTTTAATATTAGGTATATTTCATAATATTGATAATCATTATTTATTTTAATATATTTAGCTCATTGAATTACATCATTTATACAGTTTAAAATATTCGAAATGATTGCTTCTAGTGGCTTTTTCCGGAGTTTTTCTCCATCAATTCCATATCCCGATGTATGACAGACTAAATATGGTAAAAAAACGGAAGAATTCTATCTGGACTGTACAATGGATGGATCCAAAAAATCATAAGAGTAATCGGCTTAAAATAATTCAAAGATTTATTCCCCGCACCCCCTGGTTCTTCAAATGGAAAGTCTCCAAAAGAACAATATCAAATATTTCTAGCATTGCCAGGTAGCCTCACATTTGTTCATATTGAACTTCATAGATTCCTCAATGTGTTAGTGTGGTGCCGAGGAAGGAAAGGGCCCTTAGCCATATCTTTTTTGTCTGTCCATTGCGGATCACAGGTTTTTTTTACAGTAATCTCGTCTATGATAATTTTCAACTTACGATTAACTTGTATCAACTTCTTTCTCTTAACTCGCCACATTTAATCTATATAATAGCAATTTTTTTGAACGACAATGGTTTGACTTGTAATGTAATATTTTGTATTCTATAATATTATAGTACTTTTTTCTATAAAATGGAGTTTTAACTTGATAAATGGCACAAATCACTCGTGAAGGGTGGATTGCCTATTTAAAAGAAGAAGAAGAAGTAGATTTCTACTGAAAAAGTTGAAACTTATGCCGTTTCTTTAAAATTCCTCTTAAAACAGATACACTTAATTCCTATTTTACACGGTGGATACGTTTCACACAATGCCGTATAAAAATACAGTACATTGTGTATAGGAAAATGAGAGATAGGTTCTATTGTATAAAAATCACTCCAGGACGTCAAAAAAAATAAAACACATTATTGTTTATTATATCAATATTTTATTAAAAAGAGAACAAATGTTTAAAAATTCATACTTAAATTAAAATATTTAGGGGTGATGTATTTCGTAACCAATTCATAGATTCACTAGCTTTGAACCAAATTCTGTCATAAATCACTGTGATTTTGTTTTGGGAGTGGAGAATTCTAAAAAAGAATATTATTACCATTACGCTTTGTTGACCGTGTTATGTCAAAATCATGTAAAAACAGATTTAAGTGTAAATTATATACTTATTTTAATGGAAAATCAAAACACACTTGATATAGTAAATATCAAACCACTAAAGAAGGTGATTAAATATCGACCCCCTCCTTATATTATTAGGAGTACTACAAGGGTTAATTGTTTAACCTATCCTTTTCATTATCTATATATACGATATTATAAAACTGCTAAAAGATTACAAAATAAGAACATCGCAGAAAACAATTATGCAACTATACTGAATGAAATAAACCATTATTTAAATAATATAACAATATGACTGAAGAAAAATAAACTAAATGTAAACATAACTAAATTAAAGAATATCAATTACATCAGAAATTATCATAGATAGTAAAAGTGACTGAAATAAAATGGGAGTCACGATAGATTCAAAATTGAATTTGTCGCAAAATACAAGATATGTGACTAAAAATATTGTTAAAAAAATCTCAGTTCTGGGAAGGATCAGAAGATTAATTAATAGCATTTTGTTTTTGACTAATGAAGAAGAAATGCAGCAATTATCAATCAGTGCAACGCTGAGTGGTCTGAATAGGATGAACTTTAAGCAGAAAATATATTTTAATGTAATGTTATTTATTTATAAAATTCTCACTAAGAAAATATCGGCAGAATTTATAAGAAAAATTGATGTAAATCAACATGAGCACGAACATCATACAAGAGGAAAAGATAGACTGAGGCTTCCATAAGGAAGAAGGTTAAATCACAGAAATCGATGATGAAGATTTTTAATGAAATGCTAAAAAACGTAAGAAAAAAGGAGAATCTACATAAATTCTTAATGAAACTAAGCAAATATTTTAAAGTTAAGTAGTAAAAAGAAACGATTTTGACCTTGTTTATAAAGGATGTCCAGCGAAAAACTACAATGTTGTTCTCATATTTTATTTATACAAAATGGAGTATAACGATGCTTGTTTTACGTTTTATAAACAATAATGTCCAAATGCCGTCCATTTTTTTCAAGACACTCTTGCAATCGGACTTTTAAATTTGCGAATATACGAGACCAAAGCGTTGGTTCTATGGCAGCAACTTTACGGCGGATATTTTCTTGTAGGGCCTGAATTGTTCGAGGATTGTTACTGTAAACTTTTAACTTAAGGTATCCCCACAATAAAAAGTCCCACGGTGATCGAGGTGCCCAGGATATGTCTCCGTACTTGCTGATTAATTTATTGGGAAAAATTGCCCTCAGCATTTCTATTGAAACTCTAGCTGTATGTAGAGTGTCCCCGCGCATAATTTCATATCGAACTTAAGCCACATGTTCTGACATCGCTGCTGACGTTGATGGTCCCGGAGGAGTTTGGTTAACCATTGTCTCTCCTTGTCTAAACTTTTGAACCCAACACCAGATAAGTTGCGTGCTCGGCCCATCACTTACTCGTCGAATATTAAAGTGAGTGCATAAAGCACGACGCGCACAAACCAATGAATCACCACACTTTAAATATTGCTCAACCGCGAACGCGTGGTACACTCCCGACCAGTGACTCATTGCAACTGGCAAATCCGCAAATCACGCGCATCGAACAATACTCTTCCCACTTACCTCACCTTAATGGTTTACGAGCAATTACAATTTAATCTTGAATTTTTCCGCCGGCTCCCCTTATTAAAGCATATACAAATATACTTATGTATGCTCTGTATTAAGAATAAATAAATAAATATATGAGGTGGTGGAGTTATGAGAAAGTGTACCAAAATTATTTTAAGGGACCGGTTAATAATTTTATTAATCACTAATTACAACTAAAATAATTTTCGCTTTCGCCTACATCAATCTGTAGCGTTTCCGGCAGTTTTCTGAAGCGGGCCATTGTTTGCGAAATTTGTCGACTAAATCTGTCCACCTTGTCGGTAATCCAGCTCTGTAGACGACAACACGTCACGCACATCAGTCGCTAGAGACTGTGACGAGTGCCTGGCACAGGCTGGTAGTAATGAAAAAGAGCAAACTGAAGGTGTTAATATTTCCGTGACAGATTTTTGCTTCCATGAATGTGGCTTAATTGTGAAAAGATTTTTTGTATGTGTCATCAAAAGGGTTACAATTCATAAGTTGATTTTATTCTTTAACAATGAAAATAGAATCATTCATTATGCGTATAAACCGATTTGTTATTTTGATTTTAAAATTACTTTTTTTAACGTATGTATAGAATGTGGTCCTCTTCTCGGATAAGAATACATTAATAATGGTTAAATATTTTTTCATTAATTTATCATTGGTTTAGCGTTCCGTTTAGTAATCATAATCTTACCAAAATCCGATATTTTATGAAGTACCTACGTACTCCGTTGACTAAAAAACTTACATCAGTGAATTAATTATTTTATTGAATAATTCATTCAGTTTTTGTGCAACGCTATGAACTGACCATGGGAGACAACAAACAGCATTTGACTATTTGTTAGAACTTCGATATTAAGCGATATTTGAGAAGTGTAATGCAACATTTGATTAGATATAAAATTATTGCATTAGTCAGTGAATTTATGTAATATTAGTCTAACTTAATTTTTATTCATCATTATCATCAGTGTTTCCTCTGTTTTGGATCACGGTGGGTGAAAAAAAAACCTTTTATTTTATTTGCTATTTTAAGGACCAATCCTATTATTTGTGCGCCAGGAAAGAAAATAAGAAAAGCATTTCCTTACTAGTATACGGCTACTAAGGGTTACCTGGTAAGGGTAACTGGTAGTATCTTGTAGCTCTGTCGACGTATGCTAAAGATCTCCTGGGTTAAGCGCATTACTGATGAAGATATATTAAGACGCATAAATAAGTTACTAGAACTAATCGAGGATAACTACATAGTTCGGATACATTATCTGCAATGAAAAATATAATATTTTACAACTTATTATGCAAAGGCGTAGGTAGATAGAGATCATCTCGGCTGTGTTACCTAATAAAGTGATTCAATATCCAAAGTATTAGTGATCTAATACAGAATAAATCAACATACTGCAAAATGGTCCCCAACCTTTGATAGAAAGCGGCACATGAAGAATAAGTCTTGTTAAAAATTGTGTGCGCGCTATATTTTTTTGTGTGCGCTATGATGCCAAATTGTGCTCTGCCACTCTCTTCGATTCTCCGCTTTTCTTTACCATATCACTTAATTCATATCAGAATCTTTTTATCCATCGGTTAACTCTCCATTCATTCAACCCTGTCTCCGTTCTGAGCCGCGCAGTTTTTTTGTCGTCTGGTCTCGTAGAGTCCTCACAGTAAATCCAAACACTCATCTTCCCGCGCTACGCTGAATTATCTAGAGCTTGTGTACTATTGTCTATACTGTGTAAGGTTTGAAAGAGAGCACTGGTCAAAGATTACTAAACATAAATTAATCTTACCCACTTTACCAAATCTTATTCTAATATGACAAGTTCTTAACATAATTTTAATACAAATAAATAAAATAAAATGTATTTGCACGTATCTAGACTAAAAAGATGGCAAATAAAATAGAGTTGTCAGATATATTTGAAACGATAGCATTAAATGCTAGTTTATACATGTGAGCGTGGTTACCTCACCGTTAAAAAAATAATAACTTTAAATGTTCAAAGGTTTTTGGTGAAACTTTGTGGAATTCCATGATTATTTTGTAAATTGAGTTAACAACACTATTTTATTTTACTATATTTTATTGTATTTAAACGTTGGAACAATTTCGGGAACATCTTCACATTCATTCAATAATATAATTCAACTAAAATTTAAAACGCTTTCTGACAGTAATATATGGTGTGTTTGGAGTTAACAGTGGTAGGGGTGGGGGTGGAGTTATGATGGATAAGAGAGGGGATGTAATGGGCGGTATTTGAATTTTTATTATGTTCTTATTATTAAATATTTCTAAATTCTCTAAAATGTCTAACTTTCGTTTTTTGGCGCAACTATGCATAAGTTTTAAATTACTGTTGTCAAATTAATAACTTTTTATATTTTTATAGTTAATAACTTTATATATCTTTTACGTAGCATAAGTATTTTGCTAATGTATAAAAAATAATTCTTTATAAATGTCCACTATTTTCATCTTCATAAATGCAAGCTTCATACAGAAGTAAAAAAATGCATGCTACTGTGAGAGTATTATGTTCCAGGCCGATATAATTTGTAAATAACTAGAAAATTAAACATATATTTTTAATTTTGTCTTTATATATCTATTACTCTATTTATTACAATTATGCGAAAAATATAACATCAAAAGTAGCCACCTTTGACAGCTACACAATTGCGTAATCTTTTAATCATTTTTTTCAAAACATTCTCGCACACTTCGCGTGTTATTTCATCAATTTCATTTTGAATATTGTCCTGTAGCATCGAAAGTGTTGTTGCCTTATTGGCGTAGATCTTTATTTTCAAGAACCTCCACAGAAATACTGTATCCATTAATGTGACGATAGCGATCACCATTAATGGTTACAGCATTGCCATTATTATTGAAATAAAATGTTGTATTAACTTCAACACGTTCTTGAGACATTAGATGCTACATAATAAATTGTAATCAAATATTACATATATATAATATAATATTCTTTACGATTTTTAAATTCGAACTGATATATATGCAAAACCAAAATGATGGCCAAACAAAATCGGCCTGGAACATAATATTTACCATGTGTGTAAAAGACACATTTAAAAAATGCGAAAATGTTATTTTTGGCCTACGTGTATCATGCATAATAAAATATTAAAAAATAAAGACAATTCGCTAATAAAACTGAAACGCTTAGCTATTCCGTCTTCTTCTTCCTCGTGACAGAATCGTGACAGACTTGTTGCTTTTTCCATTTAGTTGATCTAAAAGGTAAGGGATCTTCCACTTCCTCTCGCCCACCACAATAAGTTTGCCCAAACTATCTTCCATTTTCGCAAACTATAGAATGGATGAAAAAATGTTTTTCTGCAAAATATTGTCTACCGTATACTTACGTCACAGTTCCACATCACATATCAAAGGCATAGTATATTCCACCATCAGCATTAGCCTATTTTATCAAATTAGTATATTTTATCACATGATTTTCACATAACACATGCATATTCCGGCCTTGCTCAGATCAGTTTTGCGTGGGATTCATCACACCCATATGTTTTGACATATCGAATCTGGCATTGTCCATATTCATATTCTCGCGCGTTCTGTTAACCTAATATTGCCAGGTCTATTACAGCCATCTCACCATAGTTGAATTTTATCACCGGTTTCTCTCCGCATACGAGACATGCACCCATAACCATACTATATTCGTAAAGCGCTAACGTGGGCTTATTGCAAACATATTACTAACCGTAAAGTAAATCATATAACTCATCTTTCATTTCATATTAACTTTTGTATTATGTATTCATTTATTAGTATTATGTATTATTTGTTATCGCTTTTTCGAGTACACAACTATATTATTTTACACTGATAAAAAATTGTAGTTAATTAATTTAATCAACCTATGCGATACATGTATCTCGGTTATAATTATTTATTATTAGGAGAATACATTCATATTGTGAAGTTGTAATTATTCAGAACATAAGTCTGTGATGTTTCAAATACTAATTCAATGTATTAATTAGAAAGATATACATATAAAATCAGTTTTATTGAAAAATATTGTTGTTACGCCACCGGGATTCGAACCTGTATCTCTTTCCAAACCAGAGTAGATGGGTCTTTCAAACAATGGAATGATAAGGAATGATAAATGTATTCATTTGAAAAATATGACATATAGGTTCGAAAAATGTCGTCACAAATAATGTCGCTGTAGCATAATTGGATAATGCACCTTCACCGGTTTGGAAAGAGATCTAGGTTCGAATCCCGGTGGCGCAACAACAATATTTTTCAATAAAATTAATTTTATATGTATATCTTTATAATTAATACATTTTATTAATAATTAAAAATTAATAAGTGTTAATATTTTCATAGTTAATAAAATGGATTGGAAGGCCATCTACAAAATTCTACTCAAAGGTAATAAGAATTACTGCCAGTTTATTCAAGTGATTTATACGTTTTGTTTATTATATTGAAATATTTTTAACTATTAGGAACATCGTTTTTTAAAATGGAAAGAGTAAACTCAATTTTTAAAATAAATTATCTTTAGCATTTTGTATAAAATAAGATAAAAAGTATATCTATACGATGTTTCTTAAATTTTTAAAGAAATACGCGTATTAAACCGAGATTCGCGTGGGATCCTGTGCTTATATATTTTTAACGATGACATCATCATAACATGTTTCCAATATTGATGTACAAATATATACAACATTTCAGTGTGCTCTTCTTTAAAACCCATAAATTGAGTTAATCGCATTTTTATTATTTATATCTTATAAAATATTGTTTTATAGCAACCCACACTAGAGCCGTCGACTAGGCTTATCCGAATATTTAATACGCCTACAAAAAATTGAGACAAAAAAGTCCAAAAAAGTTGACAAATGATTCAGAAAAACGATGCGTTGCAATAAAACTATGTAACGGATGCGCGGTTATTGGGAGGTACTTTCGAGAGAACTTTTAATTTAAGTCAATTCGTTCATCAACATAAAAATATGTAACATGCACACATAGTCAAGTTAATAATTCTGCATCACGCTTAAAACTTTGCTTCGGAGGTTACAAAATTATAAAAATCTTTGTCATATTCAATGTTAATAATAATTTAATCTAAAACAAAATGGTTGTACGTATGTAAGTGCATAATACAATAGTTATATTACAGCGTATATAGATCGTTGAAGTATAACAAATGAGACCAACCATGCAACAACACTGTATATCGGGTTTGAGAAGATCTGTGTTATGAATGCCACAACGCTGTATATCTTCTTAAGCATCGAATAGTATATTAAACAATCATATAAAATACTATTTAACATAATTTCCAAGCGAGCTTCCCGCAACATTTTTGTAAAATATATCTGGCAAAAATCGTGAAAGATTGAATTACATCAGCCGACGTAATTATCTATATACCATATATATATAGGAACGGAAACTTTTTATTTCCAATAATGAACACAAAATTTGGGCAACGATCTTTCTTATTTTGTGCACCGCGAATCTATAATAAATTAGGTCAAAGGGTCAAAAATGGTTAATGAATTTAAACCAAAAATAACAAAGTAGTTACTTGATGTGGGTCGGAAACAAAACGAAATTATTTTGTTTATACTGTATTCATTTTATGCTAAAAAAATAAATAATAATAAATTGCCGTCAAATTTTGTTTTTCAGTGACATATTTCATTATCATTATGGTACCACAGCTCGTAGTGAGTCATGATCTGGAAACTCTTCCATTCTATTAGTATTCAAATTAATCAAGGGATTCGCGGTTTACCAAGACTCCTACTCCTCTCTGGTTTATGAAATGTAAAGTGCGCACGTGGTGAAGATTCTTCCATCCGAGCCAGATGGCCAGTCCATCGAAGTTGTGAGTTTTTAATAAATTCGACATCGTCAGCCACATATTAAAGCTCATAAACTTCGTGGTTGTAGTACCGGCGACGCCAAATATTATCTTTCCAATTTGAACCATACATTTTTCTCAGAATTTTGCTCTCAAACATCTGCAATTTCAAACAGTCGACAGATCGGTCTATATTTCTGCTATGTATACCATACTGGTCTAATATGGGTATATATTTACAATGAGTTAAATTATCAAATAATGATTTGTTCTGAAAAATTCCATCTTTACAGATTAAAAATGAATAATATTTCATTAAGGGAACATATTCTTATTGTGAAGTTATAATTATCCAAAAAATAGGTGTGTGATATTTTAAATATAAATTAAATATATTAATAAGAAAGATATACATATAAAATCAATTGTATCCAAAAATATTGTTGTTGTTGTCGGGATTCGAACCTGGATCTCTTCCATTCAAGAAAACGTGAAACGTTATCTGATTATGCTATACCTATATGTATATCTTTCTAATTAATACATTTAATTTGTATTTAGAAAAATCATTAATCATGTATCATTAATTGTATTTATTTTCCATTTTTCTTAACCATTATCAACGTGTATAATGAGAGTGTTCACTACACTATACCCAAAAAATTATATAATACTTATATTAGAAAATTGTGTAATATTTTTAATTCATAATGGTAATGATAAAAACATTTTTCTATGTTTTATTGTATGTACTAAATTGTAGCTTATTAGAATAAAAGATTAACTGTTACAAAGTCTATTTCTTGGACCTTCACATTACGAGGTGTACATAAAGACGTACTAAGAAGACAAGTACGTAAGACATATGTTACACGCACATTCACCCATAATTCTCTTAATATTGTACTCACATTTAACATGGATTTTTAAATGTTTCATTTACCGTAACTTATACAATTTTACAATTTGAATTTGTTTTATTCAAAATATAATTACTTTCTTTCCTAGCGATTCTCCGCCAGAGTTCGCATAGTCGTTTGATCTTTAGATGTTATTATTTATACTCCTTAATCTACGAACTGTCAAATCAATTTCGCCATTATGTAAGTGTGCTACTATTTAAATGAATTTTTTCAACAGAAATAATAACAAATGAGTTTCTTTTATATTTCAATTTCTATAAACCTCTATACGTATATCTTCTCATGCTAGATTTGGTATAATATACGCACTTATGTGTTAAAATTCTCGAGTTCTGAGCGGACTAACCATTTTCAGGATAGTAGTATATTTAAAAGATCCAAGCCAAGTTTGTCTTATCAGCTATCATTAGACATTCATAAATGATCTTTCGTCGCTTCTTATTTCTGTCATAAATTCGTCTAATGTATTTTCGTCTTCATAAGGCCCTCGTGTTGATACAAGCCGAGATAATACCGTGTAGGACATGGCCCAATGTCCCCCAAGGGATCGGTGTATGGTATATTGCACCATAGTGCTGCAATATTGAGTATTTTTGTTGTTAGGGGAACATTTAGACGCACTAAGTCGATGCGAGCCGGTCGTCAGTCGCGGTCCGACGCGCCACGGCGCAGTTTGGCGCGCCTCAGTTCGAATTTAAAATCGTCCGCATAACGTCGGCAACTAAATTTTGTACTAATATATTAACTAACGAAAACGAATATAATTTAATTTTAAAAAAATAACAAAATACAACGCTTCTGTCTGTCCGTGTAACTTACTAACTTGAAAAACAATTAATATTAAAAAAATCGACTTTTACAGTTAAAATAATACGAAATACGCATTTAGATTTGAAGATTTACATTTCGCGTGATTTTTTTTTGTATTTTAGCCAGTTCATTCGAGCTTAATTTCGAGGTTAAGAAGTGTTTGTTTAAATTATCAAGCTGTCGTCCGAAACTGGTAAGTTTTTTTATTATTCTCAATATTATTTCACATACGAATTGATAGATTAAAAAGTGAAAATGAATGTATTATTTTATATATTATTATGGAAAACATAATCTTATTATGAAGTTGTAATTATTCGGAACATAGGTCTGTGGTATTATAAATACTAATTAAATGTATTAATTAGAAAGATATACATATATAATCAATTTTATCGAGAAATATATTGTTGTTGCTATTGGGATTCGAACCTGGATCTATTTCCAAATTTTTTTAAAATTTGTCGACAAAGGTACTGTCTGCTGTGGTATAGTTGGATAATGTACTTACCCCGAATTGTAAAAAGTTCCAAGTTTGAATCCCGGTAACAACAACATTTTTTTTCGATAAAATTTATTACATAAGTATATTTCTTTAATTAGTATTTTTTTTAAATGTCACATACCTATGTTCTGAATAATTATAACTTCACAATCAGAATGTGTTCTCCTTAATAAGATATAAGTTGTATCTATGTGTCCAAAATTTAATAAAATTAATTATTAATTCTGGCGTCTGGTATCGGTTTACTCAAAAGTATTTGAGATTCCGTAAAAACAAAGTAGATGGCTTTCAAGTAATGGAATGGTAAATGTATTAATTTGAAAAATGTAACAAATGGTTTCGAAAATTTGTCGACAAAGATACTGTCTGATAATCTGTTGGATAATGTACCTTCCTCGGATTCGAAAGAGATCTAGGTTTGAATCCCGGAAGCAAAAACAATATACTTTTCTATAAAATTGATTATATGTGTATGTCTTTCTAATTAATACATTTAATTAGTATAATTTTTATTTTGAAGAAGAAAATGATATTTTTCGAAACTGGTAGATATATTTTTACTCAATAAGTGGTTAATAAAATAAAGTTAAAAATAAAAATAATGTATATTGACCACAAAGTTAATTTTGCCAATTTAAATTTTTTTAATTTTAGATATGTTGGTAAAATAAATAAGCTCAAATAAACATGTTTGTAATGTACTATTAATATTTTAAGAAAGCCAACTTTAACTAGATTTCCATGTTCATGGTACGGTGTAATTCTTACAGTTGTAAATTTTAAAATTACTTTTCTCTTAGACAATGAACTTATGTTCAGCCATTAGCAAATTATTTTCAAGAGCTTAAAGTTTATTGGAACAGAAGCTTTCCGCCAAAACTCTCATAGAAGAAAGCTTTTAGCAGTTTCTGTAGAGATACAATCGTGAACATTGTTCAGTGGGAGTTGAAAATAAGACTGCGAACTCTCATTTAATTATATAATTTTAAACAATCGGATCGGTATCGAAATCTTAATGCTATTAATAATTATTATTATATCATTACAAATTCTAATATGATGATCAAGAATATGAAACTTTAGTACAACTTCACAAGTATCAATATATGAGTCTCGTTTAATTTCAAACTCCTCTATAATGGATTTTTAACAAAACACACAAGTCACGAAAAACGGTTAATAATTTATTTTTTATCTAAACACTTCAGTAAATATTTTGAAAATGTAGTGTATCAATTAATGCTTTAAGAAATGCAACAAAAAATACAAATATGATGCAAAAATTTATTGCCTCTTTATACCATTTATAGAGGTGTTTGAAAGTTAACGCGCGTGTTTCAGGTGCTTGTCGCTCACATTATTTGATCTCTTTTGGTACAAGCAAGTGGTATACCATTAAAAACTTTCTTACTTACAATCACGCTGCTTCTCCGCGGGGTTAGGCAGAGAGGATAGAGAACCACATTCTTCTGTCCTGACACACGATTCCACATTCATATATATTTTCATACAAGCTCGCCAGTTTTCAACATCTTCCAGTATCTGGTTTACCTGGTCATGCCAAATCATTCGCGGACGTCCTCTATTTCTGGTGCCATCAACACTTGTGTCATATATTTTTCTTTCCATTGTATCCTCATTCATCTGTTCCATGGTCAGTTTCATTATTGAGCTGTTTGAAGGTGAAGTACTCAATTATAGAGTTTTGACATGACTTAATTAAATTTTTTTTGTCTGTTCTATTACTTAAATTATTACAAATTTGGCTTTCAAATAATGGAACGACAGATGTACTAATTTGAAAAAGTGTAACATATAGGTTCGAAAATTTGTCATGAAAAATACTGGCGTTATAACACAATTAGTAGTGTACTTCCCCGGATTGGAAATAGAGATCCTGGTTCGAATCAAATAGTGACAAAATTGATTTTATATGTATATATTTATAATTAATACATTAAATTAGTATTTAAAACATCACAGACCTATGTTCTGAATAATTACAACTTCACAATAAAAATGTGTTCTTCTTTATAAGATATAATTAATGCTTAAATGTAGAAAGTGATTATGTGAAGAAATGAATTAAGGTACTGCATATCTAAAAATAGATACAATTATATCAAAACTAAAAGATCCTTACTTTTAATAAATTTTAACCTTATATAATTTCACTTTGTATTTAGTATAATATCTGTAATACGAGAGTTGAATATTAATTTGGTCTGCTTTAATATGAAATAAATAACAACGATTGATAAACTTCCCGTCAAATATGTCTCAAGTGCTACCGAGATTTGAACAGCTGTCTACTTGAAATTTTGTACTTGAAACAAAATTTGTAATCATGTTCTTAGCAGGAGTAAAAACAGGAGAAAATGGAGCGGGATTTTTTTTGACAGAAATGTTCTAAGTCTTATTAAAAATATTATTAAATTCTTACAAAATTATACAAAAATTTTAATTATTAGATATTACCTTGTATAAAAAATTTCGTTAATTTATTTCTATAGATAATGTCGAGAGATAAATTATTATTAACATTGCGATTTGCGATTACAAAGAATATTATTATTCTTTCCTAGGGCGTTTTCTTTTGTTGGAAGATATGCAAAGCTTTGAAGTTAAATGGTAAAATAATAAGACTTTATTAGTTTTTACGTAATAATGATTTAATAAATTATTTTCAGTAACTAAGAAAAAGAAAATTGGTTTTAAAATAATAATGCGTTTATTCCAGCGTGATCGGGTTTTTTTTTATAAAGACCCAATTTGCCATAAATATAATTATATAATACATTTAAATTACTAAATATTATTTATGTTATGAAAAGAATAGCAAAAAATATACATACATAAATAAATAAAAAGTTTACGCATATATATAAATATAAACAAAATATTAATACTACATTTCAGTCACGGCCATTATTATATCTGTAGCTATTCTGTAGTTGTTGTCATTTTCTGGTCGATGGAACCAGCTTTCCAAGAGAGCACTACTTACACTAGAGAGTTGGTGCTGAGCTCCAGCCGCAGCTTTGCGCCAGCAACTCGATGTCTCAGAAGCGGAACGAATCCATGTATACGGCCTTCGGCAAACATTGTAGATGCGCTGCATTAACGCGCCAATCCGAACAGTATTCTGTATGAGTTGTACTGAATTCGGTAAATGTAAATATTTTCGGTTTCTCGATTTAATGTTTTATTAAATTAGCAGATATATGTTTGCTTTATGCAGCAATTTAGTTATTTTATTTATTAAAAAATGATCGCATTCTTAATAATAAAATGGGATTATCAATTTTACTTACAGACAATGTTGGTCTTAAATTGAATAATTTTGAATCACCAGAAACGAGTAAAGTATGTAAAATTAACCAAAATATTATAAATAACCAAATAAACTTAAACAAAAGTTCTATCCTAAGTCAATAAGTCAATTTCCACATCATTTATCATCATACCAATTAAAGTTAGGCACTAGATTTATTGTTATTTTTTTATTTTTTTAAATAGAATTTATAAACATTAGACTATTTTGACATATGTAATATTTAAAAATCCTTTTTGTTAAACTCGGTTTAACGCAGAATTGCTTTGAAAACCTGCCCTGTATTTTTTTATCATTCTTTCAAATTAACACAATATTTTACGTAAATATATAAATATTATATTTTAAATGAAAGTACTCAATATATTTTCTAAAAAAGTAATAATGCCTGTTAGTAAATAAAGTATGGACGTTTTGCTTGATTTTCTCGATATTATGAAAACGTTACCAAAAATTAAAAATAATCCATATTAAAATGAATAAAAACCACAATGATAAATTTGTAACAAATATTTTAAAAATGTTATAGAGTTCCAGGAATTACATTTAGGTCATATTATTTTCAATATTTATTTTTGAATTTTTGCGCACTCGAAATAATAGAATATAAAAACGTTGTAATATTCATTTTCGATGAAATACGAATTCACTTAAGTAATATTATGAAACTATTGGTTTAATAAATATCCAAAGATCTTAAAAATAACAGCATAATATAATCTTCATTTTTGAAAAGGTATACTATTTTACGATATTCGGGTCAGAACTTGGAACATCTGAAATACGAGCTATCAATTTATACATCTGCAAATCGTTTGATAAAGTCTGGCAACACGCCATCATCAATTTACCATTGTATGTTCTTCATTCTTCCTCGTGTAAATGGATCGTACATAATAAATGCAGGCGTCCCACAGGGATCGGTTATGTATCTAATTTTGGTTTAACAGTACAACGTGTACAATTTTGGCTTAACAGTACAACGTGTACAATTTTGGCTTAACAGAATCCGCACAAAGACATTGTTGTGTAGATTATACTTTTTTTTTCTTATTTAGTGGCCTCATCATATCCTTTGATGTAACCTTCGTGACCCATTCTGCTGGGCACTCATCTAGCTATTTCAAGTCTGTTTTTCTGCCTACCTACGTCTCAATCTTCCTCTCGGTCTTCAGTATGTTTGCTCAAATATGAGAGCTCGGTGCCTAGTCGGACTCACTACGCTCATGTATGTTCCACATACATCATCGTGATACATTGTAATCATGATAAGATAAATTTGAGTATTTGAAGTAATATAAATAATAATAACCTATTAAATAAAATGGATTCCTCAAAACTTAAATGGTTAGTAACGGGAGGTAGAAACTAAGAACGGCCCGGGAAATTTTAACAGAACACTGGCTTATTATTTGTAATCTGGAAAATAAAAGTTTAATAAAACTCATCAATATCTAAAAAATATTTTTTCTTTTTAATAACGCAGTTCATCTACAATTATATCGATGATTACATTATTATCAATATTATTCTTTATTGATAAGTATTTACATTAAAACTACATTTACTAATAGAACTTCGCAATTTATTATTTACCCGGTCCTACATAATTTTTTTTTTCTGCACGTACAATATTTTAAAAAATATGTGGTTTATTGCAAGATGCGATAAAAGTTCAATATTAATTTTATATTTATATTATGTAAAATGAAAACAAAAATCGAAATCATTTTTTTCGGATTTTTATCGGTATCCCGCCGGACTCACCCGCCTCTTGTTGCAAAATCTGCTTATAGACATTGTACCATTAAATCATCAATTAATCTTGAATATGAACCACTACATTGCTCTAATCATTAAAAGTTTAAAAAAAATTAACTCAGTGGTTAAAAAACTTAGTAGTAGGAAGTAAAAACGTAACGCAAGAAAACACATTTTTTATACTTATTTTCTTTTCATTACAGGCACTCAAAGAGCAATATTTTCAATTAAGTAATTAAAAACCACTCTTCTTTAAAATATCATCCCTTAAAAAATACTGCTGAAATAAAATACGTCAAATTATTTGATTTTGAAGATGGATACAAAATTAAAATTAATATATGTGACGAGTTTTATTTTTAAAATTTTAAAATTTCTACAGTACCTACATGAAATAATAAATCTCTATTTAAGGTATACATTTCAGTATTTTAATCAAACAAAAAAAACAGTTCTAAATACACATTATATCATAAAGATGATACTGATGTGCCACAAGTGATTGGGAAGTGTACTACAAAATTGTTGCGTACAGTAAAATTCGTGCATCTACCGCTGCACGATGTGAAAATAAATGTCGACATACAGAATTAGCTTAATTGGATATTCCCTTATTTATTGCAATGATGTCAACGTATTACCACAATACATAGAATATAATTATTCCCAGTCTTAATAAGTGATCTTGTTTTGTCCTATCACTTGCCAGGCATTTTATGAACATATGGCTGGTCTTGGCGTAGTTATTATTTAAACGGAGTACTCAGTTGGCTATCGCCAGATTCCGCACTCTGTCCGCCTCAAACGGTTAATTTATAAAAGTAATTAAAATTAAATGAAAAATTAACTTGTCATCATATTAAAAATACCTATATTTGACGTACGTACGTATTTGACATATATTATATTTATATAAATACCACTAGATATCTCCAATTGCTTGCTGCTAGGCCTGAGGCTATTGTGGCTGCTTCGATAAAGTAAAGACGGAATCGGATGAGTAGCAAACATAATCAAAAACCGCCGCTTTGCGACTAAGAAAGTACATAAATAATAAAAGATAACAGATGTCAATATACTTGCTAATGTATGTATTTTCTTACTCTATTACGAGTATACTTCATTTCAAATTGAATATATATTTACGCGCTGTTATTGAATACATAAAAGAGAAAAAATTCAAGTAATCTTTACCTAGAGATATTAAAAACACGTTAGTTATTAGTCTATTCGCGCCTCACAAATCTGTTCAATGACAAATTACACTACGTCCGAATCCAACACATCCAGAAAGTCATTAATAATAAATGGAAAGTGCAATATTGTAAATACAAACATTGAACAAAACAAACGTATTTATAGAATCATTATATATGAGAATGTTTAGAAATTTTTCGCATTCTCCAGCTCCACATTAATTAGACAATTTGAAGACCTCTGTTTCGTTATTGCGTTTGGATACACATGTTTAAAATTTTTACATTTTCATTTTTAGTCCAGATAATGAATTTATTATTATTTATATTACTTCCGGTAGCTACTATTTATTATTCTTGCTAGATTTAAATTTGTTTGCTGCTTTTACAATATGATATATCTGATATTTCTAAATCGATAACCTATGATTAGGTACATATTTAAAATATTTATTTTATTATTTTTGTAATAAACAAATTGTAAAGAACCGAAGTGATTCGCGAAAATATAATTTTATATAAACCTCGCTTCAAAAAAAGTATAAGTAACTTATAAATTTGTTTGACAAACCAATCATCTAACATTTCCCACAAGTTTCTGACACGTTTGAAAACTTTCGATGATTTTCTTACTTTTGGTAACCAAGTTTTGATTTAATCAGATTCAACATTTTTCATATTTTTAACGTAAGTAGGTACTTTTTATAAATTTGTAATAATTTTTATTATTTCGTTTTCCTCTAATTCTTATTTACTTTATAAATATAATTTAATAATTTTATTTATCAAATAAATATACAATGATGTCTAAAGTTTATTGTTTTCTGTTGTAATGTATGTCTGGGATTTAAGTACTTGTTTATTTATTTCATTCTTAACATAGTACACATGAGCACTCCTATATATGCTCTAATATAAACAAGATTAAAGTATTTTCTTTTACTAAAACTTATCTATTACATATTTGGTCAGTTTAATTTTAAATATATTCAATTTCTCCTCCTTTCTTATGTTTTCTGGCATTTCATTAAAAAATTTCATCGCACTATACATCATCGATTTCTGAGATTCGACCTTATTTCTGAATGATAGTCTCAGTCTATTCTTTTCTCTTATACGGTGCTTATGTTCATTTTGATTTTCATAAATTTTTCGCGTAAAGTCCGCTGATATTTTCTTATTGAGAATTTTTGAAATAAATATCATTATATTAAAATATATTTTCTGATCATATTCAGATCTTTCAGCATTGCACTGATCCGAGTATATCTATTTTTTCTGAGTATTATTCTCAATGCTTCATTTTGCAGCACTGACAATTGCTGCATTTCTTATTCATTAGCCAAATACAAAATGCTGCTGCAGTAGTTGATGTGAGATATAATAACTGAGTTGTATACTATTTTACAAGATAATAAATCTTTTGAACCTTTCCAGAAGTGAGATTTTCTTAGCAATCTCAGCAATCTTAGCAAGTCGCATATTTTGTATTTTGCGATAAATTCAATTTTTAATCTATTATGACTCCCAAATATAATATTTTATTTCAGTCACTTCCTTCAGACTTTCACCATCTATGATAATTTTTGGTGTGATTGGTATTTTTTTATTTCCAATGTTCATGAATATTGTTTTGTTTACATGTAGTTTTAGTTTATTTTATAGTAAAAAATGTCGCATTATTAAATAAATAAAATGAGACTCGCACTGTAATAATCTAATAACAAAAACTGAAACCACTTATTTTTATATACCTGCGTCCCGATTTACTTTTGAACAATAATCACTTTTATGGGACAGTTTTTTTGTATATGAAGCAGTTTTATATGAGAAAAATTAATTTTGAATGTGGTGAAAATTTGAAACCGTACATGGTACGGCATAGGTTAATCGTTTAATCATCTAAACTTTCGATTAGACTTTACAATATTTTATGCGTCATTTTTAAAGTTACCAGTTCCTACATATATATGCCATAATTTAAAAGTCTAGAAATAGATTTAGAATATATCAGTGTGAAAATAAAAGTAAATTGAGAATGTTTTTCTGCGCGTGAAAATCAAAAATCCACACTTCCAATTTCACAATGATTGCATTGCCACAATTTTCTAACTGGTCGCGCATTATGCAAATTGTACTCGAAATTCATAATCAAAAATTGAAAATTTTCAATGGAGTTTTTTATTTTACGTTTTTTTTTATTACACTGCAAAAAATAAACACTAGAGAAAAGCTTCACAATCAGCAAACTAATTTCAACGGTAGTCATAAAATAGCAGACAAACGAATTTTTGTAGATACATTGTTAGAGGGAATTACTCTGTGCAGGGGTTGGGATTTAAATTTAGAAATCGTATATTCTATGTCTGGAAAATAAATATTGTCAAAATGTCAATGTAATTTTATATATATCAGTAAACCATAAATAGTAGTAACGTATTTATCAATACAACAACCAGACTTATTAATTGGTAAATTATTATAGAAGGCAAGCTATTTATGGTCATTATGAAGAGTTCCGACAAATTGGATTATGCATAATACAGACCTACAAAAATCTTTAGTCAGAGCTTAAATTAAAAACTCAATGAACCGGAATGGTGAGAAAAATATGTAACGAAGACGTTTTGAAGAAGTGCTGATCTTTATTAAACTTTAGCATCTTAGTTCATGTTTCTGTTATATATGTTTTAGTATACATAGTCATACAAATTAATAAAAAAAGACAATGTAGATAAAAATACACCCCCCCCCCCCTCCAAATAATGAGCAAGGCGAACGCAGAAACCTACAGATAACTTCTGGAAGGTGTCCAGGTCATAGACATAGGCATGGTGAGAATTGCACCGACAAAAACACAGTTCTTAAATATAAAAGAAAAGTAAGTCACGCTAGAGGGTCTTATACAAGAAACACGTCTCCTAATTGAAGATCTCACGTGACTGGTTCCATTGCAGCTTATACAGGGTGAAATTTATGTTCCAGGTTGATGTTCTTTTTGAATAACTAGAAAATTAAACAATTATTATTTTGTTCATTACAATTACGAATAAAATATGATATTGGCCAAATGGTTGCTTCTGGCAGCGGCATAAATGCGCGTTCTTGTAACTATATTTTTCATAACATTCTCGCATATTTCGCGTGTTATTACAGCAATTTTATTTCGAATATAGGTCCTGGAGTATCGGAATTGCTGTTGGCTTATTAACAAGTCATCAAATCAAGTGATCGAGGAGGCTAGTCGATATCACCACTTTTTGACATTATGCGGCCGGGATAAATTCCAAACGTAGCTAGGGCTATGTGTGAGGTGGCACCTTCCTTTCTAAACCACGCGTGTTGCAGGCCCAACATGTGACGATAGCGATCACCATTAATAGTTACAGCATTTTCATTATTATTTAGATAAAATATTTGAATGGCTTTAATACTGTATTGGGGCGTTAAATGCCACAGAATAAATTGTAATTAACTACTCCTTACGACAACCAAATTTAAACTGACAAATATTTTCCAAACCAAAATAGCGACTGAACAAAATCACCCTGGAACATAATATTCACTTCGTAGTCATTGTTTACTGCTGCATGTGAAGTTCAAATATCAGTCATGATTTCCATCTTCTATAAAGGGGTTAACATTGAAGAAGCAAAATAACGCAAATAATAATACATTAGTTTCTAGGGTCAATTGATAAGGACTTATTTACTATTATTAGATTTGTTTCCGAATTCATCAATTTTGCTGAATTATTTGGTAGTCAATAAGTTATTGCTTTTTTTTTTAAATGACCAACTATTCGACAACATTTTTTCTACTCTAAAACGTCAGTGTCATCATTTTTCTGTATCTTATAGTTTTTCTTAATTTTTGGGTTTAAGTAAAGAAGTGTCATGTTGAGAAAAATGAACTTTTTCGACACACAGTTAATTTCGCCTTTAATCAAGGTTAAAATGGTCATCCAGGAGCTCAACCGAAAAATTCTGCCACATTCACCCTACAGTTCCGACCTCGCTCCATCAGACTACTATATTTTTCGGTCGCTCTTCAATCAAATGCGTGGTGTTACGTTCAACAATAACGATGACCTCAGAAATTGGCTCGTTAACTATTTTGATACCACACCAGCTGATTTTTATAAAAAAACATCTACAAATTAGTTTAAAGTTGGAATGAAGTCCTAACGAATAATAGAAAATACATCATTAATTGAAATGTTGTAATTTTTGTTTAAAAATTTGATTTTATAATAATTTATTGAACAAAACCGTAAAGACTTTAAAAATCATTTTACACCAGAATGTATAGCTGCGAGCCCTGGTCAAAATACAAGCAAGTGATGTACAATCGTCTACGAACTTAGTATAACGACTCATATAGAATACTGTTTGAGTTGACACGTTTTGTAGCGCATCTACAATGTTTGCCGAATGGCGTGTCCTTGGACTATTCCAATTTCGAGACATCGAGTTGCTGGCGTAAAGCTGCGGTTGGAGCTCAACACTCTAGCGCAAGCAGTGCTCTCATGAAAGGTTGGCTCCCTGATCAGAGAATGGCATCGACTGCAGATTAGCTATATATATAATAATAGCCGTGACTGAAATTTATTATATATATATTTTTTTATGTATTATATATACATAAATATTATTTTGTTACTTGAATGTATTATATTATACGTATGTATTATTTTTACGGTGAATCGACTCTTGCATAAAAAACCCAATCACGCTGGAATAAACACATTAATATTATTATTATTAAAGACAGCGCAATACATGGAAAATAAAATATCAAAATACGAGTATATCGAACATAAAAGGAAAACGATACGAAATGTAAATTTTAAAGCATTTTGATTTTTAACCTAGCCCAAAAATGAAACTGTCTTACTTTAGATTTATTTGTCGGGAGTATTTATTATTGCTTCGCTTTGTCATCCAAACACACTAGCATTAAGGAGAAAATACACATTTACAAGGACGATAAAGCAGATTTTATGTTCTTGGCTTATTATGTCATGTCTGTTGCTCGCTTGATATATTACTGCCATAGCTTTTATTCACTCATATCTCAGCTTACGAGAACTTTCGGCTATTACCGTTATGTGAGTGAGCGGGCCCCGGAAAGTTTTACACCTACGGTAAGGTTTCTTAGAATTCACATATTTTAAGCAAAGTCATCAATCATGAAAGTTTCACTTTTATGTCATCTATCTGAGTTACCCCGCACATACGTGTTGGAAATCGCATAATAAATTGTCTTTGCGTTTGTGAATTTACCCTTAATTTTGATATAAATAATGGTATTCTAAAAGCCATATTTCAGAAGACCATTACCAATTTCATTGGCTTCATGTGACTCAGACCCGCCTCAACACCGACGAAAGCGTTTGTTTACAAATTCGAAAATAGAACTTCTGACTTGCAGCGTAAACAATACTGGCAGTACTCTACTGTTTATGAATGAAACAAATTATTTAAAATGAATAATCAATTATATTTAAATAATGAATAAAATTGCGATAGAAATTTTTTAAATATTTTTGTATACTCTCACTTTTAATTTGTATTTTATTACCGGGATTGATCCTTTTTAAAATCAATGGGAAATTTTTAAGGGACCGAGCACCATAAACGGTACTGCCCACATGCTAAACCAATTCTCTGAGTATAAACTGTGGTGTCAAAACGTAATATATAATATATAATAAGAATATAATGGTGAATTTTGTATGATAAAATTTAATATATTGATTTATATTTTTAATTAATATACTTACCTACATTTTTACTTAACATCAAATTTAAATACTAATATTTAATTAGATGTATTCATTTTCATTTAAAAAATATTTTGTAATGTAGTGATTTAGAATATATATAGAATAAAACCTGCCATAGAATAGGTTGATTAGAAATCAGATTGTCTTTGGGAACATAGGTTTGAATCCTATCAGTTTGGGAGTTATTTTAACTTTGGTGTTTTAAAAATCTTAAATTATTTACTGTATATTAAACAAAGACATAAATCACTTTATTAAGGAGAACATATTCATATTATGTAGTTGTAATCATTTAGAACATATGTGATTTATTATTATTTGTGAATTAAATGTATTAAAGATACATATATAGAATCAATTTTATCGAAAAAAATTGTTGTTGCGCTACCGAGATTTGAAGCTGGATCTCCTTTTAGATGGCTTTCAAATAATGGAACGATAGATTAATAGATTAATTTGAAAAGTGTAACATATGGGTTTGAAAATTCGTCGTCAAAAGTACTGTCGCTGTAGCATAGTTAGATAATGGACCATCCCCGGATTGGAAAAGAGATCCAGGTTCGAATCCCGCTAGCGAAACAACAATATTTTTCGGTAAAATTGATTTTATATGTATATCTTTGTAATTAGTACATTTAATTAATATATTTAAATTAAATGCATGGAAATTTTTGAGACAATCGGCCAAGACACATTTTAATTATATTTTTTAATTAGCATCTTTTAACACGGTTGAAAATAAGACAAAAAAGAAACAGATCATTATAACTTTAAAAATAAAGTATTTATCAATTTAAACAATTAAACTAACGATTACATCATTACCAATCTTTTTTAATATATTTCTGTCTTTTGACATTAATATAAAAGCTTTTAGTCTAATGCCACTTGCAAATACAATAGTTCTTCGCAATTCTTTTCTCGGGCCCCACATAACATGTACAATGTTTTAGAAAAATGGATGGTTTATTTCTGGATACAATAATAATTAGTGCTTATTTAAAATCCTGTATCAATTAGTTTAGGATGAATTTTAATATTGGATTTTGTATAATAAAAAAAAACGAAAACATCGGCCCATCGGGATTTATTGTTGTCCCGCAGGGGCTATCTGCCTGTGATTAAATGTGTGCTTGACTTTTACCATTTATTTTATAAGATTCTTTAAACCATTACTTTGTGTTAACGGTGCAAATTTTCTCTTGTTTTATATTTTCTCTTTTGTTCTTGTTTCATATTTCACGTAAATATTCTGAAAAATAATATAAAATTCGAAATAAAGCAAGTTTATAGATGTTTACTGAATATATTTTGAATAATGATAACCGATGTCTAAAAAATTTTAATTATTTAAAGTGCGCATTTCTTGTGCCTGTTTTAAAATATGTCATTTAAAAATATGATGGATTGAGGAATTGAAAAAATACATACGTTAAATGGAAAACTTTACCTTGGTACAGATTGATCCTGTGTTTTATCAATGTTAGCGAGATAAATTAACTTAACCCAAAGTTTTTTTAATTTTTAGAAATATAAAGTGAGTAAATTGAGTAAAAGGTATATGTAGATTTAAGTGTAGATGGATTTAATTAATATTATAGCTGTGCAAGGTTCTGTCCTATTTTTCTGTGATGGTATACATGTTTACCCGAGTAGAATTAAGAGATCGACAAGCCGCTCTAAAATCCGCTGGACTAATAAAATCATTAAACTCTGCGGAAATACGTGAAAGCGAATAAATACTAAAAGTGGACGCTTGGGGAGGTCTTTATCCAGCAGTGGATAAAATACGTCAGATAATGATTATGATATCGTCTGGCATATCAGCTTACTCTTCAGCTTACTGACTCCAAGGCCACTCTAGCTAGGTGCAATAAATCTATACAACCCTACGGCACTCGACCTTGTCACAAAATTATACCCAGGATAAACTAATTTTAGCTGAAGAATACAAGGAATAATAATGTGTACATAATTATCACTTACTATATTAATCAACCATGGTTTCGAGTATAAAATCTATCTTCCCCATCTATTTCTATGACTTCCTGGATGTATGGAACGAAGTATCATTATAGCTGTATAGTCATTGGTTAAACGGGCAAGTTTCTGAGACGTGAGCACAGCAAAAACGAACGTGTTTTTAATATCTCTAGGTGAAGATTACATAAATATTTTCTTCTTTAAACATTCAATAACAGTATGTTAATATATATTCAATTTGAAATGAAGTGTATGTTGTATTTATTACAAGTCAGAAAAAAAAACATATTTAGCGAAATATTGGCAAGAATATTGACATCTTGACCCTTAGAATAACAAGGTTTCTACTAATATTTTGGGCTAATTTGAGTTCCAAATGCGTTTTTCTGTATTTTTTCCATACACACTAACTCTATTTAACGGATTTTAAAGGAAATAGCAAGAGCTGAAAGTTACAACTGCATCAGTTATTTATTTCTATCTATGGATAATTATTGTTAATTTACAATGTTTTTTTATTTTTTTTATTTCCCTCATCTCACAGTGGTCATTGATGATACTAAAAATAAGTTAAGACCTTAAAACTGATCATATCTGCATACTCAAAACAAAATATACATGAATATATGTTGAAATTCAATCAACACTTTTGAGCTCATTATCTCAAAACAGTGTCAGATGGAACCTTGTTATTCTGAAGGGTCGATCTGTCATATTTTCTTCTATGCTTTCTATGGTAAGGGAGACATCTTACTTATCATAGAAATATAGAAATTGTTTATCCGCGATTCTTATGTCATCTAGATATCATATTTGTTAGTTTTGACAGCTAACTTACTAAGAGGGAATAATTTTAATTACATCGACATTTTGTTTATGTGTGGTTTGTTTTTGGGAAAGCTCTATCATTGAAATATATATTTTATTTAGGCCATGACTGCGTAGTGGTCACTATTGGCCGCGAAGTTGCCAAAATTGTCGCCAGCAGTGACTAGCAGTAAGAAATTGATTTATCTGCTAGTTTAAAATAATGTGTAATAAGATATTAAAGTGGTTAAAAAATTTATTTTTTAAGTTCAGTCGTTTTATTCTCATTTCAAAATTATTCAGACTGAAAAATCTGCGATGATAAATTATCTAAAATCTTGATAAAAGAGCAAAAACTACAGTCAAAGGCTGTTACCAGAAATGCTACCGAAATTTAAAAAAAATAAAATCGCTCAGACAAACGGAAATGAGTATTCGGCAAGAAATGGCTGCTGAAAAGCTTAAGGGATGGAAAAAGTATTTTTAACGACTAAATAATTCGTACAAAAACTTTCACGAAACCTTTCGATAGATTAAGCATGTTATTCTCACCTTTACAGCAGCGTGGCTTTATACAAACTGAAATTTTTTATATTCCAACTTTTAAATAACAATGTACAATAATATTACAAAAGCCACTTTGTGTATACAATACACGTACAATTATTTGTTCAAGTTGTTCAAAGTGGATTATTGTAAAAACTATTCCTTACTTCCGCAATGTTGACTATAAAGATTTACATATATTGCGAGATTAGAACGAATATAAAATAGGTTTATTCGACACCTTAATGTTCGATCTAATTCGATAACTTAACTCAGCAGCAAAAAAAAATGCATAAAACTTCTACAATATGAAAACCTTAGAATATCGAAGAATACGTGCTGACCAGATACTTCTCTTCAAAATACTGCACGGACATATTGACTGTTTCAGCCAATAAGAACTGATATCCTTTTACATTCCTTACAGATTGACTCGGCACCCTGCACTCTTTCACATTCATAGAAGTGCATAGAACATATTTTACACAAAATTCCTTCATTCACCGTTCGTGCAAATATCATAACGGAAATTGACTTTTTCAACATTGGAATTACTGGGCTGAAAGATTTTTTCATGAACCGTTAGATATTTAATTTGAACCAATCATTCTACCGACAAACATATTAAGAAGATACTAAGTTTAATTTATTATCAGAAACACCTTGCATTATATTATTATTACAAATAATTTAATCCTCATCCCAGTTCTTCTTCTCGCTTTTGTTCACTCTAGAAAATTTGTATTATTTATTTTCCTTCTCTTAATTTTCTGAATTTTTAGTACTCCTTCAATAGAAGAGATATTTGGCACTCTTTTAATTGTCTTTTACATTTGTTAACACTAATCTTTGTTACCAAACCCACACTGTATCGTGTATTTAATAATTCAGAGAAAGCATGTAATTAGTTGAATTTACTTTAATTTTTATTACTACCTTAACCATTATTTATCAACTGTATATTTTCCAAAACAGATAAATAATAATAAATATTTCTTGTTTAAAATAGATTAAGAAAATAAAAAAAAAAAGAATTTGGCTCTGTGGTTTATACATTTTTTAAACGATCATGTACTTAAGTTTTTATTTATTTCATTCCTTCAAAATATTTTATTTTCTTAAAATTAAAAATAAATACTAAAGAAAATAAATAAATACTAAAGTATTGTGATAAAAATAATAAATTATAGTAATCAAGATAGATTTTAGAAATAGAAATAGAAATCCAACAGAATAGAAGATTTTATATTAAATATATCTTCAGAAATGATATTACCTATATTCTCTTGCATGACGTGACGCCACAATTTATATGTCTAAGATTGGTGCGGGACCAAATAAAATGTTCTAGTGTGTAGACCCTCATCCTATTAATCGGTTTCCTCAGCAGAATGTTGGGGAATTAAAAGAGACCTTGGACATCTGCGTACTCCGGAACGTCGATATGGCTGTTATATTCTCCGACTCGCAAGCAGCTCTCGAATTCCTCTCTGCTAATATGGAAGTTTGGCTAGACAATGAAATAATCTGTTCCATCAGAAAATGTATATTTAAAATACGAATTAAAGATATTAATTTGAAAGATATACATACAAAATCAATTTTATCAAAAAATATTGTTGTTGCGCTACCGGAATTCGAACCTGGATCTCTTTCCAAACCGGGGAAGGTGCATTATCCAACTATGCTACAGCGACGATATTTTTAGCGACAAATTTTCGAACCTATACTTTACCTTTTTGATATTAATACATTTAATCGTGCCATTATTTGAAAGAGCCATTTACCTTATGTTTACAGATTTTAGAGATCCAGTTTTGAATCCCGGTAGCACAACAACAATATTTTTCGATAAAATTTATTTTATATGTATATCTTTCAAATAAGTATATTTAATTCAAATTTAAAATATCACAAACCTATGTTCTGAAAAATTACAACTTCAAAATAAGAATGTGTTCTCCTAATAATGTATATTTAATTTGGTCAGCAACAATAAACATGTATCATTCGTTTGGATTCCTGCACATAAGAGAATTTATGGAAATGAATGTGCTGATAAACTGGCCAAGGAAGCCACTCTTTCCGGAATTTTCCTCATCAATGCCATATCCCGATGTATAACAGACTTAAAATGATAAAAAAATGTATGAATTCTATCTGGACTACACAATGAATGAATCCAAATAATCATTACAGAAATCGGCTTAAAATAATTCAAAGTTATATTCCCCGCACTCCCCGGTTCTCCAAAAGGAAAGTCTCCAAAATAACAATATCAAATATCTCTAGAATGAGAATCGGACATTACCAGGTAGCCTTACATTTATTCAGATTGAACTTAATTGATTCCCAAAGGTGTGAGTGTGGTGCCGAGGAGAAAACCCTTGACCATATCTTTTTTCATTGCAGATTTTTTTTACAGTAATCTCGTCAATAGTAATTTTGAACTCGCGGTTAACTTGTGTCATCTTCTTTCCCTTAACTCGCCACATTTAATCTATATAATAGAAAAATTTTTGTACGATAATGGTATTGATTTGTAATATAATATCTTCTATTCTATAATATTATTGTACTTTTTTCTGTAAAATAAAGTTTTAACTTGATTAATGGCACAAATCACTCTTGAAGGGTGAATTGCCTATTTAAAAGAAGAAGAAGAAGACCTTTATCTGACGGTAGTTGAATGAGGCCGGTGATGATGATTTGTATTATTGTTATAATTAGTGTTCAACGATTTGTCGTTCAATTCTGTTGGGTCTACAAGTTTCATAAATGAATAAGGTTTTAATATAAGATAGGATTATATCTATATAAAAATTCATCATTCATCACTAACTTTGCAGTATCAGAGAGAGAAGAGTATTGAAATGTTTAAGGTCCATGTCCACAAAAGGAGACAATGTCAAAGATTTATTTGAGATACATCTCAATACCGTGTGCACGTGATGAGATTCTGATCTGGAGATAAACTCAGACATCAGCTTGAGGTTGTTAGAATGAGACAAAAACTCAAACCATTGTAAACGGCGTACATTCTGACAGCGAGATTTGATACGTGCACATAAATGTAACCTAAAACTATCATAAATCACTAGTCTATTGTACAAGTTAGACATAAGTCAAACATTTATTGCGTTTTACTGCTACCGGGGAGATTAAAAAAAAAATAGATTCAAAATCATTCAAATGACGAAGATTACGACAATGACCGTTGACGTCTAATATGTGAGCGTGAAGTAAGGCGCGAGACGGCGAATATCTGAAATATGGTGATTACGAAAGTCGAGAGTTGTCTCCAAAGCATCTCATGGGAGAAACATTCATATCTTTGAGATCGTCTGGAGTCTAAAATCTCTTCCATTGACCCGGGCTGTAAGAAAAAAATCTGAATTGTCTTTGATGTGGATACACACACGTGACGTGATTTTTGTCAAGAACTGAAACGAGTTTGTGAGCCCAAGAGGTAAAAAATACGAAAATCCAAGATAATCAAGGCCTGCGTCCTTTTAGGGCGTGAGGATGGCTTCTGACACGTCACCGAAGATGACGCAGTGAACGCAGAACCATTACGGCGCGCCTGGATAAAACAAGTACCTACGAATGGCGTAGATCAAGGAATTTCTTGTCTGCAGCTGTTTAAGGTAGGATTTCCGGACCAGGGGTGAACTGAAAAAAGGATCAATTAATGATTTGTTACTAGAAAAAAGAATATATATGTGACGGGTTAAATAAATCCTCCACCTAATTTATGTAATTTCCTTTTTCTTTAACTTCGTAATGATTTAATAAATATAATGGACTTATACATATAAATATAATTAGAATCAATAAATTCATTAAGTTCATTTTTATTTTAATTAGTCGTATTTTATATATATATTATATATTGGTATATAATGTATACATAAACAAAAAAAATCAAAAGTCTCGCATGATTTGAAAAAAACTTAATTTTTCGGAGAGCTGCACATAGTTGTGAGCGCACCCGGCGAAGCGGTGTCCATCCACCACCGTGAAATGTCAGCAATGTGCTGAACGTAACCAATGCGACCGACCACCGGACAGCGCCAAGCTCTTCAACGGCATCGTACACTTCCAGCTCTATGTTAGCAACCATTGTCCATCCATCCATTCATAACATAGTAAAATTAAAACAATAAACTCAATTATCATGTAAGTAGGTACCAAATGTTTTAATTTCGCTTATGGCCCCTGTCATGCGTACCTACCTCTTCTTACAAAGCAAACAAAGGATATTACAAATTTACATACACAAATGATAAGCCGAGTTTGGATTATCATTCACACATCTGTTTATTGTTATTATTTATTTATTTTTTAATTTAATTTAAGAAATTTGAATTATTGAATTTTTTTGTACATGTGTACTTTTTTTGGTACTTTAAAATCTGTGAAAAGTTGTATACTTGGATAGTCTTTTTTTTTAGAATAATTTTTATTGTCTTTTTTTGAGTGATTTATAATTGTGATATTAAAGTTTTATATTTACCCCCTATCCAATAATACCGTATTTATGTTCATATAGTTTATATAAAGTTTATATTGTATATGGGTGTCTAAATATTGAGTTTAATTGACTGTATTTAGATTTTTCAAGATGTATTTATATAGTGCACTACAAAAGTTTATCGCGCTTCTAGTACGGCTCTGAACAAATCCGAAATACGATACTATTGGTTAAATTTCACACAAACAAGGCATCTGAGTACCTACTGAAAGTAGCGCGGCGATCGTCACCATTCGGGCTGCTAATGCTGCCCTGACCTGAACTGCACCCCTGGCAGCCGAACGTTCTAAATTCAAACGAGTTTAAACATGCTTATGGGTCCCACGTGATCAAAGGTAGATGAGAAGATTTAAATTTTAAAAACATATATTTGTACATTTTGAAAAGGTGTTGGGGTTTATAATTTGCAAACGAGCTGACTGACTCTGTAAGGAAGGGTTTCAACATTAAAAATGTATCTTTGTCGTTTATAAATTGCTAATGAGATTTTGTAAGGCTTCACTTCAAGGCTACACTCATCAATGTGTGTATCTAAAAAAAATTCATTTAATTGGGACGGTTTTATTTAATTATTTCGTAAAATAAAATTGTAAAATCACACATAAATAAATTGGTATAATTGAATATATATTTTGAATAACTTAAACATGTTAAATATTTATTTAATGATTTTAATTACACAGAATAAAAATGCTTAATTGTTTTAACCCTTCCGTACTTACACAGGTCTACCGCTCGTTAGAGATCAGTACTTGCCGACGGACCTGCTCCCGCGTCGTTAGATTGGGTATAATGAATATTATTAAGGAGAACACATTCTTATTGTGAAGTTGTAATTATTCAGAACATACCTCTGTGATATTTTAAATACTAATTACATGTATCAACAATATAACTTCACAATAAAAATGTGTTCTCCTTAATAATATATAAATTAAGGTTAATTAATATGTCCAAAATTTAATAAAAGCGAATTATTAATTCTGACGTCTGCTATCGGTTTACTCAAAAGTATTTGAGATTCCGTAAAAACTAAGTAAATGGTTTTCAAATAATTGAACGATAGATGTATTAATTTGAAAAAATGTAACATATAGGTTCAAAAATTTGTCATCAAAAGTACTGTCGCTGTAGCATAGTTGCATAATGCACCTTTCCCGGATTGAAAAAGAGATTCAGGTTCGAATCCCGGTAGGGCAATAACAATATTTTTCGATAAAATTGATTTTATATGTATATTTTTCTAATTAATGCATTCAATTAGTATTTATAATAAATATTATCACATTTTTCAATATTTCACTTTAAATACTCAATATTTTTATTAATAAAAATGCTTAAAAATTACACAAAACTCACGGTAACATAAGTTAACATCATGGTTTCTTAAGGGTATTTTCTATTACGGTATACTGCGGGTTGTAACACGTGTCATCGTAGGAGTGCATAATATTCGAAACTAAAAAATATTTTTATTTTCGTAAACTAATATATAGTACATTGTGATGATAATTTTTCGTATTAAATCGCTTTAAATATAATACGTTTAAAAAAAATTTACAAAGAATAATATTCTGAGGACAAATCGAACATGTAGAAAGCCTCACCTACATTTTTGTCAAATATCATGTAAAACAATGTTCAACGTACAATACTAACATTATACTAACAATCTACGATTCTTCTGTGTACAAATATCATGTAAAACAATGTTCAACGTGCAATACTAACATAATACTAACAATCTACGATTCTTCTGTGTACAAATATCATGTAAAACAATGTTCAACGTACAATACTAACAATCTACGATTCTTTTGTGTACACTTTTCTGTGCTAATCTGCCGTGTATATCTAACCTTTCTGGTTGACGTTTCGGATCCCGTTACAGGGTCCATCACCAGAGTTTGATGAATCTACGATTCGTAAAATCCCAGGATTAAGTTATTAGGCGACGTTGATTGCCCACATGATCAAATATTCTATCTTTGATGGCTTTTATGCTTGCCTCGTTTTCTTCTTACCCAACATATAAAATGATACAATGGGCATTCATGTAAAGCGACTGAGCGAAAAAACATTTTCGGTCAAATTCTTTACTCTGTGATTATAATGCTTGACTTACTATATGAATTTCATGTTTGTCATATATTAAAATGGCACCCCGACAAAAACACGCAGAACAAAACTGCAAAATTAAAAATTTTGTAAGCTGGTTTTGAACCCTAGAATTAATATAAATAAGGAAATTTATATATTGTATTTTATATCCAATAAGTATTATATAAACCGAAAAATTTATATCAAAAAATTAAAACATACATAATAGATAGTTTAAATTTCACTAACCTAACCTAATAAAAAATAACTTTTTTTCTAATTTTTTTGTATATTTCACATTTAAAATACTTTATAAAATGAAATACATGAGAATAAATGTCCTCATTTAGTTTTGTATTGCGCGCTATTGTCACCGCGCAGTTGTCTTGCGCGCAATTGTCGGAATACCATTAAATTATATTTAATATATTGTCATTATCTGCGAAAGCCCGTGGGTTAACGATGCAGTGGACCCTTTAATTTGCCCACATTTTGCCTTTTCGTCTGAGCTAGGATTGGAAATTTTTACTTGTAACTTTTAAAATATTCATTTGTAAAAAGATCTACAATCTTATTGGCAAAATGAAAACGTCTAGATATCTTAGATAAATGTGTCATACCACCTATATATATAATGTTTTTCTGGTTTGAATAAAATATTCTATCAAATTCAGTTCAGATTTTAAAAACAAAATAAATATGTATAATACGGAATTGTAATGGCATTCTCTATTTCTATTATGGAAACCGTGGAAAAAAAAGTATTTCAGTGCAACAACAATAGAAATATCCACGGGAATTTCTCTAACAATGCCATCGTCTCGGAAGCGTTATAAATGCGTTCTCGTCTCCAGGAATTCGATCTCGGCCAACAAAGTTGAAGAATCTTTAGATAAGACGTCAGGCATCCCGACGGAACCAGAAATAGAATCGGAAATGCGACGACCGCGAGATCCGGTGTGCGCCGCGACGCCGACGCCGACGCCCGGAGTCATTAGACGCCGTTTATAAAGATTTAGGGAAGCGTCGAATGAGATTTCTCTCCGAGCCGAGCATCACCGATGGCTTAGCGGCGAAAAGGCGTTCTGATAAAGATGTCACAGGGCGATTAGTTTGCCCATAAGGGTGGCGTGGTTCATTTTGATTAGGTCTATAATTAACCACTTTTGGGCTAACGTCCTTATTACACGACTCCAACCCCATTTCTTCGCACGAGTACAAGGAGACATGACAAACTGAGTAATAATAGCGCTTACGCTGTTTTCCATCTCTGCTCCGATCTGTGCTCTATTTTGTAGTAATCATGTCCTCAGAAATACTCATTTATCTAAGATTATCTAGTCTGTTCTGAGAATGACAGTATACTTTGAAATAATTTTGTCTTGCTTATTTTATATTCATATTCTAGTTGTCTTATAGAATAGAAGTAGGAAGAAATACTCAAATTAAATGTGTACATTATAATAACAAAATATATATTAAAGAATGTGTATGTAAACTAAAAACTCTAAAATAGACTGAGAACGAAGACCATTACGTCCGTATAATGTTTATATTTGAATGTTTCAAAACAAACTGTCGTCTGTTATTTACATTTGAGAATAAGTATGACTGTCTACACGATTATATTAATCAACTTCAACATCAGCATCCACCTGCATCTATTAATTGTTGAATAGAGCTCTTCTCCAAAGATCGCCAGTTCTCTCAGTCTTCAGGCTTCAGTCATTCCATCGAGCTTGGAGTCTAGTGTGAAATCATCTCCTTACTTGTTATCTTAGTTTTCTGATGAATATCTACGTTAGGTACTGGATCTTCCAGAGATAATTCAAGCAAGGGTCTTATCATTGCTCTTTGGTCAACTCTTAATGTGTATATAATATTAAAGGTGAGAGTTCAAGTCTTGGCTCTTTAAGTTAATACCGGGAGCAGATACCAGTCATAAGCATTAAGTCTTCAAATATTTTCAATACACAAGACGCGTTTTTTAAGTAAGTACCGTTGCCGGTTATTCCCGGTGTATGTGCGATGTTGCGCATGCACAATGGTTTCCTTCATATTTTGACTCACAATATGCAACGTTAGAGACATACATATAGTGTGGGCATCTTGTAATGAGTGATAGAAATATTCAAGACAATAGATCAGCCCGCCAACTATGAGATACGGTACGTGATTTGTTTTTAATTATTATTATAATATTAATATTATAAATTTCATCAGCATACGTGAGAAGGTGTACTCGTATGAAATTGAACTAGACAAGAGTGTTCCAAGACAGAAGGGTTAACTTTAATTCATTTCTGCCTACCTCTGCGGAGAAACGGCGTGATGGTAAATTAATTAGCTCATATATAAACTAACAAATCCGACACTTAACAGAAAAATACCTGCGACAGAAACCTTTGTTGATTGAATAAAAATTTAATCAATCCCATATTTTTTCTGCGCAATAAAATGGGTCAAAAAACTAAACAGAGCGTTCGACTAATAGAACATGACAACCATTGAATAGATTTATCCAGCGGTTAGTTTATTTTGAATACTGGTGTACTTCTCTTTAACAACCTGTCAATGTTCAAACGCTTTGTTTTGTTTTTGGATGTTATGTGTAGATTTTTAAACGGCTTGTGGTTCGTCGGATAATTTACGGGACGCCTCAATCAACAGTTGAGAAATATATAATTAATTATACCTGTTGAGCAACAGTATTCAGAAACTGGCGCAAAAACTACTGGATTGGTTAAATATATACTATTTAGATGACATCATTGATCACCCGTAGATCGGCACTCGGGTGCACATGTGTGATGTGTGCAAAATCGGGGATAGATAAAATCTGAAAGAACAACAACTTAAACAAACATACTAAAATGCATCAAATCCTTGGTATTTTTCATGGCTTTTTAAATACATTAAAATCTTAGATAGTGAATTCAAGAAACTACATAGAAGATGTTTAACGCATTCAAAATATTGTTAGAGAATAATAGATGCACCAATGTATCGATTTTTCAGAAACTCATTATTCGCAAATGACTCTCATTAAATGTCTATAATACGTCCTGCAACTCTTTAAATATGTCACCAGGAAAGAGAGAGATTTCATAGAGAGACTTGTGGAGACTGATACAGTCGAAGGTTTTAGAGAAATAAGACGTCCGTCTGCCCTATGGACGGAAGTGAAAAGTGCCACGGACTTACTCCTGATTTTAAACACAATCAGTAATTATATATATATTTATTTTTACATTTATTTCTTCACTATGAGTATCGGAGACTCGTGTTCAGAGAAGTAGTATATAAGAGAATATATAATTTATGCGTCTGCTAGTCTGTATATATATTTTTTGGTTTCATATAAAAATTTATAATAGTTTGTTTATTATTAAGTATTATTAAGTTTGATTATTAAGAAGAACACATTATTATTGTGAAGTTGTAATTATTCAGAACATTGGTCTGTGATATTTTAAATACTAATTAAATGTATTAATTAGAAAGATATACATATGAAAACAATTTTATTATAAAATATTGTTGTTGGTACCGGGATTCGAACCTGGATCTCTTTGCAATCCGAGGAAAGTTAAAATAAAGTAGATGTCTTTCAAATAATGGAACGATAGATGTATTAGTTTGAAAAGTATAACATATAAGTCCGAAAATTTGTCGTCAAAAGTACTATCTGATGTAGCATAGTCGGTTAATGCACCTTCCCCGGATTGGAAAGACATCCAGATTCGAATCCTGGTAGCAACAACAATATATTTATATAAAATTAATTTTATATGTATATCTTTATAATTAATACATTTAAGTAGTATTTAAAGAATTTTATACTTTTGAAATTAGCAAAATTAACTTTGTGGTTAAAATTCATTATTTTTATTTGTTAACATTGTTTCATTAACCACTTATTGAGTTTAAATACATCTACCGGTTTCGAAAAATACCATTTTTTTCTTCATGATGTTAATACTAATCAAAATATGTTTTTTTCTTTACCAGAATCTATTTTGAAATAACAATAATTATTTAAAAAATAAATTTAGTACCTAACTCAAATTGTTACGTAATACAAATTTACTCGAATAATTTTTAGGAAAATATTTTATAATGGAACTCGTAGTAAAATTTAATTGGTTGTTTATAATGTTTTGATTAGTTTTACACGCTGTATTTATTTATTGATGTACTTCGAAGTAGATATTTGCGAAGTTAATCCATTAATCTATACCTTAAATCATTTAACAAAAAATAGTCTGGCAGCTTGAAATTCGATGACTTTAAATCTTACGTATTTGATACTTAATTTGACATCAATAAAATATTTCAATGAATCGAAATAATCCCATAATTACGATTTTTTTTAAATGCTCATATATTTGACATGGTTGAGATTAGATACATATGCCTTGAACATTTTCGATTCATAATTTAGTCAAATATCCACCCATAAAATATTATGGACTAGATTTGTTACAACCCTGTATATTCTACATAATTTCTAAAGATGCGCTTAAGATGTAAACTGGATAATCTATATTTAATATCAATCTCTTGTTAAACGGATATTTTCGTAAGCCTAGCTGTCTACGATGCTCTCATCATCACACCCTCTAACATTACATTTTCGAAGTACTGTAGGTATCTATCTTCTTCGAAAGATTAGTCTGCGTTAAATAGATTATGCGTACACGTGAAATTTGTTAAAGTAATGGGAACGTATAATGAAAGTACACGTTTTGTGAAACATTGTATTTGATATTAAAATACACGTTAACGACATTTTTCACACCATTAGCACAAGTTTTTCTCGTACATCTAATATAAATGTTTGGCACGACACATTTCAAAAGTTCCATACGATGTCGTTCTGTATCGCTCACGGACTAAGCAGTTTCGCTCCAACTTTTCTGCAACGATACGTGTTTTCCTTTAATGGCATTTTCAGAGATTTATCGGGCGGAAAAGTGCTAAAAGCACATTACAGCGTGCGATGATGATATCCGAGAGCATACAAAGATTTATTTTCCAAAGTTTCAATTTTTTTGATTTATGGAAATCCGAGCGTGGTTACGTCTCACATCAATATACTTACTACATTTTTATATTAAACCAAACCGAACTGTTCTATAAAACTAGGGTTAACTTATTTGAAAAGATTCGAACTACGACATTTCTTTTATAAAGAGAGCCGTTACATAATCGGGGTTACACAAACACACACAGCCACTCCAAAGTTTCATAGAAATATATTTATTTTTGAACATAATAGCTGTATAGGAGACGTAAATCCTGCGCCGATAGGATCTAATGAACGAATTACGTATTCTCCGAGTCGCGCGTCCCGCGGATTGGATTACGACAATTCAGATCGTAAATCTGAATCGTCGCAGGGGAGGGGGGTGGAAAGGAAATAAGGGAACCTGGATATAAGAGATAAGGGTCGATGATGGGATAGGGGTTCCAGTCGAAGGACCAGTGATCTTGAGGAACCGGGATTCGGAAGAGCTGCTCACCCCACCTTATGTATGACGCCCCCGTTACCCCTGCAGTCACCGTCGAGGTAAGCACGCGGAAAGGCAGATCTCCGCTTCGATATCACAACTTCACCCGCGGCACACACAAAACAAGCACTACATGATCATCAAACACAATATCACAAATACAGTGCTGGTGCACTGGAGCTGACAAATCCATACCGCGAATGCAATGAACACTGATATACCTAATCGATGAACAATAACAATCTTCACAAGACATATGGTGATATAAAGAACGCCCAAAATCTAGTTAGATGTAATTTTATCAGATAAGTTGAAGTTATATGACTAATATTGACGGAGGACTGAAGATAGCGACCATATTTTAATTGTAGATTGACAATGGCTGACGATGTTAATAAAAGATATAATATACATATGATGAAAGGTAATTGATTTTATGTATATATCCTGAGCTTTAAGTAATAACTAAAAAATATGTACATATGAAGGAAATATCTTTCTTTCGGAAAGATAACAGAACTGCTACTATAATACATTCTTCAAAGTAAAGATTTTTCCTTAGCATTTTTTCAATGACACAGTAAATGTTACATACTGAAAAAATGTCACAATAATTTACAATAATCAATTTAATATTTCCTTAAAACGTCGTTATATGTTTTTTAAATAAAAAAAACGATTTTTTTTTTAATGTGTATTAGTAGAGAACTATTCCGTTTTAATTATATTTGTATATTGTTGAGGTATTACCTGGCGGTCTAACCTCCACCAGCCAGATCAGCGGAGAAAACACGAAATGTGGGTACGGCACTTAGAACTCACCTTGCCGACGACTTTTCTTTACACTTGTGATAGATTTATAACAACTTGTGTAATTCGGATGGATAGGAATATACTCTACATTATTCAAAGAAGTTACTATTAATCACAGTGGTTTATTACAAGGAACACAGCGATCATTACAAATACAAACTAGAGTAATCCTAAACAAATATAGTCTGCGAAGAATGTCCAATGTTGAAGATGTAGAACCGCCATCATAGTATATTCACAATCCAGCGCAGACAGAAAAAAATGAAACAATAATAATACATGACCTTGGGTTTGGGACGCGCCTCCTTTATGTTTTGAACTCGTTACTTATAATTCCTTGTCGCTACGTACTGATTTGGAATTAATTGGCTTATCGGAAGATCGTGGCCAGCGATCGGACACCCATCCACAACCCGTGTACGACATCGTCCATCATTAGCTCCGTGGTTCTTCATCCCGCACCCTAGAGGGAAATAAAATATTTCCAGTATCCCATTACGGATTTATTAATTTAAACGAATTTAAATTAACTCGTCCTACGATCAGCAGCGCCGCCGTCCAGGGCCATCCTGGTGGTCAGTTAAAATCCACCCGCGATTATTGTGGCCACTCCTAGCTTTGTCTCCGTGCGAATGAAGCTCTCCGCGCCGCGCGCGCGGGCATGGCGCGCGGGCCTGGCGCGCGGGCCTGGCGCGCGGTCCAACGCGATAACCTACAACACAATACGATAAAGTGTTCAAGAATATTCAAAATTTTATTCCAAACGAATTATTTAAATAATTCACTGCAAATGTGTTTATAACGTTACAATATGTATGTATATGTAAATACAATAATGTATTAATAAAAAATACTCGCATTCCAACAATCATTTAAAAAAATTAATAAAAAATAACCCGAAATTTTTTCCGACATTTTTCCAAGAAAGCTTTTCTACGTAAGCCTGTTTATCTGCTACATAAAAGCGACAAGGGGTTGATAGAGTTCACTTGAGGATATTTCCCAAGAGATCTAAAATAAAAATTCAAAGATGATTCCATCTTCCTCTTTCTAAATCCTTGACATTTTCATTTAGAGGAAAACCTTGAACCAGATTCTGGTCGCTTAATGTGTGCATACTTATTTCATACGGATCTAAAGGGTAACGGTTGACACCGACTACATAAATCAATTTTATATTCATGACCCGCAACGCTTTATTTGCAAAAGTTAAAAATATATCTAGGAACATACATTAAAAATATATACTGTGAAGATTATTTTCGCAAAATAAAATAAAAAGATTAGTGTAAATATAATAATTCTCGTATAATAAGTAATGTAATCCTGTTTTCTTAGTTTCTATTACGGCAGATGAAATATCGCCATTATTTTAAAAGTTTCACTATTAACATTTACTCTTGGTAAATTAAAGTAGTTTTATGGTAATATTTACATACCAAGATATTCAAAATGGTGCCTTGTGTGATTTAACACTGTAATAAAATATTTTTTTTAAATGGACCCCTCAAGACAATCACCATCTATTTATAGTTGGGTTTAGGTAGCTACCTTCGTATATAACCCGCTAAATGGCATAGAAGCAATGAAAGCCGATTGAATGCGGTGTAAATGGGTAAAAGTTGATTTCTTTCGATTTCCTTATTAGAAAATTCTATCTTCTTTGGTTCTCTTTAAATATAATTATTTTTCTTCTCTTACTTTATCGTCAGCATTGGCTATCATAACTTGACTTGTTGTTAGCTATCATAACCTTGTTTATTGCGGCCCGGGTAAGCTTACTTTCTGCGGGAGCTGACAAAGTATTGACATACAACACTTACATCATCAATATTCATACATCTTCTCACGCAAGAGTCTAATAGAACCATCTTCCAGTATAGGATTTACCTGGTTGTGCCTAGTCTTCCTTGGGCGTTCTCTAGTTCTGGTGTCATCAACACTCGCATCATGTATCTTTCATATTATCCTCTCATTCATTAGTTCTACATGACCAAACCACCTAAGTGATCTTTTTTAAAATCATATTCTTCACTATGCTAAGTTTAGTTTTATAGTATCTCACAATTTGTTCATTATTTGTCTATCTCTATCACAAATACTTTTGGCATAAATATACATAACGATATCATCATCATCACTGCATTCAGTATTCTTTCGTTCCTCTTGTGTCCGCTTTAGGCTTCACTTCCATATTCACCAAGACTGTACTGTGTTCCGCTAGCTTTGCCTCAGCTCACAAGTTCCCATTAGAAATTATTTCATTCCAAACGCTGTTCACTTTTCTTCTTCAATCTCACAAATCTATCCACACATCTATAAATACCCCTCTTAACACTTTAACGACCCATATTGTATCGATTTTTTATTAGGCAATGTATGAAAAACCTTAGGGTCCATGATTCCACTCCATATAAAATATAGAATGCACCAGAGATTATACAAGCCTGACCTTCGTTGTTTTGGAAATACCGCGGTCTTTCCATATTTTGTCAAGTTTGAACATTTCAAATTCATACCTATGGGTCGTTTGATTTCTGGCTTGCAGCTATTATTGTCAGTAATCATGGATCCTGAAGGCAAAGAAGAAAATACGAATTTATGCCTTCGAGATGTGGTGCTGGAGAAACATTTTGCGCATTCCACGAATGAATCTATTAGACTCTCAACCATTTGCCTAAAATGAATTCAAAAAATTTTGGGCATCTTACGACAAAGAAAGATGAAAAGGGATAACATTATTCATTGAATTTCTGAGGATTTCCATACATTTTGAATGCTTCTAATTATTCTAAGTAACCATTTAGTCTTAACACTAATGATATGCATCAGTGTCCGAACCATAACTCTATTATGAACAGCTAGTCTTGACTCAGTTGACAAGTTTCAATTAGCTATAATTTTAGCCGTTCACTTTATTCCCTACAATCACCCTCTCTTCGATATCTTTATCTGTCTTTCCGTTTCTATCGAACATACTTCCTAAATACACAAACTTATCTACTTGTTCCAAACATTCATTACCTACAAGTATTTTTCAGGGTGTCTTGCTTTCCTCTTTCTCGAATACGTACACGAAAAAAATTACAGAAAAAAAAACTGCATTTTCCAAATCTTTTTTAGATAAGTGACAGTGATCCTAGATTTTATTTCCCGGATGGAACCCAATGTACCAACGTAAGCCCTTCCTTTGGCATTCAGACGAAGCTTGTACCGCTTGAAAAATAATGGAACACGTGCTGTGTTGGCATTCCACGCCATTAAGTCCATCCGCCGGCTCTGCGATACAAGAAAACTCCGGAAGCCAATTACAGCACCTTTATTGTTTGCATACGTGCAAGATGCTTCTCCCGGGCGAAGTTAAACTGCATTATAGCACTTAATTGTGTTTAAGGCAAACAAAGTTTAGCTTTGTTTTTCTTTTGTTGTATTATTCGAAATTTTAATGAAATCACATTGTAATTTTAAAAATATCTTATGGAAACATCTATAATAGAAATAAACAATAAAGGCGCTCGCACCCTTATTGCCTGCATAACCAACTGTATTTGATTTAGTGGACTGCTCTTCCCGAAACTAGTAGTTATATATTAACTCAAAAATCGTGTGTGTGTGTGTGTGTGTGTACTACGAAGTTAATTTAAAAATTGTATATATATTTTTAAAATTAAAATATTTCACCACGAAGTGGCTGATAAACCAACCAATGATATAAAATCACATTGTATTGCGTGAAATAACGATTTTTTTACAACATAATTCAGTGATAATTTAAACAAACATATTTGAAAATAAGTGTAATATATAGATTGTATTGCACTTATTTCCTGGTTTTTTTTTCTGAGTATCTTTAATAATAATGAAGTACGGGATCCTTCTGTTGAAATCAAATGCTGCATTGAGCAACCTCGTGCAACCTTTATCCGCATGAAGATATTCTGTAGTCATGATCTCAACCTTACGACTACGAATGCGAATGGTCAGATGCTATGTGTTCTTGATATTGTTTTATGGAATGGACACTTATCGAAGTAAAGATAAGGTGACTTGAAGCATTTGAAATGTGGATCAACAGAATAATGCTCAAAATAAGGTGTATAGATAGCGTTACGATTGAAGAAGTTATGATTTGGATGAATAAAGAAAATGAAGTATTTAAAATCAATATCTCGGACATGTATTTGACATCTGGAGAAATACGAGATCTTGCATCTCATAATGCAGAGAAGATTGCTTCAAGTCGCGGCCCTAGGAAAAGGAGAACATCATGGCTATGAGGGCAAACACACCGCTTATCCAGAACCGTTTATAGCAAAAACTCTTATATGGTCATGTTCATTCGCCGCCAGGTTGGCATTTATTTAATGCTACTATGATAACTGTGCAAGAACATCCCCCGCGTAGTGACAGGGCGGTGCCTTACAACAGTCAACACAAAATTGCCTTCACAGACCACGAGAACATCCACTATTTTAGCTAAAGAACCTGTGGCATCGGTTTAGCAGTCTACTGTAGAGCTTTTCTGGGCCGCAGTAAATAAAATGAAGATTTGATGAACGGATGGGGCACAAGAAGAATAAAAATAAAAATAATTTTGTATTATATTTTTATTTATTATCTTTGTTATATTTAATTAAGTGGTTAATAAAACAAAGATAATAAATAAAAATATTAATTTTAACCACAAAATTAATATTGCTAATTTTAAAAGTAATCTCTGTATTGTTGTTTAAAGCGGTTTATCTAAATTTGATTTTTGAAAAATAATTTAATATAATTTAAATTCTTTCTACAATACTAATAAGTTAATAACAATTCTTAAACTAACCTCAACAGCTTGAATGTCTATCTTCCAGTAAAATACAGTCGTCCTGTAATACCTCAGGGGAATCAAGAATCGACGGGCCACCCCAAACCACGTGGCCCAAATACGTGGCGGTGAATAACAATGGACACAAAAGAGTGGGAGACACCTGTGGAGGCTTTCATCCAGCAGTAGACAAAGAATGGCTGAAAATAATGATGACGATGACACGTAATAAGTTTTGGCATTCATTTGTGACTATTTCCATCAAAAGAACCATATTCCATAGCTCATATAGAATTGTGTGCGATGTATGCCTATCAACACACTTTCCATCGCTAAATATAATAAATAAATCTTTCTGACATAATTTTTTGTCCAACTAAGTTTTGGAATCACTTTCCGGTCTGTTCCAATAATTTAAATATATTTTTTTCAAACGAATTTCACTTCATATGTGTTGTTTCAAATCTGATTTTCACTATAACATAAAAAAAATTTTTTTTTTTCAATTGCTAATTAACATATATATCTATATATATGTAAATATATAGATATATACATTTACATTTATTTATATATAAGATTTATATATATATATGTAAATCTTTCTGTAAACATTTATGATTTTAGATCCATTGATTTCAGGCCAGCTTCAATAAATATATATATTTTTTTTAATAATCTTAGAATAGTATTTTCCAATTTTCGAGTGTGCTGCTGTTTCTTAATTCGATTTTCACTATAACGTGCAAAAGATCCGCTTTTTCCAATTCCAAATTAGAAAATCTTTCTGGCATCACTTTATTTATATAAGAACCGGGATTAATTTTTGGCCAGTTAAAACGATTTAAATATATTTATCTAAACAATAATTTTGGTTTAGTTTACGAGTATACTGTTTCGTAATCTAATTTACACTAAACCGTACAAAGATATTTTCTCCAACGAAGAAAACAGACTTTTATATTTATTTTTCATAACAGTGTGCTCAGTACGCATAACTTGTGCGCGTATATTTGTTTAAAAATAGAAAAGAAAATGGAAGTGCGTTGTTTGGAATATTTTGGCGGAATATTTTGACAGCTGCTCTTTATAAATGAAGATGACGTGACGTCAAACAATGTGTATCTATCTACCTTAAATGTTTCAGGTAGAGAACATGCGTGTTAACAGCATGTTAATTTTGGAACAGAAAACAGATGCATAATACATGAATTTCATTTTCATTTTTCGAGAAAAATAATTTCGGAAGAGAGAAATTTGTTACTATGTGCTTTTACTTAATTACTTTTTAAACTCTAATATATGATTAATAGTCTTAAAATATTTTTACATTGTATTGTATATTGAGTAGATCATTAGTTTAGTAGTTATAGTATAGAAGTTCAAAATGAAATAAATTACATAAAAATCGCGGTAATGGCCATGATATTAGCATTATTGAAAAGATAATTTTATACCATTAGTGTTTAATTTGATTTCATCCATATGGGCGCCGCGACTGGCTTAAATAAAGTGCAATCTGGAAGTCCAATTTTGGAACAGCTCGGGACGTATATCGGCAATAACGCGTCGAACGTTGGCTTTCAAGTCATATATTGTCTCTGTTTTATCGGCGTAGACTAACGACTTTACATATCCCCACAGAAAATAATCTAAACGTGTTAATCACATGATCTTTGAGGTCAATTCACAGATCCATTAAGCGAAATTGCTGTGTGGAATGTTGCGCCGTCTTGTTGAAACCACAGCTCACATTAATACCATTCAATTAAGGAACGAAAAAGACAGTAATCATGGATCTATAGCGCGTCTTCATTTCGTCGGGATTGGCGCGAGTTCGACGTTCTGCGATGCAAGCAGGTGACAACAAAATGTTCCATTAGATGGCACACTCCGGTACATACCAATCCGAGCAACCCATATCGTTGGCCTATCATCGTAGATCATTCTCAGTATCCAGGCTGACGCAATTGGATTCGTATGCAGAATTGTAGAAGATCACATCATATTAGAAAATGTAGCCTACGGTGAGACTAACCGTGGGCGAAGAAACTAAAGACAAACATCCCGTTTCCTGTAAAAACTATCACCATATGATTTGATTAATAAATTATAGTAAATTATGCACTAGTGATTAAATAACATAAAAATATTTACCCTTTGGTTATATCGGATCGCTCTCAGTTTGATATTAGTAACGCTGGCTGCGGCAATTGAACCGCGCTAATCTGACAGCTCTGCTCGACGATTAGAAAAAGAATCATAGACGGTGACCATTTTTATAACTTTGAAAACGGATTGCAATACCAACGTAAGGGCAATTATTTGAGATTTTGAGGTGCTTGGCATTAAAACAAGTGACGGAGCAATTTCGAACGTGACCCTAATTTGTAATGTCAAAATATATTATATGTATAATTTGACTTTGTTTATCAAAAAAAAATTACTGTTTCTTTTAATGTATTGACTGCACGCGCCTATAATTTAGTATATTTAACCTTCATCGTGGAAAGCAGGCTCTGTATTATAAATCTATTGAAATTTTGAAGCATTATATAAAAAGTAGAGAATTATATATTTAGGAGAACACATTCTTATTGTGAAGTTGTAATTATTCAGAACATAAGTCTGTGATATTTTAAATATGAATTAAATATATTAATTAGAAAGATATACATATAAAATCAATTTAATCGAAAAATATTATTGTTGCGCCACCGGGATTCGAACCTGGATCTCTTTCCTAACCGGGGAAGGTGCTTTATCCAACTAAGCTACATCGACAATATTTTTAGCGACAATTTTCGACCCTATATGTTACCTTTTTGATATTAATACATTTAATCGTTCCATCATTTGATCATCATTCAATAGGTAAAAACTGTAATAATATCTAAACCCTTGTTAATATCAAAAGAATGGTTTGTTTCCAAAAAGTGATTGGAAAATTCTGAATAGTTGTTGCTACTTAACCAATCTCAAGTGCTTCTTAATTATAATAACGAAATTTCTGCAAGTTTTACCTATATTTTAATATGCAATCATTGCAAATTATGTATCGAAACATGTTGAATTATCAATAAATAATGTTAAAGAGAACACATTCTTATTGTGAAGTTGTAATTATTCAGAACAAAGGTCGGTGATGTTTTAAATACTTATTTAATGTATTAATTATAAATATATACATATAAAATCAATTTTGTCGAAAAATATTGTTTTTGTTTAAATATATTTATTATGTTCGAAACCCGGTAGCGCAAAAACAATATTTTTCGACAAAATTGTATATATTTATAATTATAATTAATATATTAAATTAGTATTTAATAAATAATGGTTTAAACAAAGTATTTTGTCTAATTATTTATGTTTATTAGCGATTCAGTGAATTTACGTAAAGTTTCTGTATGTCAATATAAAAAATATATTGAATTTAAGGATACAAAATAAACTATACACATTTGTGAAGTAAGCTGAATAAAGTGAGCAACATCAGTGTGGAATTTTTGAGCAGGTTTCATTCGGAACACGTTAACAAAAGCGAGAAAAATAACCCCCTACCACGCCGGCGGTTCCCGTTTGCTTGTGTATGTTTTACACGTGATCTTTATTTAAGCGTCTTCTTTCAGCTGTTTTTCTGTGGTGTTTTCCTCCACATCCGTCAGTAAGTTGGTCAGATCGTGAATGTTTCTCGTGTCTCCGAGGCAAAGCGTGCGACGTCTCTCCGCGCTTGAAAAAATAAATAAATAGGTGTAAAATGTATTTTTAATGTGAGCAAAATGTCTTTCGAATTTGTTTTGTTTTTCATATTATATAAAGTCTAAATAACGCAACTCTTAAAAAATATAGGGTGTCCAGCGGAAAAAATTTCATGATTAAATTGTAATTGCTCGTAAACCATCAAGGTGAGGTAAGTGGGAGGGGTATTATTCGACGGTATGATTTGTTGATTTGTCAGTCGCAATGAGTCACTGGTCGGGAGTGCACCGCGCATTCGCGGTTGAGCAATATTTAAAATGCGGTGATTCATTGGTTCGTGTGCGTCGCGTTTTTTGTACTCACTTTAATATTCGACGAGTAAGTGATGAGCCGAGCACGCAACTTACCTAGTGATGGGTTCAAAAGTTCAGACAAGAAGGGACAATGGTTAACAAAACGCCTTCGGGACCATCAACGTCGGCAGCAACGCCAGAACTTGTCGTTCAAGTTTGAAGTGAAATTGTGCGCAATCCACGTAAATCGATAAGATTTATGATTTACTAGAATAAAAAATTGACAATACACGTTATTTTGAAAAGGAAACTACAGTTTCACATATACAAACTACAAATCGTGCAGTTTCTCAACGAAAATGACTATTCTTTACGTGAAATCTTAGCGAGAACGATGCTGGAATGTTTTAGAAGAGCACGAACGCTTGGAAACATATTGTTTACTAATGAAGCACATTTTCATATCGATGGCTATATTAATAAACAGAACATGTTATACTTGTGCCCTGAAAATCCAAAGAAACGCCATCATAAACGTTTGCATTGTCCAAAAACTATAGTATGGTGTGCAATTTCTGCCCAAAGGATAATTGGTCATTATGTTTTTAACCAGCGTCACTACTGAATGAAGTAAATGATTTACGAGTTTTTGGTACCACAACTGCAGCTATTTCCCGTGTTCAACAACAGAACACAATTTTAACAAGACGGGGCTACTCCAAACACAGCAAGAGTTTCAATGAAGAAGCTAAGGGGAATTTTTAAAAAGTACGGAGACGTACCCTGGGCATCTCGATCACCGGGCCTTACACTGTGCGACTTTTTTTTCTGGAAATTCCTAAGTTGAGAGTTTACAGCAACAATTCTAGAACAATTCAGGCCCTACAAGAAAATATCCGCCTTGAAGTTGCTACCATTAAACCAACGCTTTGCTCTCGCGTGTTCGCAAATTTAAGAGTCCGATTTCAAGAATATCTTGAGAGAAATGGACGGCATATAGACGATATTGTTTATGAAACGTAAAATTCGTATCATTAAACTATATTTTGTATAATTAAAATATGAGAATAACATTGCAGTCTTTTTATTATTTAATATTAAACTTGAAAATATTCCGCTGGACAGCCTTTACTATGTTTTTTAAATATTCATGGAAATTTGTATTTATACTTGTTAAAAATATAACATTTGAGACACTTAACATTCAAATAAATTGAATGCAGCTATGTGTGCAGTTTCAAATGAAAAAATTGCATGCCAGTCAAGATTACGAGTAGCTTCACAATGGAGTCTCGATGTATGTAGGTTTTTGAAGTCTGGGGCAAAAAAAAGAATTAAAAAGTGGAATAAATTCTGTTGAAATAAGCGCTCGGATATGTGCATGGTAATTTTATAGTAAGGCAAAAAATGAATGAATTATAAACTAATACAAATCAGTCTGTAGAGTAATACGTAGGTTTAAATGAGAGACGCTTGAGTTACTCGCTCGCAAAAAATTATACAAAATGTTATAGTATTGATATCCAAATTGAAAATCTATTATTGCCATAATACATTAATAAAAATATAAAATATAATTTTTAAGTTCACACGTATCCTACGAGAAGTCGGTGGAATTTTAGACTTCCACAAACAAATCTGGCAGGTTTACAAAATAGTTTATTCTACAAAGGTTTCAAATTGTTTAATGAACTGCCATCAAATGTCAAGGAAGCAACTAGTCTTGCTACATTTCATAGGATATGAGCAGAACATATTCTGCACTATAGATAAGGTGTATGCAAAGAAAGCGACCTTATTATGAATGTCAACAAGTCGAAAGTGACGGTACTTGATAAGGATGAAAGCAAGACACCCTGCAAAATACCTGTAGGTAATGAATGTTTGGAACAAGTAGATGAGTTTGTGTATTTAGGAAGTATGTTTGATAGAAACGGAAGGGCTGAGAAATATATCGAAAGGAGGGTGGCTGCAAGGAATAAACTGAACGGGGGTTTGAAAGGAATTATATCAATCGGGAACTTGTCAACTGAGGCAAGACTTGGTACCGACACTGATGTATGGAAGTGATACCGGAACCTGACAGAAGAGGAACGAAAGTAGACTGAATACAGCAGAAATGAGATCACTTAGGCATATATGTAGCAGATCTATATGTCAGAGTAAAGAATGCAAAAATAAGGAAAGATTGTAAAGCTGATGTTAGTATAGTGAGTAAGATTAAGAAAGGATCACTAAGGTGGTTTGGTCATATGATACGGAAGAATTAGGAGAGAATGGTAAGAAAGATGTATGGCTCACGTGTTGATGGCACCAGAAGTCCGCGGAAGACTTAGCACGAACAGGTGAACCAGATACTGGAGGATGGTCCTGTTAAAAGCGGCGAGCTTGTTCGATAAGATGCAGAATGTGGATGAGGCGAGATTTGTGTCTCAGGACAAAAGTGTGGCGCTCTATTTTCTATGAAATGTGGTGATGGTAAATTAGTTAGTTAATTCTGTATATGTGTTTTGTTGCATATTAAAGCATAACGATCGAAGAATAACTAACTTAAATAATATCCCATAAACACAAAAACAATCTGGTAAAGGCAATGAATGTTTGTGCATTTTTGAAAAACTCTTTGTCCTGCAGTTACAGTATTACTATAGTTTGCATAATATTGTGAATATACAATGACTATATCTAAGGGTGAAATCTACGGCTTAAATATTGCTCTCGAAACTCGAGTAAAAGACGGACAAAATTAATGTTGAGCGTGCTGAGCATTCATTATTTTTATATTTTGTATGGAGAGTAGACTGAACAAGCGATGTGTACCGATGTAAAGTGATGTCTAAATTGCATTTGCGGAGATAAAATATAATGTCCATAGTTGGCTCAATCAAGAATTGAAAGTTGAATTGAATACAATATTTATAAAATACCATTTACATATACGTAAAACTCTACTATTGCTTATGAATAAAAATGTAGACCAAGAACATTATTTAAGATTGAAAAAAAGGTGATATTTAATTATAATTTAATTTGTTATATGATCACAATGTCCAAGTCATATGACATTACGTATGTGTATAAGAACACCCCTGCAATAATACTGTATATCATTTTTGAGCAGATCTAAATTATTATTATTATATTTCATTTATTTTAATATTAGAAGATATAATACATTTATAAAATAATCAGTAAGATATATATATATTTTTTTAAATATTTATTTATTCTCTATGAGAGTAAGACTCGTGTATAGAGGAGTATATACGAGATAATTAATGTTTCAGTTAGTCTGTGTACATATTTTTTGACTTCAAATACAAATTTATAGTAGTCTTTATATTTCTAAATATGAATTAAATATATTAATTATAAAGATATTCATATAAAATCAATTTTATCGAAAAATATTGTTGTTGCGCTACCAGGATTCGAACCTGGATCTCTTCCCTAACCGGGGGAGGTGCTTTATTCAACTAAGCTACAGCGGCATTATTTTTAATGTTATGTCGTTATGTTACCTTTTTTTGAAATTAATACATTTAATCATTCCATCATTTGACAGAGCCATCTACCTTATTTTTACAGAATCTCAAAATACCTTTAAGTAAATCTGATAGTAGACGCCAGAAAAAAAATAAAAATAATAATAATAATAATATTTCTAATTGCGATACAACATTATGAAGGCATATACGTTGTATATCTTCTTGGGTTTCGAATGGTATATTATAGGTACATCCATCTATATATATATAAATGAATGTTTGTTTGTTTGTCCCGTATGCGTTCCTATACCGTTCATCCGATTGCGATGAAACTTTGGTGAGTTGCTGTGCGCACGCCCGCGAAGGTTTCTGAATTAGTACAACCATTTTACAATGAGAAAGTTCGCTGAAGAAAGCGATCTGCGCGCCACGGTTATCAGTTTCATAGCAAACCATATGTCGTGAAATGTGAAATACAGACACGTTGATTGGCTATTTTTAGAATTCTTTGTGGCGAATTTTCCAAGAATTATCGCTTTTTCTGGCGATTTCTTCGTATATGCACCAGACGGAAAAAAAAAAATTATGTATCCAAAAGCAAAATCAGAATTAAAATATAAACATTTTCTTTCTTTGAGTGGCATTGCAACGCATGCCGAGTACTCGCTAATGTAAAATAAATAAAAATACTATTACACATATTTATCTGCAACAACACTGTATATCATTCAAGATGACCGACTTTCTGGTCCATCTATCAACATTTGTTAAAACCGATATACAGTGCTGTTGCTCCAGTGGGGGTTTCATATTTGCATTTGATCAATGGGACACAAGTTTTATAAGTATTTTGTAAGATAAGACTATGCTGTGCCTACTTATATAAAGGTATATTTATTTGAGTATGTTTAAAGAGATTTAATCACCATTGCACGGCTGTATGGACCGGACGGATGTCCGCAGCGCGAATAGAATAATAGTACCCGAAAAACAAATAATATTACACAAATACGTATTTCTCTTCGTTACGATAGAAAAATTCTCCGAATAAATTGACTAATGGAGACCATCTGTGGTCGAAGTATCAAAAGACCGGATATAATTCCGACCACAAAGGAAAAAATTGGACATTTGTCTCCGAGACAACCCTTCCCGTAGGGGTGTGTATAATGTATGTGTGTTCGGCTCACATCTTGACCTCGGAGGCCAACAGTTCCGGAGAGATGTTCTAATAGTGCGGGAAATCGGAATCACATTCATATAAAGGCTATGTAAATAAATCGTTTTCCGAGTCGAGGCCGACTTTTGAAGTGTAATAATCAAATTTCATTTGAAAAATAATCAACACCGATAGAAGAGAATTTTAAATTCATGCTAACGATAATAATCACTAAATAATTCTCACGTTTTGGATCTAATAATATGATTGTATATTCAAATCAACTGTTGTTCTAAAAAATATAACAAGTTTTAAAAAAAGAATTATGTAAAAATTTTAATACAAAAATCATTTTTAATAAAATCTTAGTTGATTCCTTGTTGTTCGAAAGCCTATATAGAACTATAAGTCTATATATTTTGCAATTCTGGAAAAATCGGGCGTGCGGCACATTAAATCGGATACAGCAACTAAGGATACACAAATTAAATATTTGTCTCGAAATTTAAAATAGCAGTACACAATTGAGTGCGGAGCGAGCTGTCATATATTGCCTATTGCATTGTATACATAGAGGAGAATGACCAATTAATATATGGCGGCCTTCGTCACCGAATCTCCGAGCCGTGAGAGTAAAATGTTATCTGTGTACACAAACTCTATGAGATATATTGACAAACTTTGGAGGACACATATCCCAGAGCAATAAATAACCTACAATTTTATACAAATAGTTTGTTTTTTGTTATAATGTGAGTTCCAATATTTTGAAGGTATCTCTAAAATAGAACATTTTATTTTAAATATGTACGAAGGCTATTTTAAAAGTAAAAATCGTTTTGTCATAAAGTCACAGCAATTTATTGCAACCAAAAACATTATAATTACAACGAAAATATATCTTAAACTACTGTTCAATATAATTCCCGTTGACGTTGATGTCAAAGACTTTCTGTTACCTGGAGACGAGTATGACAATCCCCCTGTTGAAGAAGTCTGCTCCCGTTTCTTTAACCAGCTGTTGACAGTTTCCGCCCAAAAATTCATTTAATTACCGACATAGATGAAAGTCTGATAGCGCTAGATCCCGGCTCTATAGATAATGGTCCAGGAGTTTCCATCTAAACTTTTCCAACTCTCGTGCAACGTAAGATTTTAAAAACGAATCACCGATCACACCTTGCAATCAGCGGGATTAATGATTAACATGGTTAATAAAATAACACTAAAAAGTATGTCTAAAAAACCTGGAATTAATAAGATAGAGTAACAAGTTTCTTACAACGTTCCTGTTCAGAACTCCTCCTTCCATTGTTAATATACGCAGATAATTCCTACATTAAAAATGGCCTACGTAGATTTTTTTATCATTAAAATTATCGATGTCTTCAAAAATGTTTTTAATAAATCATTCCTCCATCATCATTCCGACGTAATACGAAAACGAATATAAGTGCTAAAAACCTATGTGTAGTTCGATGCAAGTAATTCCTCGTAAGCTCATATTCGGTAATTCAAATAACGCAACGTAAAATATACTAAATTAGGCGAGCCCGCAAAAATGGAAAATGTATCTGACTAAATAAACAATAGCACGTTTAACATCAAACGGTACTTCGTATAAAATCTGCCATCCTCCTCTTGCACGATAAATATATGTAGCAATAGAAAGAGAGATATCTGCACACCCGAAGTTATCGACGCCGGCTTCGACTCTTCCACGTACATGTCGGATGAATTTTGGTACTCTGGTGCTATTTCTGTACCGGGGACATTCCTATTTACCAGACGTCTGGGATCGCTGGTCGGTACTTTCGTCTGTTGGACCCGATCTGCACGATCTTGCGGATCGGATAATACGAGTGTTTATTGAATGACTGCGAAATAATTGAAAAAATTCACTAAATAAATAATTCAATAAAATAAGGTAGATGGCTCTTTCAAATAATGGAACGATTAAATGTATTAATATCAAAAAGGTAACATATAGGTTCGAAAATTTGTCGCTGTAGCATAGTTGGATAATGCACCATTTCCGATTAGGAAAGAGATCCAGGTTCGAATCCTGGTGTCGCAACAACAATATTTTTCGATAAAATTGATTTTATATGTATATCTTTCTAATCAATATATTTAATTCATATTTAAAATATCACAGACCTATGTTCTGAATAATTACAACTTCGCAATAAGAATGTGTTCTGCTAATCACTGATCCTTTTTTTTATTTGAAACTTTCGTGAATAATTACTCAATCAAATTTCCTTATTTGCTTGAGGCACCATAAATTATGAAACTGGAAAAGCAAGATGAATTATTTTCTCGTAAATGGTATTATTTGAAAAGGCTATTGAATGAGCATCAATAAACAGACAATAAATCACTTCTTCAATATTAGCAAAATTACTTTGTGGCCACATTTTATATAAATAATAAGATAAAACACTAAATATTGTTAAATCAACATGTTTCAGTACCTATGGTATCTTCTTTAGGAAACAATGTATACTAGTAGTAGTTCCTAATTAATTAGTTAAAATTATATAGCTGTCCCTATAGATACAAATACAAGTATATTATTGATGGAATCGGCGTTTACTTTGTAGAGTTTTATCATTAAAATGAATGAATATAAATAAAATAATATTAAAACTCTACTTGAGTTTATTTCAACTACTCGAGATTCGAAAGAAACAGTATCCTAAATAGTTTCATACTTCACATGTCGAAGAGAGTTACTATTTCTTTCGAAACTCGAGTAGTGCTAATAAACTGAAGTAGAGTCATAACATTATTTTATTTATATCCATCCAGATAAATACAAATTGTTGAGTTTAATTGTTAGATTGATAATGCCCTCACAAGGCGAAACACGTATCATGTAAATTAAATGAGTAGAATAAAAAAACAAGCGTTTCATTTTCACATATGTGATTATGGAATTCTACAAACTTACCTCGGAAATAGGAAAAATATTTTATATTTAACCGCTGCTCTTTTATATATAATATAAAAGATTTTTCTTCGTCACAGCAGATTTGTTGCACAAATTCCACACAGTAGACAGATGCTCCCAAATTCTCAGATCAGCATCCACTTCAGTCGCTGTAAGAGTTACAGAACCGACCAACCATTACCAGTAGATCAAACAAAATTCATGGAACGGTCATTTGCTGTAGCAGGCCTAACAGCGTGGAACTCTTGATAATAATAAAAAACACTGGATCAAAAACCTTATTTAAAAAAACTTAATATCAACAAAATAAATGTGTCTTTTAATTTATAAGTAATAATTCAGGTAAAACATTTATAAATAAATGAAATAGCATTCAGTTTGGTTAGATAGCATTTGGATACTTATAGCATATCATCAAATCAAAAATAACACAAACTCTGAAGCTGCGGAGCTGAGACATGGATCTTCACCGTCATTGTCATATACAAATTGAAATCAGTGAATGGGGCTCTTCATGGAATATCTCTTAGAGTACTCAACGTACAAATTCGCCAGAAAACTAAAACTAAACTAACACGCTCAAGTGGCAATGGGTTAGAGATATCCAAGAAATGATGGATGGTTCTGAAAGAAGGTGATGGAGTGAAGACCTCGCACTAGCAGTCGAAATATGGGTCATCCTAAAGCTCGATGGAGTGACCAATTATAAGAGGGGCGGGGAACCTGTACCCAGCAGTTGAGAAACACAGTCTGGTGATGATGACTATATGACTGCGAGCGATATTGTAACCGCTTCGCCGCCGATGGTGGCCTCTGCGCGGCCAGGATTTCCTTAGAATCTATATTTCAATACGAAAATTTCATATTAATTGCTTTAACAATGATTTAATAAAAACACTTTTTTCTACTATTTATTATTTTATGACCATTCCCGGTTCCAGTCTGTTACGCCCATATTCAGACTGGTACATTTTTCTCTTAAGTGTACATATACAATACAGGGGTGTTTTATAATAAGTCTATATAATTTAAAAGGTTGATAATAATTTGAATCCATTGTAGGGATTTTCCCTTAAATGTTGATAAGTTATTACAGGTATTTTTACAGTTTTGGTGGTAACTTATCTATTACAGTAAAGTTCCATTTATTGGTTGAGTGCTTCTATTAATTTTATTATTATAATTTTAAGAATAACATTTATATTGTATTTCTCGTAACATGCAGATTTTATTATTTTCATGGGAAGTTTGAAGTATTTACATGTTTGTAAGAATTTTGCTAGTTTAACTAACTATGTATCTTCGATATACAGTATGATTATATTATTATTACATTATAATGGATATAATTTATATGGAATTCCACCATGAATTAACACTTGCAAAATTAGCTTTAACAGTGCACCATGAAGTGTAGTTTGTCATTATTTCCAGTATGCTATATACATATGTACACCTAGAGCTACCTTAAATTGATATTATTATCGCCAGAATGTTATTCAAACCATAAACATGAAGGAATGAGATTAAATAAATGATATAATATGGACAGGTAAAAATGTGGCAAATCCATGAATGAAAATAGAATCGTATATAATAAGATATACAATGCAAGAGTTAATGGTACCAGAAATAGAGGACGTCCGCGAATGACTTGGTATGACCAGGTAAACCAGATACTGGAAGATGGTCTTTGTATGAAAAGACGTATGAATGTGGATGAGGCGAGAATTGTGTGTCAGTAAAGAAGAGTTTGGTGCTCTATCCTCAAATAAACTTAAAATCACAAGTAAATAGGATATTTTGCGTAAAGCCATTTTAAACTGTAATTATAATTCAAAATTTACACCTATCGGAGATTTAAATCAGTGAAATCTATTGCACAATGCACAAAGATGGTAAATAAATATGAATATACATTATAATTTTTTTGATTACCTGTACAGCCATCTAGCGAGATTTCTGAAGAAAATGGATGACACTATCAATGGATGCGATGGAGAATGCAACGTTTCGCATTATTATAATAGATTTACAATGTTATGTGCACTTGAGGCGAAAAAGAAAATTAATTGATTCAAATTTATTATTACAATATCTAACAATATTTCCGGTAAACTGCTTAACGATGTCACAATCAAATCATTCCTTTTACTCAATTAGAAAAATTAGAAAAAAAAATGTGTATTCTCATACTACCTATCGCCGCATTTTATCCATTGCCTGTTTTCAATGTATTATCAAGACCATTTCTTTTATATTAACTTCTGCAGAAAAATTATGATCCCAAAAAAATATTGTCGAGATCAATTGTTCAGTTTCCTGTAAATGCAGTGAGGTTTGCATTGACTCCTGATTTCTAAAGGCTTTTTGTTAAGGCAGGGAGGAGAGCAACCCTGAAAGAGGATTTAGCGATCACAAATACATGCTCATACGTACACCCCATGCTTTTCTACTGGTGACTCTATATTTGTACGACTCGGCAATCTTCCGTTTACAAACAAACGAACGAACGGGTAAATAAAATGAACAAATCCTTTTAGCTTAAGGTAACTCGAGGTTGTTAGCTAATAGTTTATAATCATGGAATTAATTCGAGTAATAATTTTAAAACGATAATTTTATTTAAGTCTATAACGGTATTATTTACGATTATTCCATATCTCGTTTATTTACTAGACTTTTTTGACATACATGTTTTTGTTGTAACAGAAGTGAATATATTATAATATAACATGATAAACATAAAATACAATTATATTGCAATTAAGTATAATATTCGTTGTTTATTGTGTGGGACGGAGTAGACTCCACCTCTGATATACACAGTATTGTCCTGGCTGCATTGCTAGACTACCGTCTGTATTAAAGTAGTATTTTTTTCGTGCTGTTGTGGTGTTATTTAATTCTAGAAAGATAAAGATTCGACTGGAATAATATATATATATATGAAAGTGTCGTAAAACTAGTTAATTATTAGTGTAGGTATTGTATTATGATTATGTTGAACAGCGATGCTTCTGATTGATCACTACGCAATTTAATCATATATTGTGTCCATATTTGTATAATCTTATTGTAAGCGAACGATTTCCAGTTGGTGTTGAGTATGTTGTACAGTTTCGGAGCTAAGAAGATGTAGAATCGTTGATAAAATATCGTTGTTGCTCTCGGAACTAGTAGTGTAGATGTTCGTTCGTTGTCTTGTGTTTTAACCATGATTTATTGCTTGGAGTGAGTTGTTAGTGTGGAAATATTAGACGAGTCTCAACATATTGCTTTGTCTAGGACATTGTACTCTTAAAATATAATATCTGATGAATATCTAAGAGACGACCATTTATTACCCTTAATTAGCAATTTAAATATTATATAAAATACGCACTTCAAGCTTCTTATTATATTCCATAATCCATAGATTATATAAAGATTCAAGATTACTTCAAAGAACATTTACAAAAAATACAAAATATTCCCTATAGAATTTTATTCATCAAATATCGTGCAGCAGGCGGATATTACAAGAATGCAAAAAAATATATATAGAACCGGAACATTTCATGTTTTTTTTTTTGTTAATAATTGAATCATCTGGACGCGCAGCGGTATCCCATTCTTTCAACCATTGACCACATACACGACAAATGAAATATGTGAATTCAACTTAAAAAAACAGTTATCATAGCTCGATAGTTTTTATAGCATATGGATGGTTCACAAAAGCCAATTCAATGCTGACTAAAATAATTTCTTAAAAACGAAAAAGGTGGGAGGGGGAGGTTAAAATCAAATACCGCCCTGGTACTTTTTTATTTAGTACTAAAACACTGATTTAAAAAGTAAAATAATGTCATTTTATCATATTTTGTAAAGGGGCATAATTTTATAATATTGTATACTTATATTCATAGCTTTACGGTATTATATTACATTTATTATTTTTAGTGTTTTATTTTACTAACATACCAAATTTATATCCAATGCCAAAATTATTTAATAGTTATAATATACACGTTTTTATAATATCTTTTATAAAAAGCTTAATTTAAGCGTTAATTTATAAATACAAGAATAATATTACAACATTCTCCAAGCGTGACTGTTGTGTCTCTCTACAATATGTTTCACCTCCGAGATGTTTGTTAATTTTCGTATTTCTGTAAAGTAGGTTAACCGTTTAAAACAACGGGTGTTTTTGTACGGAATTGTAACCAGCGAAGCTCTTAACGGTTATGTGACTATCCGTAATGTAGCTTTTACTGAAAATGTTCAAACCAAACTTGTTACCTTCTTACCAAGAATGGATACGTCTTCCCCGAATGTTGAAATTTTTTGTACATTTATTTGCAATTGCATGAATAAAACATTTTTATAAAATTTCAAATTCAAACCTTTACCGTTTTTGAAATAAATATACTCAAATTAAAATATCATTTTAAATGAAAGGGTGACCAAACCGAAGTATACACTTATTATAATTGCATTTTGTCAGTACATACCTATTTATTTAATTTGTTTTATTGTTGATATTATGTTTAATGGTTATTAGAATAAGTCTTATATTGTGCTTAATTTTCAATGAACGGAATAAAACACACATAATTTTCGTCGCTTTTTGGAATCGTAATATCTATAAATAATTTCTAAGTATATTTTATAATGAAACAACAAGCGTTACACAACCCTTTTAAGTAGCTAATTCCTAACCGGTTATGTATGTAGTAGCCGCCAATAATAACCCTTATAATTTTCGAATTACAGGTCGCTGATTTCTTTCCTTCACAACCCTGTCCTAGGTCGAACACACCGCATTGCTTTATACGAAGTCATCAGACGCGTTAGCTGTTGCCATACGTGTTAATTTTTTATGTTTAAATATGTGCGTCGGTGTTTTATAACTTAAAATATTACACTGAATAGAGTTGTTTATGTATAAATTAGGACAATTAAAATGTATTCATTATTCATGAATCATTATAGTATACGTACTTGTTGTTTGAGAATAGTTCAAGATAAATTCACAAATAATTTGTAACGGTTAGAAACCTGAAATCTGAAATAATGGGAGGAAATTGAAAAACTATTTGGACTTTAATATGTTTCACCATTTTTAAGGGATTCCTACATGGTGGTGTTTATGTTTGTATGCACAACTACCCTACTCCGCAATTTAAAAAGTTTAAAAATCTCAAGTAGTAGTTCTCGCCAGATCTCGAATCTTCCGGTTGAGAACTACGAACTGAACATTAATTTTCTCTCGTCAAAGTTTAGAAATAGCTCTGAACTTACTTAGAGTGTTCTTCCGAGTGGAGTAGTTTAATCGAGAAATCTAAAAGATATACGGAGCGAGTATTGGGGGTAACGGAAAGAATTAACTACAGACCTGATGTGATCAGGTGCACCATATATTGAGGATGGCCTTAACACAAACTTCTACAATACAACCGGTGAGTACACGTGAGAAAATGCATGAAGGTTGATCAAGCGAAGAAAGCATGCCAAGACAAAAGAGTGCGGCATTTTATTCTCTCTGTAAGATCGACGGTTTAGAAAAACAAGATTCCAACTAACATTTTGGGCTAATTTGAGTTATTGCATTCCAAATACATTATTCTTTATTTTTTCTATACACACCAACTCTATTTAACGAATATTAAATGCTCTATTATTTATTTTAATTTATGGATCATTATTGTTAATTTACAATGTTTTTTTTAATTTTTAATTTTCCTCATCTCACAGCGGTCATTGATAATACTGAAAATAAGTTAAAACCTTAAAATTGATCATATTTGCATACTCAAAACAAAATATACATGAATATGTGTTGAAATTCAATCAACACTTTTGAGCTCGTTATCTCAAAACAGTGTCAGTGTCAGATGGAACCTTATTATTCTGAGGGGTCGAGATGGTACACAAATGTAGTACACAAAAACTCGTACAAAAAAATGATGTTTTCGGTGAAACATATATATAGATTTTTTTTAATATAAGAAAAATAATCTTAGATTAAATATAACACAATCACTTTGTATAAAACCACGAATTTTATTAAACGGCAACCGGTTTCGCTTAACTCAATCTTAATACGCCCGTACGATAATTTTTCAAATCACAAAGTGATTGCTTTCTACGAAAATATAATATATATACATAATTATTGATTTTACTAAAGAAAAATTTAATACCCTTTTTTCTCTCAAATCATATATATTATTTAGTTTTCAAATTCAATAATACAAGATATCTACAAATTAAAAATATTATATTAATTAAGAATATTTTTATTCATATATCTCAACTGTCATCTCTGTTATAATCACTATTATAATAATTTGTAATCATCTGCATGGCACAACAAAGTAAAATAAATAAGATTTGATATCTGTTCAATCTCGTGAAAATTAGCGGTTATCGCGTAAAACACGGCAGATTATTTTTCTATTGTCATTTTCGTAATATTGTACAATGGTGAATTCTCGAATGATTTTCCATCTTATTGATGGGCTATTTCAATAACTTACAATATGATGCATAAAACATATAGAAAGTTATTGATTTTAACAATATTTGAATTTGTCCAAGAACACACAATGGATTTTTACCTAACTACTGTTATTAAATAAATATCAGATATCTCATAGAAACAAAGCTATTTTTATTATATTTAATGAAAAATATATAAGAGTATTAGATTATTTACAGCACTTACGACTTGTTTTCGGCTGGCTTAAGTGATCACTTTATATGAATATAACGTTCACCATTCTCAACCCATCAACCTCCACATCTATCAAATTTTTAAAAATTATATATATGTTAATAAATGGACTCGCTTCGAGTACCACTACACCATCGCCATCTATGAATCAAATTTGATCATTCATTTTTCCTTGAAATAGCAATAAAAATAGCTTTGTCTGTATGAGATATCTGATATTTAGTTATTGATTTGATTGAGTGAAAGCACATTAAGAGCATCTGTTCCAAAAAAAAAAAAATTTTCATTTATGTAAATACTCATCGTTATTAATATTTACAATAAACCTACTGATAACTAATGTTATAGCAAGTGGTAATTTTTGTTAAATTGTGTATACTTAAATAAATTGAATTGAAATAATAAAATAAAAAGTTTTCGCTTACATACTTTGAGAAAAGGTTTATTTTGAATGATTTATTTAGAATGGATTAAATTCTTTACATTTTTACATTTATATCTATCTACTACATCAACTTATTTGATTTTTTAAATATCATTGAAATATTCTCTCCTTTTTTTGTATGATGTTCGTTAATCCGGATTACAAATACAGCCATATTAATTTAACTACACAGGGTTGTAGAAATATCTCACACCATACCAAAATCGGTTTCTAGATGAAATTTAAATCAACTATTTATAATTTTTATTTAAAATAAAAACACTGTTTGCTTTATTTTTTAAATTGGCAAAATTAACTTTGTGGTTAAAATCTATATTTTTATTTTTTAACTTTGTTTTATTAACCATTTATTGAATTGAAATACATCTACCGGTTTACATGCAAAATTGACAATTCAAATTTTATATCAAAACCATGGCCATTTTCTATCAAATCATTAGAAAATTCTGAAAACCCACTATTGTTCAAAAATCTCGAATGCCCCTTTACTCTTATTTTAAAATGTTAACCCGTTTTACTTGCAACTAAGTTCATAGACACCAGAGTTTTTAAATTTATCATGTTTGTCTTTAGACTTTGTGAGTAAATTTCGTATATTATTATTTGTATAAAATAAATATAGTTCCTACACGGCCATGTACGTGGGGCGCATGCAGGATCATCACAATCTTAGATAATGGGATAAGCGTTTATTAAAATAAGAAGACTTTCGTTATTGGGCCATGTAGGTAGAATGACTAAACAGCAACACCAGTCATTGTTGAACACAGGGTACAGGAGCTTGGGAATTCTAAAACTGAGATGTAGCAATAGTCTTTAAAAACAAAATCTGTCTTAGAAATTCAAGCCTAGTGAGAAATGGCTGGTATTAGAAATCAATGGAAGATAATTCTTAAGGCAATGGCGTAACTATGCCAATGCAGTCAATGCAATGCATTGGGGCCCACGTTAGATAGGATCCCAAAACGTTCGCGCCCTACAATATGTTTGGCATCGATATTTTTGCGAGTGCCGACATCTTTTCCAGTGTTAAAGTGAACTAAAAAAATTAACATATATTTGTATTATGCACGTGTAATTCAAAAACAACCTTGTATGGTTAAATACTAAATTATCGCTGAAAAGCGAAAATCAACTAAAAGCGAAACAAGTGTTTTTAAATTTGCAAGTGCATTAACATGCCTAAAAACTTCTTTTTTTTCGTGAAAGTATGAATATTAGAGGAGACAAGAGACCAAATTTGTTTTTACTATTATATTTAATGGATAAAATGGACCCAATTTTTGTAGTTACGCCACTGCCTTGAGGAGACTCTGTGTGGTTGTAGAGCCAATAATTATGATGATATGCTAATCTGGTTTATATTTTTCAATGAGCATTGAACATCAAAATCAGATTAATTTTTATTCTGGCATTGAGAAATATGAAGAAGAAAGAAAGAATATGTAGGACAGAGAGAATTATAAATGATGAGGTTTTGGGGAGAGTGTAAAAAAGAGGTTCGTAATAGATCCGGAAAAGCATCGAAATGATCCCACCTTTTCCCGAAACCGTTCTATAAGTTTTCATTCGTGTACCAGTTCCTCTCAACAAAAGCAAGAAAAGTTTATCTCCCGAGAATCTACGAACAGTTAATTAAGATGTATTATACAAAATAAAAACTACACCTTTCGACACCCCAATGTGCTTTCTTTATTGGTAACACCATATATAAATTTAATTACAGTTGATAAACTTAAATAACAATTTTCAATACATTTGGAATAAAATACTTATACAGAGTTATTTGTAATACTATTATTAAGTATAAAGTTTATTATACATACATTAACTGTCACATGCATAAATTACTGATGTTATTACATAAATAGGGAAATCACAGGAGTGACAATTTGCGATACACTCCCTAAGCGGAAGAAAGGACAATACTCGTATGTTTGAGTCGTATTTCAGTCTGCTGGACTTCCCAGCATTTTCCATCACAAGACCCATACCTTAATGAAACTGCGAAAAAGCGAACAACGATTTATCTCAATCAAATTATAATAGACACCATCGAAAACCGAAGAGGCTAGTAGAAATTCTTAGACGGAATGATTTCCCGAGAAATGTAATTGAGGTGAAAAAACAGAGAGAAATAACGAGCAAGGCGAATGCAGACGCCTACAAACAACTTCTGGTTTAGAAGGATGGTATCCAGGGCAGAGTATTGCGAATAATTAACGCATGATACTAACAAGAATATACTTCTATAATATGAAATAATTAAATATATTATTAAGAGGAACACGTTCTCATTGTAAAGCTGTAATTATTCAGAACATAGGTATGTGATATTATAAACACTAATTAAATGTATTAATTAGAAAGATATACATATAAAATCAAGTTTATCGAAAAATATCGTTGTTGCTACCGGTATTCGAACCTGGATCTCTTCCAATCCGGGGAACGTGCAATAACCGATTATGCTACAACAAATTATATATTGACGAAAAATATTCGAAACTATATGTTTCATTTTTCAATTTGATAGATCTATCGTTTCATTATTTGAAAGGCATCTACTTTATTTATTTTTTAACAGAATCTCAAATACGCCTGAATTAACAATTCATTTTAATTAAATTTTGGACACATTGATACAACTTATATAATAAGTAATAGGATAGTTAAGGATAATAAGTTAGAATCGATAAAATTGATTTTATATGTATATCTTTCTAAGTAATGCATTTAATTTGCATTTAATTAAATATATAAGTATGAGATACGTGAAAGTTAGTAAAATGTGTGTGGTAAACATTACAAATAGATCCAGCCTAGGCAGGACGCCAGTGTGCAAGAGTATATAAAACATAAGAATCTGTAGTGATATTTTTAATTAAATGTCTGGCCATTCTCTCAACATATTTTAAAGTTAATTATAGTGGGTGGATTATTAATGCCCTTTTCCAAGAGATTAAAATATCTCGGTGATCTCGGTTTATGTCTTGTTCGTCGTAAAAGTGTTGGTCTGAACTCGGTAATGCGACATGAATGTTATAGATGTAAATAAAATCTGTTTGGATAATTAACGTTATAAGAGAAGTGGTATAAATAAAATAGTTCAAGAATTCTAATTATTCGACACGAGCATAATTAACATATTAGCATGAAATCGCTTGATATTCAATCAATTGATCCCATGGCAAGTACTTCCAGTTGAAACATGACATTCTTATACTGACAACTCTCGCCACATCAACATTGGTAGATGTAATTTCATCGATTGTTTCGACACCTAAGTCTTTTATCCGATCTCGCAGGGTCTTTCGCTAACGTCGCCTTTTTTCGATCACATCAACTCTCGCGCTCGCTATCTTTCTTTCTATTCTATCTTCACTTCTTGAATCTTTTTTAATATCATTTACTACGTTAAAATCAGCTTACATTCACTATTTACTTATATATTTTTCACCTGGAATTGCTCGGTAAAATTTAACCATTGCCTTTATATTTTCGTAGAAAGCAATCACTTTATGGTTTGACATATTATATTAAATAAAATAACAATAACTTTCTATGAAACCACGAAATTTATTAAACGTCAAACGGTTTCGTTTATCTCAGAATTTTCCAACCATGTTATTGAAAAAGACCATTCTTTTAATAATACCACAGGGGTCAATTCCCTCCATAAAAACGGGTTTGGCCTCCGTTTGGAAAATTTAAAAACCCTTGAAATAAATAAAGGCAATAAATAATGGTATGCCAATTCTGAATAACTAAATTAATTTATCTATTAGCCCTCTCTTTATGTATATTAAGAGCATTATTTTTGTATTTATGATCAGTTTTAAATACGTCCTGATGAAGCTTAAGATAAACGAAACCGGTTGACTTATAATGAATTTCGTGGTTTTATCCAAAGTTATTGTTATTGTATTTAATAAATTACCTTTCTCTTTTGTGTCTTATCTGTGTACTTCTTTTCCATTTAACTCATTCCACTCTCGCTCCTCTATTGAATGATATATTTTTAAACACATATCACATGTGGAAGATCCCCCACCCATTGGACCGACCAAGGGAAAGAGCGGGAGTCTTCTCTAGTGACAGCCCTCAGTTCTGCAGGATGCTGTGAAAAGTAGGGGAGCGTAGTCAAGGGGGCGGGAGTTCATGAAGATTACTATCCTGAGTCATGAGTAGAGATTCCAACTATTCAACATCATCAACTATTCGAATATCGAATAGTAAAACTAAAAATATTCCAATAGTTTCTAAAGTGTTACAACAGTATGAAATTAATTTTGAATATTTGAAACAAATCGTGTTATATATAAGTACCTCAAAATTTATAATAAAACAAACTAATTTACCATAAACTGTTTATTTATAGTAGTTTTAAAAATACATATTTTAAAAATAACAACGCTTTGAACGTTTCGTATTTTTAATTTGCTTTTGTTTTTATCGTTATTGTAGTTTAAAATACCCGCTCAGTCGCGATTGACGTTGGCTTAACTATTAAAAGTTTTTTAAATAGTAGGTCTAACCTTTCTGTCCTTTTTTGAAATTGTCAAAATATCTAAAAAAAATTTTTAGATTATTTGAACAAATATTTGTAGTTTCTATGAGGGATAAAATGGTGCTTCTTAATCAATGTCCAAAATGCAGATTGATTTGGACGTCGATGAACTCTTCGAATAAGCAACAGGTATCACGTCTGCGTCTGAATCTGAATCCTGAAAATTGTTTAATGTGATAACTCTTGAATTACTACAGATTCCCTTGAATTACCTCAGACTCCTCTGATTACTGTCTAGTTTATTGAAAATGAAACTCAGTCTTCCAGGAAATAATATTAAATTTATTAAAATACGTCATTACAGTCAATAATAATTATACACTTCAGAGATAGACTTGTCATTCAGAGGAAGCTGTAATGGAAGAGACTTCTTCCCACAGAGTGACAGTTTTCACATTTAATATTCCATCTTAAGAAATTAGATCTAATACTATTCGAATAGCTGCACAAATATTCGAGTATTGAATAATAGAAAAAAGCCGAACATATTCAATTATCGAATATTCTGGTTGGAATCTCTAGTCATGAGGGATTGACGCGGATAACTTCACACACGCGCACATAAAGTAACATTTATTTATAAGCTTACTTACTTTAAAATTACGCAATGTAACACGAACATGCTCTATTATCACTATACTAAATTTTTTTTTTTTTGCTCCAAAATCGATTGGTAAATTTCTGCGAGAGCTTTTGGAATCACTCTGTACATTTATTAAATATACGAGTACATGTACATAAATGTATGTACATAGCACGGCGTACAGAATAATGGGATATTTCCGTCAACCACCCCCCTCCCTGCCATGAAATGCAGATACGTTTAATGACAGACTTCCGTCGTGGCATCATCCTTACGCTCGCATTCTGACTATTTGTCATAAACGGCTGGCGTGGCAGTCGGCGGTCTATTTCCGAACCAGCTTCATCAAAAATAGATCTGGTATCTGTTAGTCGATTTTATCGTGAGTTAAAAAAAGATCTCGGGACATTTATAGATGCTGATTTAACGGGATAAACCGTATAATCTATACTGAAAAACTGAAATTGGAAGAAAAACATGCAATCATGTCCACATCTATCATTACAATGAATCCACTAGAAAGATATACAAAAAATCTATTTATTAAAAAAATGTTTTAGTTGCTACCGGGATTTGAATTTCATTTCAGAATAAATACGTTACTAATTCCGCTGTATCAACGAAGTACGTTTACGACCAATTTTGAACATATATGCTGTAGGTCTTTAAAATTGATACATCTATTATTCCATTTTTAAAAGCAATCAATCCCAAATAAACGAGTAATATTTGGGATTCATCACAATATAAAGTTGATTGATCTTAAAAATAGAATAATAGATATATCAATAATAAACATATAAATAAATTATTTCTGTGTATCTGTCAGTTGACTCATTAATTTTTTATTAAAAATACCATAGAACTATATTCCAAAATTGCAAAACTTTGTTTTCCTTAAAAAAAGTATTATTATTACCTGCACAGTAGAACATTTTAAATTAAAATATACCGTTTATTAACTCAACTTATATTTGAATGAAAAAATAAAACGTACTTACTTTAATAAAATAACCTATTAACGAGGCATATCCTGAATCATCCTGAAAAAGTCATTCAATGAATATTCAAGAAAAAAAAACATTTGTGAAAACATTGTAATAATGAAAATGAAATATTCAAAGGCTCAAAATAATAATATTCGACAAATAAAAGTCTAGTGAGTAGAATGTAAGGAAAATGATCTTATCATAAATATCAACAAGTCGAATGTGACGGTATTCGGGAAGGAGGAAAGCAAGTCACCGTGCAAAATACTTGTAGGTAATGAATATTTGGAATAAGTATTGTGTATTTGGGATGCGTGTTTGATAGAAACGGAAAGGCTGAGAGTGATATCGAAAAGAGGGTGACTGCAGGGAACGATTGAACGGCGCTTTGAATAGAATTATATAACCGAGACAATACTAGTAGTACACAATGGAGTCCCGGTAATGACACTGATGTATAGAAATGAGGCATGGAGCTGGCGGAAGAGGAACGAAAGTAAACTGAATGCAGTGGAAATGCGATCGCTTAGGCATATATGCTTTAGATCCATTTATGACAGAGTAAAGAAAGAATGTAAAGTTGATCTTAGTATAGTAAATAAGATTAAGAATGGATCAATTAGGTTATTTGGTTATATGGAACGGATGAATGAGGAGATATTAGTAAGAAAGATTTATGAAGTAAGTGTCGATGGTATCAGAAATAGAGGACATCTGCGGAAGGCTTGGCTTGACCAGGTAAACCAGATACTGGAGGATGGTCCTGTTAGAAGCCTCAATAATCGGAGAACTTGTATGAATGTGGATGATGCAAAAATTGTATGTCAGTACAAAAGAGTGTGGCGCTCTATCCTTTATGCCTATCCCCACGGGGAAATAATAATAATCAATAAAGTACCGTAAGCTTGATTAGAAATTTTTGTGATGGTTAGTTTCGGATCCCCGACGCACGCGTGCGCTTTGTATTATGCCGGAGAAAATTACACAAAATTGTAGATAAACGAACCATATAACAAAATTGAAAACGGCTAATCTGATTTCTGCAAATATCGTCGCATAATATGAAGTGAAAAATAATTTACTGAAATTACCGGTACATAGATTTTTATTTACCGGTAATGGAATTTAGACGTATTCACCGGTAAATCGGTTTACCAAAAACCGGTAATGCATGCCCTAGACATTTTATTATTGAAAGGCCTCTAAAAACTCGGCGTGTGTGTAGATGCGACATTACGACTATCCTTAACTAATCCAAGTCTTCTCCGATGAATTTCGTTTTCAAATATGTACTTGGATATCTTTTAATTGCCTCTCCGTAAGGCTCTAGAATAAATCCAGATTAGTAAAGATATGAATAAAAAAGGAAACCAATCTAGAGAGATCATTACGTATAATAATTTGTCTACCCAGAGAATTTAAAAGCTGGGTAATTTTCGAATATTTTTCAAGATGTAAGATTTTTATCTGTACGCTTTACGTGTACCTACCGAGAAATGTTTTTTATTTATCACGATTAAGTATTACAGAAAAAAAAAAAATAATAATATTGATTATTTAAAACTGTGTTTTTAATAACTTAATTAGTTATATTATATATAATACTCGAACCGGTTTCGGAAAATACAATTTGCTTAATCAGGATGTCAAATTTGCCAACAAAAATCATATTATCAAGTCATTGTATAATCAAATTGTTCTAATATTTAAAAAAATATATATTAAAATAATATTAAAATAAATCAAGTATGTAGGTACCTAACATAAATTGTTATGACGATGAAAGATGTAGAAATTGAATAATATTTTGGTAATTTTACTTTACTGTTTTCTAGTGATTCGATTTGACCATAATCCCAATTTAAAAAAATTAATTAACTATATTATATATTGAAAAAACACGTCGAACTTTTAATATAAGAGTCGAATTAGAAAATGATCATATTTTTGATATTTTAGATTGTTATCTGGATCCTAAAAATCTTGAAATCCTTAAGTGAGACATCCTTTATTTACAATTAAATATAATTTGTTTTAATATCAATGAACTGTGTTCTAAAATTACAACTTCATAGTAAAAATATGATTTCATTAAAGTGTTTTAAAAATATATCCCTTGAGATATTCATTCCTAGTCGCGAAAAATTAGACAGCTCTTTGAAAGAAAATAAAACTATGCAAACACTATTCCGCAGTCGAATTTAATATTTTATTTAGTTCAAGGATTACCTAATGAAAAAAACATCAACAATTCACGAGGCAGTAAAACAATCCATAAAATCTAAATATAGCTTTATTTATTTATCTCGCAGAAAATAATCGTTGGAAATAAATTGTATGATACCGCGAGCGAGCTCCAATCTCCGCGCTCCAAGAGCCATCGCCAGTTCCGCGGGAGGTATGGCAAGGAGCCAGTAAATTTTTTAAACTTATTTTTGCGGCGCCACACCACTGCGATCTATTTGCACATTCTTCTCTCTCACATCTCGCGCAAACTTTCCAACACATAGCTTTACCGCTGCGCGTCACAAATGTGAGTAATTCTTGTTACATTATAATTTAAGCCCGCGAAAGCTTACTGCAATCGATTTCATACGAGACCAGCTAAAATCGTTTGAAGCCTGGCTAAACTAAAGCTTACGACATTCTGAACGGTTACTCGAACGAAGAGCTTCGTTGGTAATATATCGCTATGGTTTAATAATACATTCGCTATAGTGCAAATAAGGAGATAATTAAAATCAGATTTCTGTAAACAAATAAGAATGTTCCGAAATATCCTCGAATACTTTACATTCAGTTGCAACAATCGGCTATCGCTAGCTGTTATCCGCTAGACACTTCTTTTTGAGCGCTCTGCGGCCAACCGATTTAATTATATGGCACACTACATTTAAAATAATTACTGACCTTGAAAACAATGAATGATATTTAGTACTAGATGTTGCCAGTAGAGAAAAAAAATTGCGGAAATAATATTTATGTCGTATTGTTTAATTTTTACGCGAGAATCTGTGTTATTAAGACAGTATTTCGTATAATTTAATATTACTAGCCTTACCAAAATAGGTACTTTTAATTACTTATAGTGATGTATATTGTTATTATTAAAATATATATATTGTGACACGATATGTTTCAACAACCTTGTATTACCATTTTTAAAAGCGAAACAAGGTAACACTAATTATTTACACACATATCGCAGTAGACATTTTTAATTAGTGGTGCTTAACAATGTTAAATTCTAAGAAGAAAAAAATATTAAAATCACACTGTTAGTGTTAAAATTGGTTTTATAGTAAATAATATAAATTAAATATTTTAATCAATATAATTTTTCGATCATGTTGGGTTGATTATAAATACAACTCTCGGAATTTATATCGATATTGTTCAAATCAAAATGCTTTTTTATTAGAGCCCATATAGAACATGTATATAATCGCAATATAAATGGAAGTTGATTCGCGGAATATTATATTGCATTACATGTTTTTTTCCGAATAGCATATACATTCTATCTCAAAACATAATTGAATGCGTCAAGTTCTTCGAAAAAGTAATCAACAAAAGCAGCAAATGTACTATTGAAACAACATTTAGTAAAATTTACTGAACGGTACATAAATTTTATTAAAATACTGTCAGCAGACGTAATTTTAAAATAGGCAAACGTTAGAATTGAGTTACGCTTCGGGATATCAGCTTTATCCGGCTTATAATGAAGCCTTCGACACGTCAGTTGGAAGGTATTTTCAAGATAAGAAAACTCTTAAAGGACGATATAAAATAGAATATCTTACAAATAAAAATAAATTAGGAAACTTCACAAGATATACACTCGCATTAGATGTACAAACTACTACTTCGAGACATAATGTAGAAATAAAAATATATATTATATATTTATGGAGAACACATAAAAAAGAATCAGTGATAAGGAAAACACATTCTTATTGTGAAGTTGTAATTTTTCTGAACATAGGTCTGTGATATTTTAAATACTAATTAAATATATTAATTAGAAAGATACACATATAAAATCAATTTATCGAAAAAATATTGTTGTTTATGTGTTAATGGAGCATAATCGACTAATGCATTTTCTCGGATAGGAAGAGATCAACATCAGAGCAGCAACAATATTTTTTCGATAAATTGATTTTATATGTATATCTTTCTAATTAATACATTTAATTTGTAATGTAAGTTATTGTAAAGTCTTTAACCCGACTTCGGGAATTGTGAGTCTTTAAGTTTCGCCAGTTAATTCGACCAAATAAATGACGATTATTGTCGATGTACCTCAAGAAGCAATAATACGTAATCAATGACAATAATTTATTATACATCTTAATAATATAATACTGCCGAAGGAAATATAAAAAAAGGCCGCCTTCCTTATTATAGACGTTAGGCACCCCCCCTCCCACATACTTTATATTAATTACAAATCATACATTTCTGAATTACAAGTACATCATAGTTATACAACCTATTACTGTTATATAACCACTGTGCTGGTGCTGGATGAAGGCTCATAAATAAAATATGAGCACCAACGAACTCAAAATGCTCGAATGAGTTAGAGAATTGGTAAAACTGGATTTAGTTCCGAATGAATACATCAGGGAATGTTTTACGATTGCAATAATTTTGTGATAAGTATAAAAGAAACCAGACTGAGATGGTATGATCATGCAACACGATCATTCACATGGACTCAAACATACCCTCACTCAAACGACACATACACGATTTACACATAAACTCCCCCGGCCTATATGATCCCTCATCTGATCCCTATCATATTCGTCTCATTTTACTTCTTTACCCTGTTCTTGACCCAATTGAACAATTCTATAAAAATTGAAGATTCTATAAAAACTTTCACTAAAAATATAACAATTTGTAAAAAATTCATCAAAATCAAACAAAAAAAGAATTGACAAAATGTAAACTTTAAAAAAAATGTAATATATAAAAAACTTTACCCATTTTTGCTACTACTTTTGAGAATTATATTCAAAGTTAAAAATATCTGATATTAAAAGAAAAAAACAATTCTACTATGTTCCCCGAATAGGGGTCCCCCAAAAAATCTTACGCCATTGTTGTTACCTCATATGTCGGAGACAAGAGAGCTCAGCCCATACCCTTCGTAATGAGAACGCTCGATGTTTATATCGTCAAAATTAAATTAATTATAAATACTCCATGAGACAAAAAAATACCCTTTGAGAATATTGGATAGGTGTGAGTATGCGGTTGCGATTGAATATTATGATTATATTTTATACGAATCAGAAGATTGTGTGTGAGGTGTTGTTTCTTAATAAATTACATTCAGAGCTCACCTGTTCTTTTGAATAATAACGCGGAGTGTGTGTGTGTTGGTGTGTGCGTGTGTGTGGCCAGAGCAAACTAAACAAGACAGACTACTGACAGTTGACTGACCGATGATTGATGATCGATTGATGATCGTTTCACAGTTACTGTTAGAAGTAAAAAGTCTACAACTATGAGTGTTTGCTAGTGATCTTATCGAGAAGATAGCCGTGAGAGAAGTGGCACGCAGCTACCGGCTCATATTATTGTTGTCTGTCATCTGGTCGGTACCGGCGTGTTTTTGCGGCTGATGAAAGTATAATTTTACAGAGGCCGTCGACGATGTTGCTGATTGTGGAGGAGGCGATACTCTTCCACAATCTCAAAAATAAATAATATACCCACAAACTAATTATTTTTTCATACACAAATTTTCCAACTAATTAAAGTAATAATGTTCTATCCCCTTCAAAATATCTACCATGCTGTTTAATAAGTAAGTAGTTGAACAATAAAAATATTTTTTTTATTTGTTATTTTATCTAGTACTAATAAATAACTACATAAATAATTATTTATTTCTTCAATATTAGCAAAAATTACTTTGTGGCCACTTATTATATAAAAAATAAGATAAAACACTTTGTTATAAAATTATTATTAAAATTATTTATTTGTTAAGTTGTTGGTCAATTTTAAAACAATGAAATGTTTTGTAGATTTATCAAGGATGTCATCGGGTGAAAAATGGATGTCGACATGAATTCACAGTCCACATCCACGTCTCCATAGATTTACTGCATTATTTTATATGAAAAATATCGGCTCTTTATGTGTGCTTTCAATTATTTAAATTCACTTTAGTTACAATAAAAATTATTCAAATTGAATAGAATATTTTGAATAAAAATCTGAATATTTCAGGTGGTTGCATGAATGTACCACAAGCCTTCTTCTACCAAGGGAGCGTACTTTTAATACAGCCCTTAGAAAATTTACCGTTTTGAATAACTGGCAGTCAAATGGAGAAAGGGTGAAAAAATCTGAATGGAAATTCAGTTTTGCTTCTGAATAAATTTACACAAATAAATCAGGCTTTCATGGCGTAAATACTAACGCCCACATTTAAGGTCCTCGGACGATGATTTTTTCATTTCTCTTTGCACGTCTTTTTCCCTTAAAAAGGGAGCAGTTAATGCTTATTTATTATGTTTCACTGGTTTCATTAAATGAGAAAAATTATTTGTTTTGTTAATTAAAGTGGTTGATGTTTAAATACATGGCCGGTGAATTAATGGTTATCGCTTAGTATCATTCCGTGACAAAAAATAGTACCAGCTTTAAAAACCATCCCTTTTACAAATTAACTCAATTCCGAACCAGTACTTGGGGGAAACTTGAAGATATTACTCGAGTACCGAATGGGTAAAACAATCTCCGTGATTTTCTAAAAATTCTGTCGAAGTAATTCAATTATTTGAGAGGGCAATTTCCTCAGAAATGACATCTGCTCATCTTAAATTGGAAGAAAGTATATTGATTTAGTAACCGGAAATCGTTCGTTCCGAAACATTACACGACTAACGTAGACAGTCTGGGACGCACCCTCTTGGTACTTGAGACAGGTATCAAAACTAATCGTAGTTCTCAGGATTAAGCGATGTTTTGTTTTATTATCATACAGATATATAGTTTTATGACATGATTCCTGAGCTGTAAAAATATAAAGCTTAGTAGCGATATATCCGTAGTTTTTATTTTTTGCTAAAATGTCTTAGGGTGTGTTCTCAGTTTATGAGAGACGCCTAGAGCAACACTAAAGGCGATACCTACACGTGCGGTCGGTTCAATCCTTTTGTGAGACTTTTAAAAGAAACTTACATATTTTCGTAGAAAGCAATCACTTTGTGGTTTGGCATATTATATTAAATAAAATAACAGTCATTTTGTATGAAACTATGAAATTTATTATACGTCAATCGGTTTCGCTTATCTCAAGTTTCGTCAGGACGTATTTAAAACTAATCATAAATACAAAAATAGTGCACTTAATATACATAAAGAGGGAGATAGAATATAAAATTACATGTGAAAGAGAGAGACAGAATACATATAAAGATAGACGGAAAATTAAAGGATGGGAAAAGCTTGAGATAAACGAAACCGGTTGACGTATAATAAATTTCTTGGTTTCATACATAGTGACTGTTATTTAATTTAATAGAAAGTTATATATTAGGTATACAAAATATACATACTCATATATCATTAGCGTTGAAACATAATTGTTACTTAGAATAATTATAATCGTTCAAAAATGTATATAAACTCTCAAAATTCCAACGAATAATCTTGTCTCTTGCGTAAATACAATTATATAGCTGTACTTAACCATAGATTATCATGAATATAAATACAAGTTTTTGGGTTAATTTGATAGATTGATAATGCCATTGATTCATTTGGCAGTTACTTCGAGGCGTAAAATTCAGATTTTTAATAAATATATAATTTTTATTTTCACTTTACTATATACATACACAATTTTTTGAGTTGTATCACGACTATTTTCGGAAAGAGCGGTCCTTCATATCTACAGGTGTAAATTAAATTTAATTAAATACAGTTGACTATTGGGGCGGTGGGGCACGTAAAGGTGGGAGTGATTTTATTGTTTCTAGGAAACGTTGATAATAGCGACAAAGGATTTGAAAATATGATATTGTTTATTAACGTGATATAACACGAAAAAAAATATTTTTTGTATGTAGTAGATACAAAGTAAAAATAAAAATGATATATTTAAAAAAAATTGTATTGATAACGCTCTTACAAGGAAGGGAGAAATGCGTCTCAAATAAATTAAACGTGTAGAATCAAAAAACAAGTTTTATTTTCTTATATTTGATTATGGAGTTCTACAAACTTACCTCGGAAACAGTAAAAATAGTCATTTACATTAGTAAAATCTGGATGGTCAACCAAAGAGCGAGAAATATTTTAGAATTATTCTAATCATCGAAAATCGAAGAGTTTAAAGAATTTACTCATCCATAATGCATATCTCAGATATTTTATTGATTGTAAAATAAATTCGTAATGCACAGTATTGACACCTGCATAGAATGTCAAAACTGAACATTAATTTAGAGTTAAATTACTTTAACTATAAAAGTATTATTTAAAGATTTTGATATTCCTAAGATAATAACAAGAGTTTAAAGTTGTAACTTTCAAATCACAAAATATTCCAACGCATAACAAAATCAGTTTAATATTCAACGTTATTCGTTACAAAACATACTTCAGCTATTTCGTGAGTCTGTTTTGTATAGTTGGAGATGGATATTAACTAACTTGATATTACGGCGCAAGGATAGGTAGATAAGATGAGATGAGAATGCATTCGTCATACGCGCTCATCAATTAAAAAGTCGTAAGATATGCATGAGATTACCTGCAGAATAATTCTTATTAACATTTTACTTCATGAAACGATGATATCCGAAAGAATTATACAATATTTAATACTCGTTATCCGAAACGACTATCGAAAAGATACATTTTTATTGTACAAAAAAGGTATCGATGCGCGTAAGTAAACAACCTCATATTATAATATTATCCCTTTATAAATTCATTAGAAAAGTTAACTTCTAAATATGATTATTTTTGAAATGGTACAGATAATATAAAAATTTCCCGAAACTACAACTTTTTTATGAAGTACGATAAAAAAAATCAACACAGCATTTTCTCGACGAAGTCTTTTGTTATTCAAGGAAAGAGATTGATTTAATTCCAAATATTTTTTGAAAATCAAGACGACAAAGGTGGTCACTTTGCATTGTTAAAACAATTTCTCAATTTTCTGCGATCAAAGCTTTCATCGCAATTATTTTATTCAGACAAATAATAATACCATTGATTGAAACGTAATAATTTTCTACAAAGAAAAACAAACTCGTAAAATTCCAAATCTAAGGGGGTAATTTTCAGGGGGAGAAATATCTGTTACAGTTATTTGAAACATTTTAATTCTTTTTTCCTTAATTCGAAACATCAAACCATCAAAATCCCTTTCGAATGATTCGGAGCGTAATAGGCACTGAAGGTTCTCTTTGAAATGTTTTTCTAAGAGGTTTCGTCACTGAGTGAGTATTCAACCATTTGTAATGAATGTAAGATATTATTAGTTGCATATCATAAAATAATATATTTATGTTTTTCAATTTTATTAAAAATCAATATTTTTACAAGGACACATAAAGGTTTCATTTTACATAAAAACATCATTTTGGACAAACTAAGGGCTTCGGGAATAAAAGGAATCCGATCACATGTAATGCTATTTTCAATAACTTGTGGTTATATATTTGTTTCTCTAATAAAAAAAATTATTCAATTAAAATGGAGTCATTAAATCGATTACAAATACTCACCACGCGCATGAATCACTTAAGTAATCAATCAAAAATCTTCCGTGAGAGGGTATAGGTTGTGCATTTTTTATTTTATTATTATTATAATTATTATTATTATTATTATAATTCAATAGCAGATGGTTAAAGAAAATCAAAACCATTTTAAAATTTTAAATCGAATAGCCGAAACCGAAGTCATATGCGATGTTACTGACGTTTTATGCTCACGTACGCTACGTTCTCTATTGTATCTACGTGACTGAGGTTGGAAGTCAGAATCTAGTCGGGAGTGACGTAAGAGTTTCCATCTCGCATTTTTGTTACTAATCGTTTTTAATTCATTAACAATATTTTAGTATGTCCAGAACACACAATTACTGGATTTTTACCTATAAAGGCATTGTTATTAAACAAATTATAGATATCTCATAGAGACGAAGCTATTTTTATATAATATTAAATAGGAAGGTATAGAAAAATGGATAATTACCGGACTTACGACATGTCTTCGGCTGGTTGAAGTAATCACTTTACACAATGTAACTCTCGCCATTCCACCCATTATTCAATATCTATCACATTTTTGAAAGTTGTGAGAAACACATAGAGTATTAGATACAACTACGCTATCGCCATATATGGTCTAAATTTAATATTAATATCCCTGAAACAGCATAGATGTCACTAATAAGAATCAAATTTTCATTTGAAAATACTTTAATATAATGTAAAAATAGCTTCGTCTTCATGATATATCTATAATTTGTTTTTAATTTAGCCCAAAGTAAGTAGGCATCGCCCTAACTTAGGTTACTTATCATGATAAAACAACTATCTACTAATCATGTGTTGTGATGTAATATTGTGATGTGATCCCAGTATCAGAAGATCGGAAAGAATAGAGAATGGTTGTTAAAGCAGCTACAAAAGTGAAAATATATATTCGTAAGTACTCGATTTTCGGGGAATTCTCGGGATCTCTAAAAAATCCATTGCAAAGGCTATTTTAACTGTGAGTATTAAAGTCGTAACTTTAGGCGAAGATGTGTAGGATAAAGAATTGATTAGAGGGTTACGACTAACATTATAAGAATGAACTTAATATTGAGCTCTTACTACTTAAGATTTGTGTCTCACCCACTTTTTATTAATTAATTTATTAACGCCCTTATAACGCCCTTATGGGCTTTTACAAAATAGGTTTGGTATAAAACATAATAAAAAACACATGAGCAGCTACACAAGTAGCATGGAATATATATATACAAATAGAATAGAAAAAAATATAAATTAAAAAATAAGCAAAACAAACTATAAAAAATAAAGGTTCAAGACGGAAAAAATAATAAATTTTAAATTTGACACAGAATGGCTGAGTATCAAAAACAGTTGTATCTTTGACTCAGAACAGCATTCAAAACATCACTCTTATATTTAAACATAGAATATCGGAACTTATCTACAAGACCAAAATCGTTCCCGAGCCTGTGAAGTCTTTGTGTGGGTGCATTCCTATAAAAATTAGTAAATGATGAATTTACATAGAAAAGCACCGACGACCTGGTACTCCGCGCAGGAACGTGGTATATAATCAGTTTAGTTAAATAAGGGGCGTTCAGAATGCCATTTACTATTTTAAATAAAAATAATAAATCACTTAAAGTTCTTCTACAGAACAAGTTAGTTAAATTAAGAGTGCTCATTAGAAAATCATAATTCAATTGTTCAACCGATATACACAGTTTAAAGTTAATAAACCTTAAAAATGTATGCTGAACCCTTTCTAATTTTACTTCGTGCACTTTATAGAATGGAAACCAAACAGTCGAGTTGAATTCTAAATTGCTAAGAACTACAGCCGTGTATAAAACTTTAAGCGATTTAAGTGAATTGATATTTTTCACCGTTCTTAATACAAAACCAAGACATTTCATAGCTTTATTGGTGATTTCATTAATGTATGGAACGAATGATAGTTTTTTATCAAATAATATATGCCGCTGTTTATGCTGTAATGAAAAACAATGGGTATTTTGATTCTTCAAAACGTTATAGATTGGTATTTATCAATATTTAAAAAAAGTTTATTGTGTGTGCACCATTTATGTAATTTATTAAGGTTAGATTGAAGAATAAGAGAGTCATTTATCGACTCAATTGTTCTGGATATCTTAAGGTTATCAGCAAACAACAATATGTCGACTTTATCAAATGTACCAATAATATCGTTAATAAATAATAAAAATAAAACTGGTCCTAAGTGTGAGCCTTAAGGTACATCACTAGAAGCCTCAAATTGAGTCGATGTATAACCAAAGATTTTCACACATAGTATCCTGGACGATAGATAACTTTCAAACCATTTTAAAATATTCCCAGTGAAACCCGAGGCTTTTAATTTATGTATGAGAATAATACGAGAGACCTTGTCGAATGCTTTGCTAAAATCTGTGTACACAGTATCAGTCTGAAGATTATTGTTAATAGTTTCAACTAGTCGATGCTGATGTATTATAAGATTAGTAAGAGTTGATCTACCCGAAATGAATCCATGCTGAGCCGGTGAAATAACTTTCTTTATTTCGGTGTCAAGTTTAGTTAGTAACACTAATTCAAATAATTTTGGTATGGCTGATTGTAAACAAATTGGCCTATAGTTTTATTACCTTTTTTGTAAATAGGGGACAAAAAACTGTGTTTCCATCGATCAGGAAAAGTTCCAGTTCTCAGTGACAGGTTAAAAAGTTTTGTTAATGGGCTTGACAATACCAAGATACATTCCATGAGAAAATTTGTGGGCACATTATCTGGTCCAACAGATTTGTTTGGATCCAGAGATTTGATCTTATTTTTGATATCACCCTCGCTAAATGTATAATTATTAAATTCAATCTGATCGTTATTATTCGCACTGTGTAATGGATAATCGGTTCCAGATCATAGACTTCAGAAAAGCATTCGGCGAACAAATTTACAACATCTTGAGGGCCATCAGCCATTCTGTGTTTATAATACATTGTTGAGGGAATTCCAGTATCCTTATTATTAAGCGTATTTAAGAATTTAAAAATATGTTGAGGATTAGAGATGGCTAATTGTTCAAAATTACTAATACAGTTTTTATAACATATTTTAACAAAGTTTTTTTATCTATGTCTTAGTTCACTAAATTTTATAAAGTCATTTATATCCCTAGTTAGTTAATATCTTTTATGAGTAATTTTTTTGTGGTGAATGATCTCAATAAGTTCCTTACTAAACCATTTAGGAAAGTCACTAACGATACATTTGGATACAGGAACAAATGATTTAATAGCATTGTTAACAACAGAGTAAAATAAATTAATCACATTATCAGTTGAGTTTAAAAAATTCCAATGAACTGTTGATTAATAATTATTCATTTTTACATAGTCACCTTTAAAAAAACTAATTTTGTAGTTGTAACTCTATATTTCTTACTAAATGAACATTTACATGTAATTTCAAGAGGAGGGTGATGAATGTCAACGAGTAAGATACATTCATCAGCTTGCAAAACTTTAACACTATCAGAGTTAGAGAATACAAGGTCCAGAAGGCGGGAATTCACACTATACACATAATTCATTTGGCACAAATTGAGAAAGTTTGACATTTCTATCATTTCATGGGAACCTTGGTCAATATTGTCACTGGTAGATGTATTATTGAAGTCAATGTCCCACCTTACATTCAGTAAATTGTAAATGATTAGAAAGTGTCCTCAGAATACATGATCAAAGTATTTGGATAGCTTTCAGTGTAAATCCAAGCATGTAAGACCCGGGCGTCCAGGTAAAACATATTTAGCAGAATGAAAAAATTTGTTCAAATAATCAGGTTGAAAACTCTCAGAAATCAAAGATTTAGCAAATATTGGAACATAGTTGAGATAGCTTCAACAAACGGAAGTAATTGTAAATCAATTAAAGTCGGAAGTAATTGTAACAATGCCGAAAAAATTAATGACACGTGAAATCATCTATCTATGAATGCAGATCCGTTTTAACTTCCGAGGAACTACATAAATGCTTTTTCTCTTTTCACTCTTGAAATATAGAGCCCAGGATTAAGAGGCGCAGGGCGTTCGCTGTATTATTTTAACGCGGGAACCCATGTGTGTTCGTTTTTTAAACTGGCACGTGTCTCCCTTAACACGTGGGGAGGCCCGGAGGTGACGTGACGGTAATGGAATGCATTTAAAAGGGACCTTTTGTACGACGAAAGATTTACGAATCGTGAAAGAGGGCCGGATGTTTTTTGGTGCGATTTATATGACACAGAGGGTGCTTATTCTTGGGAAGAATCCTTTAGATGTTTTTTTTTTCTATGGCAACTCTCGCGTTACAAAGTCACAGCTGTTCAAAAAATAAACATTTTCAATTATTCTCGACGCGCTATTGTTACAGTTTTTGATACATGTTTCAGCTTTGGTGTGTCGAAATAATAGTTTGTGTTGAAAAGATACATTTATTGTGACGGAACGCTGCGGCGACAGCACGGACCAGTTCTTGAAAAATTAGTTCACATTTATTGACTTCCAATGCGTAAAATTCCAACATATATTGTGCGTGCTGACCCATTCAATTTCAATTACAGCTAATATTGGTTATTTGAGATTCAATTAATATATACAAAAAGCGTCTGATGGTTTGTTATTTATACAAATCAACAGTTTTATTTCGAGCTTGATGAAATTTAGCACATTTGACCTTCAAAACAAGAGGAAGTTTACTGGCTATATGAGATTTCAATAAACTACCCCTTCCCTCTTTCCCACTGCTTAAAGCGGAATTTTGGTACTTCTTGATAAAATTTTGCACATTTGATGTTTAAAACAAGAGGAAAATTACTGTCTACATCTGATTTCGAAAAAAACTACCCCTATCTCCATAAACCAGTGATGGCGAACCTATAAAATGCGCGTCAAAGATGACACACCACAGCGTTTTGGGCGACACGCCAGCGTTCACTAATATCAGAGTTATCAAAGAACACTTATCCCACCACCAGGCATCTACCCAACAACAACATTCGAATATATCACTACGCATATATGTATCTCTTTTAAGTCTCACTTTGTGAAAAAAACAATTAATTGAATTAAGCAATTAATTAATAAATTGACATCAAGTCAAATACTATGGGTTCCATATTTTTTTCAAGTTAAATTTAAAATAATAATGTATAAATGAATATATAAATTGTTTTTTTTAAACATAATTAAATATGTAACAAATATTATTTTTTTTGGGAGGAAGTGACACGCCAGCAAAGTTAAATTAGATTTTCTGAATTTTTGACACGCCGAGCCCAAAAAGTTCGCCATTACTGCCCTAAACGAAGCCTCAGCATTCAGTGTAAAACCTGGGCAACGGCGGGTACTTCAGCTAGTAATTAATAATTATTAAAAATTCTAAGGCTTTAACAATAAATGTATGTTTTGCAATATATAGAATATGTATATATTAATTATATCAAAGATGATAGAGCATGTAGATATATTGTTATAGATTACATTTTAGTTACTATTTGAGTCCTCCATCACATACAATCTATTCTCCTAGAGTAAAAAAGAGGTATCAGTCGGCCGGTCAGTTATATTATTATTATTTATTTATTTTAAAAATTGTATGTACACATAGTATTTTATTATCTGCCTTACTGGGCTTCGCCTGTGCTAAGGCAAACATTTTACATGGTTAATCTATGTTAAATAGGTTCAAAAATTTGTCGTCAAAAATAATGCTGCTGTAGCATAGTTGGATAATGTACCTTCTCTGCTTTGGAAAGAGATCCAGGTTCGAATACCGGTAACGCAACAATATTTTTCGATAAAATTGATTTTATATGTGTATCTATCTAATTAATACATTTAATTAGTATTTAAAATATCACAGGCATATGTTCTGAATAATTACAACTTCACAATAAGAATGTGTTCTAATAAATCATATTTTACATAGTTGGTTCAGAAAATGGACAAATATAAATTGAGATAATGAAATAAAGAAAAAAAAAAGTCAAATAAAATTTGTAATAAAATGAAAGAAGAAAAGAAATAATGCAATATTTGATCATGAAAAATATTTAGGATAATACCAGAAATTTATTTATATGTGTACTTTTAAAGCACATTGGTCGTCTGTTCTATTTTATTATATCGGTAACGAAAGTTTATCGTATTCCAAAATAATTGTTGGTTCATATCCCATGAAATAAAATGTATTTTTCCAAAATTTCCGAAACGATCTGATTTGAAATAGCGTTGCGTTATCTAAAACGTATTTATTTTAGATAAAATAGTAAACTATGTTAGAAGAGACGTACGAAAATATATTACCCGGTGATACGGGCTCAAAGCTGTTTACGTTATTTAATTTCTTACCAAAAATGAAATGTATCAAACTTCAAACGGTTTTTTGTATATCTAAAGATTATAAATATGAAAATAAAATTGAATTCCCTTCGACCCATCACATAAAGAATATCATAAAGCATAAAGCAATCACTTATGAAAACCCCAAAATTGCAGGATATTATCTCGAAGCGATAAATTCACTGCCATCTAGCGGAAAGAGCAATGTTAACGAAAGGTATCGATAAAAGCAAATGTCGGTGTCTCGGGCTGAAATGGTTTGGGTACACCATAAAAACCCGCACGGTTTCACGATAGCTTTTATGACGATTGTTTTTATAGGATCGGACTCTAGGTTGCGAAATCCAAGTAAAACTCAATTAAACAATGTTTCCCTGTAAATTTCAGCTACCATTTACAAAAAGGTTTTTCATATTTCCGTATTTATGAAGGGCAAATAAGGGAGATATGCTTCCGTACCAACATTACTATAAATTTAAATAATTTAATTTTCTTAAATTAAAAAGATTTTTATGTCTACATTTATAATAAGTAAATGTTCTATTATAACCACAGTATTGTATAACATATTTATGTACTAATTTAATGTATTAATTATAAATATATACATATAAAATCAATTTTGTCGAAATATATTGTTTTTGCGTTACCGGGATTCGAACCTGGATATCTTTTTCCAATCCGGGGAAGTACACTACCAATTGTGTTATAACGCCAGTATTTTTCATGACAAATTATTGAACCTATATGTTACACTTTTTCAAATTAATACATCTGTCATTCTATTATTTTTGAAAGCCATCTACATTATTTTTACGGAATCAAAAATACCTTTAAGTAAACCGACTGCAGACGCCAGAATTATCAATTCATTTTTATTAAATTTTGGACAAATTCTTATTGTGAAATTGTAATTATTCAGAACAGACGGTCTGTGATGTTTTAAATACTAATTTAATGTATCAATTACAAATATATACATATAAAATATTATTAAGTACATAATTATGTACTTAATAATTTATTGATAAAGGATGCGAATTAGAGAAGACGGCTTGAATTATAATTTAAATAAACCTGAAGCATTAAGTATTTAATAAAAAATAGAAACGAATGAATATAATATAAAATACAAATATTGTATCAAGTGTTCAAAAATTGAGGATAAGTAGGCGCACTTGGCGGAATTTGAAAATAATTCAATGTTTTGAAGGTTGTTTTTGATAAAATTTTCAATCATTCAAATTCTTAAAGTTATTAAATGTGGTTGTATAAAAAATATATAGCAGAACTGTTATCGTAGAACTATATAAACTAATATTAACGTATTCATGTTATTAGGGATAATTCAACTATTCAGAAGTATGTTTTAAAATAAAATTTATTTTCATTTTATTTCAATTTAGTTTCATCCATTACATGTGACAATTTTTGATAATAAATAACTATTCTTCCTGGTGTGTATAATTTAATGTAATCTTACATTTTACTTATCAACTTTTATTTAATTTAACTCAGTTACATCTGATGTTAGTATAGTGAGTAAGATTATGAAAGAATCACTCAGGTGGTTTGGTCATTTAGAACAGATGAATGAGGAGAGAATGGTAAGTAAGATATATGACGCAAATGTTGCATAATGGCATCAGAAATAGAGGACGTCCGCGGAAGACTTAGCACGACCAGGTAAACTAGATACTGGAGGATGATTCTGTTAAAAACCCCAATAATCGACGAGCTTGTATGGGAAGATGTATGAATGTGGATGAGGTGATAATTATGTGTCAGGACAGAAAAGTATGGCGCTCTATCGGGGAAATGGCGTGATGGTAAATCAGTTAGTTAGTTTTATGTATTTTAAATATAAACTTACTCTTTGCATTTAATTGTATTAATTAATATACTTATGTAACGATGAAGACTAGCACTGTAAAAACAGAAGTAATGGTTATAAGAAGGCACCAAGAGCAGTGTACGATCAAAATCCAAGAGTCGCAGCTTAATCAAGTAGACAAATTAAAATACCTCGGAGTGGAATTCTCTAGGGACGGAAGGCAGGAAGGTGAAATAGAGAAGAATCGAAGCTGTTAGTGATGTTTTACGTCCCCTTTATATAGCGGTGATAAATAAATCCGATTTTAGTGTCGAGACTAAACCATTTATAAAGCTTTGTATAGCCCCACTTTAGTATGTGGCCATCAAATATGGATTCTTACGGAGAGTGTGAGATCAAAAATCCTGGTTGCCGTAGAAGTAACATGATTGGACCGAGTGAGAAGTGTCAAGATAAAGGAGACCCTCTGCATAGAGTTCCTACTTCTACACGAGGGTCCAGTTGTAATCTCAACAACCTCCATATTTTTATTTTGAAATAAACATGAAAAACTGATAAGAGCATAAAGAACAATATATTTATTAATGCACTTATTATGATTGATATAATCTGATTTGAAACGCAAAATAAATACAAAATATTATTTCAGAAACAAGTTGGTCTCTATACTGGTGGTCATTTAAATTTCAAAGTAACGAAGACTACTATTAGTCGAATCTTAATCTTTACCATATCATGATAGAAAATACCCGTTCGCAGCCATGCTGTCAACTCGTGTTACTGTGAGAAATTTGAGTTTAAGTTTAATCATTATTTTACTAGCTTAAATGACTTACTTATATTTTCTATACACTTCTAAAGTCTATACACTTCTCCCAGCGATACCCCCATCCTTTTAACCCGTCCAAATAGTACTTGGAATCTTTATTATGTACAAAGTTGATGACCTCCTCATTTGATGAAAATCTTTGTCCTCCGAGCGCAATTTTTAACTTAAGGAACAAAAAAAAGTCGCTTGGGGCTAGATTTGGTGAGTAGGGAGGGTGGTCAAGCAGTTCGAACCGTAATTCGTAGATTTTCGCCCGGGCAACCGCTAAGGTGTGAGATGGCGCATTGTCTTGGTGAAACAAAATGTATTTATTACGTAGTTATAGCCATACATTTATTATAAATATGAATATTGCACATTTATGTAAATATAATATAATGTAGACCTATGTTACTGCACGGCTAGGAAAGGGTTAATATAAATGGCGACAGGCGAAAGTTAATACTGATTTAAAATTACCAATTTACATAAAAAGAGCTAAAAATAGACTGTTTATAAATTAATACAATGCATAAAAGCTGTATGAGAAGAAAACTGCATTCAAAGTAAGAAAAAAAAACTGACTTTGCAACCTAGTAAGTAGTTAAAAGATCTTATGGATGCTGTTTGGGCACAAAATTAATGGATGAATTAATGACTACAAAGGTGTATCGTCTTTGTAACTCCTAAGAGGCGGCTGGTAGATCACCCCAGTTAGCAGACAGGCTCTTGACTGTTAGAAAGTACTGAGGTGACTCAAGACACGGGAAAATGGAAGCGACTTGTCGAGATTTTAAGGCTTTTCTAGGGTAACAGGATATTACTCCACTCCACATACTCAGAAATGTTGTGCGTAACTATAACTTCTGCGAAAAAACCTAACTTACATATTTATTTGATTATCACATATTTGGTATATTGGCTCAAATAATTCAAGTCCGCATAATTTATAGCCAAATTTAGTGCCAACGTATTAACTAGTTAAGCAGACGTATTTTGAATTTTCAAAAAAGACTTGCATGGATTTCACATAATTTTTGGCTGAATGTATCCCAAACGTATACGAATACATTTAGTCAAAAATACATTTATTGAAACAGTACATGAACTGACTCGCTCAAAAAGTTTTCAAACACGCAACGAAAATCTATACGCGAGAATTTACAATATAAATCTGAAACAGTTTCATAAAATATTGATTGTTAAAAAATTTCGTAAAATTATAAATTAATTCATATTTTCACACTGGTATAGTTTTTAGAATGCTCCTGAAAGTTTATTTATTCCTAGGTAAAGCAAATTTTAGATGAATTCAACCTCAAAAGGTAATATGAACTTCTACAGCACCGTTATTATTAGGTTCATAAGTAGTGTTCACCACTGATTTATGTAGATTTAAAATATGCTCATACACATTACTTCCGTACATCAGAACTATGTTTTTCATTTGTCAATTTTCGATTTCGATCTAGTAATTACTTAAAATTTATATAGATATATACTTCTGAACTTATCTAAAGAAAATTTCCCTCCTATGTATAATGTATATCTAAATCTTATACGTTTTCTTCATATCATAATTTTCAATAATAATTTAATCTTTCTATTCATCTCTCGAAATAATTTAATCCTCACAATATTTAATCTGTCTTTATCCTTTATTTACGAATTTCAAGATCAAGGATCATTATGGATCGCTGTTACTTTACAAGATCTAAAATTACGTTAAGACAGGGATTAAAAACTTAATTCCTCAGAAACTTGCGTACGTTACTAACGACAAACATAAATATATATATTATTTTTTTAGATTTTCCAATGATGGACATCACGGTGGACGAGGGTCCCCAGAGGGCTGAGGCGCAGTCGGCCAGGGCTCCTGGGCGCTCGTGCGCCAAGCGCCGTTCTTGCGACGCCTCTCTCGTGCTGGAGACCCTGGACGAACAGCAGCAACTGATGATGACCAGCAGTATAGAGGGCGTTTTGTGGTCTGACGAGGAGGAGACTGAGTATCTGCAGAACGAGGAGGTGGCGAGCACTTGGAGTCAAGGTCGGTCATCTACAATTATTTTAAAGAATAAAAATAATTCAATTTGATTTCAATAGCAACACTTCCTATATGATTGATTTTGATTAATTTTTTTGACTGAAAAATATCTTAATTAAGGAGAACACATTTTTTTTGTGAAGCTGCATTTTCAGAACACAGTTCTGTGGTATTTTAATACAAATTAAATTAATCAACTAGAAAAATATACAGAAAAAATCTATCTTTCTAAAAATATTTGGTTACTACCAAGAAAAATCTGTCTATCTAAACTAACAAAATATTTTATTGATAGATTTCTTCTTCTGAATATCTTTCTAGTTGGTCCATTTAATTTATTTGAAAAATATATATTATAATACTCAAATCCATTGAAATTCATTAAAGTTTTTAAGTTTGTAGCGTAGCATTCGTATTGATATGATTCAAATAGTACAAACGCATTTTTTATAAATATTCAAAGTATACAATGTTGCGATATTTTCGTCTATATTAAATTTAAATGGAAGACATAGTTGTTATTTACGTTATGCATATTATTATTTTTCATATCTTGTTTATTTTCTCATTATTCATTTTTAATTTGATTTGTTTGCAATGTTTATTTGATTTTATTTTTTGTTTATTTAAATTTATTTATAGTATGTACTAAAAAGTTTTTTTTAAGAGGTTTTTGTACCGTAAATTAATAAATAAATATACACGGATGGGATATACATATTTGGATACAATAACTAATGTAATACTTCAGATCAGATTTCGATCAAACTTTTTTTTATAGATGGTCTTATGCTAAGTTTGTTCCTACCTAACTATACTGAGTTCGTTCTAAAGAGACACCATACCTCCATTGTTAAATAAATAAATGAAATTAAAATATATTAGCAGAAACCAATCGTTTTGCTACATAGTTCTCTATAGTTCGGAATTGTAGTAATTGTAAAACCTATTTTTAAATGTCGAATGTTGTACATACGTAAAGTTATCGTTCCGGTGACACACGCGACGCCTGAAGGCGATTATATATAAGCCTGCTTTTAAATAATTCAATAGAGGGACAAAGAGGTTTGTGTCTTCTAACACACCACCAATGCACGCGTTTTTCAGAGAATACATATAATAATAGAATTATTGAACTATTTTCTATGCGATAGTTTAAAAAATAATATTGAGTATTATATAGCAAAAATATACAAAATCTTTCAGATAAGTCCACTTGTTTCTGGTCATTAATATTTTATTTGATTCAGTGTTAAGAAGTGAAAGGAAAGAGAATAATTCCAAAAATGTATTAAGCTTTAGACGATAAGAATGTGCAGAAAAATAATGCGATGCTTATACACGATAATACCATTTTTAACCATTCCAAACTCGGAGTGCGGCAATTTAAAATTATTTTTGAACTGACGCTTCGTACGAAAATCTTCTGACCTTTGCACGACGGCGATTTTTTACGTTGATAGGAGTTTCTTTAAGAAACCTGAAACCTTTGCAAAAACGAACACGATTTCACTACCAGATATGAATCATTCAACATTTTTAAGAATTACACAAACGAAATGTTGAAAAAAAAATTTTTTTTAATGTTTTTAAATCAATATACATTTTAACATTAACAGTGCCGTGCGAATAGGGGGTACAAGGGAGCATCAGCCCGGGCGCCAACTTTAGGGGGCGCAAAAATTGCATTATACCCGACGTTAAAAACGATTAGAATAAAAAAATGCAAAAAGCTAATTTTATATTCGAAAACACTTTCACCGGGACATTTACTGAATATAATATAATACACAATTGCATACTTTACAAGAAATGTATTTATGTGAAACACTAGAGCGAATATTAGTGTAAGAAAAAATAATATCAAGCATTAGTTATATTTCTCCATGACGACAATGTTACATATCGCAATTACAGTATTTTTGTAGCTCAATTACTTAATTATTGATTTCGGCATCATTGTGGTGATTATGAATCCTTGACTTTATCGTGTGGCGCCAAAAGTATTCGCGATAAACGCAAGAACCTTATCTTGGCTCTCGCAGAGACATAAATTCTCTTTATAATTTCTTTATCAGCATAACTCAACTCGTACTACGTGTGGTGAGTCATACCTGCTGTTTAAATTAAGTCCCCGTTGCGTACTCTTTATAGATTTGCAGTAAAAGAGTTCATTAAAGATCCACAACAACGAAAGAGTGGGCGTAACTAATTCGGGTGTTTTTATAAAGTATCTCCAATTTGTTGGCAACTTTGTAGTAATGTTTATATGTCGAGACCCCCTTTGAACAATGAGCTAATGCTGTATGAAAAGAAATTCCAGTCTTATCTACATCAAACGATCCGGAATTTTCAAAATCATCTCATCCCTTATACAGAAAATGGTGAGCGGAGCCTTATCTGGAAAAGATATCAGTTCTGTACTAATTAATAATATGATCATTATATAATATACACACAATAATATATAATTACATATTTTAATATTGAATTTAATTAATGTCTTATATGTAATCGAAGAAAGTGTTTATTTTTTATCGTAATGTGGAAAATCGCGGGAGTTGGTGTCGATCGAAGATTTGAATCATTCAGGAAATACTTAAAACTTTTAGTAGTTCTGAGTTTCGAGAATTTAATGAAAATGAATATTTTTAATGATTTGTATTTATAGTAAATAGAAAAATGAAAACAAATTATATGAATCATTTAGAGAAATACACAGGAAAAATCTATCTATCAAAAATATATACATATAGTTACCACCGAGAATCGAACCCGGAACGTTATGTTGCAGAGAAAACAAGTTACCAATTAGGGGAGAGTGAGGGAATTGGAGCCTACTTAGGAGTATATTGAATAAAAGTAACATATTGTTCTAATCATTTATTATTATGACTTTAAATATATCCTTTTGTTATATAGCTATAATATTGTTGCAATTTCATGTTAAAAATTTTAAAGTAAGTTAAAAAAAACGTTTTCTAAAATACACATTTCGCTCCAATCAATTTGTATCAATTATTAGAGCCATATGTAATGAGAGTCATTTCTCTAATTTTAAACGTCTTGCTTAAATAATTAAAATGGTAAATTTTCACGAAAGTAACGAATATTTATATAATAATAATAATATTCTGGCACTAAAATATTGAAGAAAATCAACACATTTTAGGGATTTTTTTTATCCGACTCATCATCACAAATCGCAGTCGCATCAACAGAAGTCTTGTTAGTCGAACGATCATCCTAGAATAGACTAACAGTAGCATTATTTAATTTCTCTTTAGTTGTGTTATTATTCTTGATCTTTGGATCTATTGGATCCATAAAAAATATTTATGTCATTTTAAAGCCAGATTTTCCCTTGTCCAAAGAAGCGACTTACAAAAACCGATATACGTATTCCCATACACAAATATGCTTTGTTGAACAATTAAGGAATTTCATAAAGAGTTATTTTGATTAAATTTCGTGACTTTAAATACAAATCACACTCCCTGCTATATGCTGTCTTGAGTGGGCCAAAGAGTGAGTGCGTTAATGGGAGCAACTAGGCTCCAATTCCCCCAAAGTCCACCACTTTGAAGGTCCTAAAAATAAACTATACAGACTATTCTTTACATTGAGCCTTAAACTCACACCCATACATACATATTAAACTACTTACCGTAATGCCAAAAATCGTAAATATTTGTAAGTGTCGAGCGCAAAACACTTTCACTCGTCACGCACACACGCAAACTACTAAGCAGCTGACAGTAATAGACTGACTTAGTCGAACATTAACGAAGACGTTTGGGTTCTCCTTCTTCTTTAAAATAGGCAATCCATCCTTCAAGAGTGATTTGTGCCATTAATCAAGTTAACACTTTATTTTACAGAAAAAAATTCAATATTATTATAGAATAGGAAATATTATATTACAAGTCGATACCATTATCGGTCAAAAAATTTGCTATTATATAGATTAAAAGTGGCAAGTTAAGGGAAAGAAGATGACACAAGTTAACCGGAAGTTATAAATTACCATTGACGAGATTACTGTAAAAAAAACCTGTAAAAATATATGATCAAGGGTTTCCTTCTTGGCACCATACTTACACATTAGGGAATTTATTAAGTTCAATCTGAATAAATGTGAGGCTACCTGACAATACCCAATTCTTATTCTAGAGATATTTGATATTTTTCTTTTGGAGACTTTTCTTTTCTAGAACCAAGGGGTGCGGGGAAGAAATCTTTGAATTATTTTAAGCCAATTACCTTTATGACTATTTGGATCCATACATAAGATATTTGGGATGTTTCTGATTAATTTGAGCATTAGTAAGTACATTTTTTGTAGTGGCTCCCATTACCCCTCTTTCCCCTACATCAGATTAACCTTATAATTTATGTCAAATTATCGACATCTTCTTTAGTGAGACGTCTATTATTTTGTATGTTCTAAAATTGCTACATAACAAAAAAAAAATCGTTTCGTTTAAAAATAAACTTTTTTTAATTTAGGATTATGAAATTATTAATATCAATTTTATACTTGGAATAGTTATGTGACCAAATCAATAAATAAAATTAAATTAAAAAGTAAGTTATATAAATAGCATAAATTACATAGGATTTAACTGCCACCTAGGATACAGTACCCTTACGGCAAAAACGATACTGATATAAGTCCATCACCGTAGATGCGACTAGTGCCATCTTTATAATATTTAAATAATGATTAGTTCAATCCATATATATACTTGTGTCTTGCACTATCCAATGAAACAAAAATAAATTGTAAGTAATACCAAAAGTATTTTTTTGAAATTTTACTTATCTCTATAGTATTTATTTCATAAGTTTCTGTAAGGATTGAGAAATGTATATTAATCTTAAATACAGCTAAAGACATGTGACGACGCAATCTAACAGATATAATATTTATGCGATTATTAGTTTTGCATTTAAAATACGGTCCATCAGTATTTCATTTATTAATACAAATAAATTTTAATATGCTAGAATATTTTTAAAAATTCGGCCCTGAATAATAACATCATAGTATAAATTAATATAATAATTTTATTGCTCAAATAAATTTTTAAATGAAGAACATTAATTGTTTTTTTTTGGTAAAATTAATCAAATGTAAACAAAACTTCGGATTAATTAAAATATTCCAGTAATATAGCACTATGATCCTGGCGCCATCTAGCGATTTCAGTTTAATGTGACTTCCTAAAAACTTTACTATCACTTAACTAACATTAACATTAAATTTAAGTTTTTTTTGCAATAATATAGGTACATTTTATATATATTGCCTTTGATTTATATATTATTTCAGAATTCGCAGAATTCCTTATGATAATTTGTGTTTGTGTTTTAGTTACAACAGAACTCTTCTGTAACGAAAGCGATCGTATTGCAATTCATAAATATTGTTATCCGTATTGAATAAATTTATTTAAATTAAAATAGGTCAATTAAACCCTCCTAAAATTTTAATCGGCACCGCAACGTGATTTTTCACTCTTAAATCGTAATTTTAAAATGAGATTTTAAATAATCCTATTAATTTATACACCTATTAGCCAACAATTTAATCAAATATTTAATGAAATTGGTTCAACAGTTCAACTGTAAATTATTATATCATTATCATTCGGTCATAATGATAATTTAATAATAAATGTTTTTGAATGCGTTAGTTCATTAACTATAATATTATCATTAAGGCGAACACCAGTGCGGGAATGAGATATAAAATATATTTTAATGACAGTTAGCAGTAAACATCTTCTGGAGTAAATCCTAGAAGAGAAAAACAAAAAATACACTGGTGGAGCCATGGTTAATAAACGTTATATTATAACCACCATTTTAAGCGGATAAACGCTTAATAATATGTGTGACAAAATGTATATATTTAAAAATATATTATTTAAAAAAAATTAATCAAAAAAATAGAATGTAGAAAATGATAGAAGGCTAATTGTAGCAGGTACAGCTGATTTTATATATTTCACTTATTTTTTATCTTTTAATATTAACCTCGCTCAGAATTTATAATATTTAAGTAGGCCAAGTTTACAACAATCACCCTTGACTTTATGTATTATCCACACTGGCCTGATATTGTCATGTAAAATCTATTTAATGTTTTTATTTATATTTGTAATCTCACTTCAAATACTGAAACATTATGAGTTTATTATTTTTGACAATCGTATTTCCGTCACTTTCAGACTGTTTTCGTCATTTTGTTGTTTATTTGACAAATGTAAAAATTTATATTATATATAAATATACATGTGTTTATCTGTAAAAGTTTCGACATTTTATTTATAAATTATTCAAATTATGTATTAAATGTATATTTCACGACAGAATACACAAAATGTATTCATTGTGGCAACACAAATGCTATCTTCAACGGAATGCTATAGATGCTCAACGCGCAGGTACATTATTCGGTTAATAACAAATTTTAATTAATAAAGATTTGTACACATTTGTGTAATAAATGAATATATTTATCATTAGTCTATTAGAAATAGAGATATGGTAATCTTACATTTATCTAGATTACATGATAATACGATTAAGATATAATTAGGTTTTGTAAATGTTTACCTAGTTATTGAAGTTTTAAAACATTCTAGATGAATCACCTATACAGAAAAAATCGATAAATATATACTTACCACCGGGACTCTAATAATGAGTTAGCAATTACACAATATTAACCATTACTTAAATTAAATTCACAGCTCCATACAGATCGATAATACCCACATTCGTGATTTTATTTATTTAATAATAAAACATTAGACGTTTTGATATCGTTTCGGGCATAGTATAATAATAGCTCCACATTCAAATTGTTTGTTATATGCCAACTTATCATTATCATTTTCGAAATTGTTTGTTCTAAGATTCCTTCATATATATTTACTTAAACATAAATATTATTCATATATTGTTACGCTTTTTCGATCTGATCTTTTTATAAACAATGAACTTTATGAGCAAATAGGTATTTTTTTAATTCCAAGATTGGCACAAATCACTCTTGAAGGGTGGATTGCCTGTTTGAAAGAAGAAGATTATCAAAATAGAACCGCGAAATCTCGGGATTGCAATTTTGGCCTAAGATTGGATTCACTACTTTCAATATAATAATACATTCATTATTTTATAATTTCTATTCATCATTCAACATAATTGTAAACTATCGTAAATTAAAATCAGTGTACAGGAATACATTACGCACAAATGCAATACGTATTGCACAGTTTACTGCTTTGACTTTTGAGGCTAAACTTTATCAGTAATAAAATGAAGGTTATAAAATAAATAATATTTTAGATTAATTGTACCGTGATGTTATTAAACAAAATAAATGTATTACTTATCAGGAGTAATGGTGAGGCGCCAAATGGTCGCCTCTAAACTGACAACTAATTATAACATTGGCATCCTATAATATTTTTATATCTCTCTATTTATGATACGTCATAACATGTCATTAAACGGCGAGATATTAATACATATTTTCGCAAAAAAACTCATGGACTTCATTCATTAAAAATATTTTAGTTTGTTCAGACACTAAAAAACATTACGCTATATTTAATTTTGAATGAAAACCAATTTTATTCTAAGTCGCAATTTTAGAACATAGTTCTTCGTTATTTAAATCAATTTGGATGAATCTAATTTATGGATTCTGTAAAACAAATGCCCATTTGAAAGTTGGCCAATGAGAGACATTAAAATCGAAATGGAATGTTCAAGTTGGATAAGCTGCAGAACTTTTAATGGAATTTAGTAAACTGGTTATTTTTAGATACGAAGTATAAATATGGAATAAAACCTTCTGGAAAAGGGTTTGTTATTATCACATATTTTTAGTGGAAAGGATTTATTATTAAAAAAATATATGAAATATCTGATTTCGAAGTAACAAAAGTATTTTTAAAGATCTGATACATATGTAAAAAAAATCACATTTTTCCTATTTCACGATACACCTTTCTACATATTTTTCCATTTTTTAGTTTAATTTTTTTTTAGTCTGTAAGATAGTAAGCTATAGTACATACATATATATATATATTTAACTTAAGGTTTCCGCGAGCACTAGTGTATGGAACTGGCGTCTCTTCTGGGTTAGATCGCGTTTTTTATAAATGATTCTTGTAGATTTGTAGTAACTAACTCCGTACCATCACGCCGTTTTACCGCGGGGATAGACAGAGAAGATAAAGCGCCACACTCTTCTGTCCTAACACACAATTCTCGCCTCATCCACATACATACATCTTGCCGATTGTTGAGGCTTCTAAACATAACCATCTTACAGTCTCTGGTTTACCTGATCATACCGATTCTTTCGCGGACGTCCTCTATTTCTGGTGCCATCAACACTTGCGTCATATATCTTTCTTACCATTCTATGTATATACAGAGTGTAACATATCTAGTCCACGATATTATATGGGTGGATACCTGACTAAATAACGAGTCGAATATGTGCAAGAAAGATGATCAGCATTTCAAAAAATCTATTTTATTACCTATCTAATTATTTCGATAAATTAAAACAATTTTTTTTATCGAATTTCGAGTTTAGAAACAAAATATAAATAGTACATTTCAGTCATGACTATTATTGTATCTGTAGGTATTCTATAGTCGTTGCCATTCTCTGGTCAGAGAGACAACTTTCCATGAGAGTGCCGCTTGAACTAGATAGTTGGTGCTGAGCGCTAGCCGTTGCTTTACGTCAGCAACTCGATATCTCAGAAGCGGAACGAATACATGTACACGGCCTTCGACAAACATTGTAGATGCGCTACAATAAAGCGCAAACCCGAACAGTATTCTGTATGAGTTGTTGTACTGAATTCGGAGACGGTTGTACATCATTTATATTTCAACGAGAGCTCGCATGTATACATTTCGGTAATGATTTGATAACAAATATATATAGTTAATATAATTATATAACTGTATTTTTTTTTAATCGCTCCCTTTTTCCGTGTAGAAATTTCAGTTGTATAATTAATTCATTTTATACCAAAATCGAGTGACGATATTTTTAGATAAATAATACAGTAATGTTACTTCTAGTAATTATTTTTGTGTCATACAATAATTATTGATGACACTTCATTGTCTTACTAGCCAACCAGGACGTGGGTTCGATAATATCTCGTAGCGATATAATGAGACCAAGTTGTGGAGAAATCACATATAAATTAATAGTTTAAAGCGTTATCGTGGCTTAGCAGTCATTACGTCGATGACTCGAGTTGCATTAGATATCAGATTCCCGGGAAAATTGCTGTTCCTAATGACAGGTGATATTTAATATAATTTCCTGGTCGTTCTAACCAAATTATCGCTGTCCAAAGAATAGTAAGGTGATCCGTTATTTTTCAAGTGTAATAATAAATCCTGACATTTGTCATTATTATAAAAATACTTTAAAGATTTATTTATTTTAAATGTCAATAATCCCACTAGTTTAATTATCGTTTATTATGGAATGTGATAAAATAATTACATATTTAGCTAACGAGTGGGTATTCAACATATTATTATATTTAATCAATCTTCATGTTTAATCGTGTCAAGATAGAGCATACCTTTAAATATACTACAGTGGCGCAACAGCACGGTTTATCTATATACGTATACTCGCATTATTGTATAAAGGTACATATCTGTAAATAAATATATGTATATTTATTTGGTTAAGTTAAGTTGTACTGTGGTATACTCTTACCTTTCATCTAAAAATGTATTTTAAAGTTTTAAAAATTTAATTTTACCTACCTGAAAAAAATATAGTTACTCTTACAGTGAGCTTACTTTTAAAGCAACGGTTGTTTATTTTAATTTGTTTTTAAAATCTGCTCAATACGTAATTATTTAATATACATCATCGATTTTCATGGTCGTATGATAATAAAACTTTCATGTTGTAGGCTGATTTTTGTGGTAGCCAACGTTTCACGTCAGCCCTGATGCGATCTGCATCAGCGACATTAGCCCTGATGATGGAACCTACAATGATAACCAAAACGTTGGCCAGACTGTATCCACAAGATTTAATATGGTAGAAAACTGTATCCACAAGATTCTGTACGGTCATAAAAACCTGAAAAGTTTTTTATCTCCAAAGAAATTACTATTTTCAGGAAATTTATTATTTTTTCATACCGACAACTTTATTACACCATACATATAAAATGTAAATTATATATGTCCATCAAGTATACTTCCAAAAATAAGTACAAATAACAAAAATTTAGAACTAATATTTAAAAATGAACAATATTTTATACCTAGGTACAATTTTTAAATTTATTACAATCTTGATTTTTATTTGTCTGTAATAATAACTTTATAATTAGGAGAACACATTCTTATTGTGAAGTTGTAATTATTCAGAATATAGTATGTAATATTTAAAAACTTTGTTTAAATAATTATATGATTAATACCATTTTTATATAAACTCCACAGGTTGTGTTAAAATGCAACTTACTTAGAAACTACTAAGTGGAAATGCGGGGTATGAGCGTATTCTTATTAAACAAAACGTTAAATTAGTTAAACCTGCTTATTACCTAATATACATAATTTTATGATTAGAAAAGGTGTGCGACTTTTACCAATATAATAAATTTATCCAAACAAAATTAATTCAAAATACAGATAAAAACAATTTCTCACTTATAATTAGATAATAAACAATAAATTAGTTTGAGCATCTTACGGCTGACGGGCACGGAATAACAAGTCACGGAATCTAAATCGGCCTCAATACGGAAGTAGGTAAGATTTTTCTCCTGCAAATATTTTTCAACCCAATACTGGTGAAAGTGCTTATCACACAGTGGACATAGAGATCATTAATTAATCAGTATTACTTTACTTACATACTTCAATCATAATTATTTAATATTACAAGATATTTTATGAAAAGACTAAGATCTTTAAGGAAATGTATCCATATGTTATAAACCACGTGTACCCCAGATTAAGCACGTCTCTACTCAACACACTTTGTTGTCCAGTTTCGTCAAATAGGATTAAAGTATTAATCAAATATTATTATATTTCTAAGAGTACTTAATTTCTAAATTTCGATGATATGTGAATAGTTTATTAATCATTTTAATTAACTATGCCTCATTATTGTGTAAAAAAATTATCAAGACTTCTTTATAGTTTGTTATTTCGCAAATATTTCAACACATAATTATGTTTCTTATTAAGGAGAATACATTATTATTGTGAAGTAGTAATTATTCATAACATAGGAATGTGCTATTTTTTAAAAATACAAATGATATGTATTAATTAGTAAGATATACATATAAAAGCAATTTTATCGAAAAAAATTGTTGTTGCTATCGGGACACGCACCTGGATCTTTTTCAGTCCGGGGAACGTGCATTGACCGATTATGCTACACCAATACAGTACATTGACGACAAATTTTCGAAGTTATATGTTACTCTTTTTAAATTGATACTTCTATCGTTCCATTATTTGAGAATCCGTAAAAATAAAATAACAAAAATAAAGTAAACTGTGTTGGTGTAGTATAATCAGTTAATGCAATTTACCCCGGATAGGAAGTGATCCAGGTTTATATCGCCGTAGCAATAACAATAACTTTCGATAAAATTGATTTTATATGTATATCTTTCTAATTAATACATTTAATTTGTATTTATTGTATTTCTGTTAACTACAACCTTAAAACCAAAGAGATAAGACTGAATTAATTAAAATGATTTATTTGAAGAGATTTCTGAACTATTCTGCAATGTGGCTCTGACCTCTCTGGCCAATTTTTAGAATCCCACTACTGATTTCATCGTGAGGACTGATATCGGTGATGCGACGTGTAATTGTTGATGCTGCGGTAGGGCTTGTAATACCGTCTTGATAGCGAGATGTGTAGTTGTTGGTGATATGGTGCTGATGCGACGTGAAAGTGTTTGTATTATATTCAGTATTTATTTGCTGTGTCGAACTTAACATAACAACACTTACACGTGGCATTAACGATGTCAGGCCTGATTATGAATTTTGTAATGAGATTATTAGAGATATTAGTCCTGATCTAGGATGGGATGTCGGAGATATATGGCAGAATATCCCAGAAAATACTATATTAAACATTAAAACCGAAATAAAAACCGATGAACATTTTTCACATAAAGGGCTTCGCAAACATTCCTAAGCATATTAAAATAAAAAGGTCTCATTTTTGATTAATCAAAGTTCGCTTACCGCGGGACTATCGAACACACTGCCGGAGTATTCCAAGTTCAAATAACTGACGTCTGTGCGTCATACTGCTGTTGTTGCTTTATCCATTTATGGATGTTTCGAACTGAACGCTTTAAGTGCTTTTATATAAGAAGACAAGTAAAATATTTAACGAGGAAAAATGTTTAATTTAACCGATTCAATTTACCCATGTTTCAGCCGTATACTATAAACCTTTTTACTTTATTGTATAATTCACTGTATTTAGCTGTGGTGTAGACAGAATCACTTTTAAAAGTCCGGTTTGAGTAGAAGAAGCACCTCAATCTATCCGCAAAGTTCAAAAACAGGTGATAGCTAATGACGCTTACACAAAATGCCACTTTCCAGTACATCTAATGAAGTATTCAACGAGCACTGAATATGAGCCTTTCGAAGAACTTTCGATTTTATTAGACTCAATGTGTTTGCAGAAGATACCATCACCACAATACTTTAAGTATTTATGGTTTCAACACAAAGGGATCTCAGAGTTCCTGAGGATATTGCTTGCTTTATTCACAGAACCCAGTTGAAGCAGAAGTCGATTCCGCGAAATGCACTTTTTCTTTGTTAACTAAGTAGTTTAAGCCAGAGCAATATCATGGCTAATGGCTTTAAATGATTTAACTTGGTTATAAGATGAAATTTTTTTTTTCAGTAATCTATTAAAATTCATCTAAGTTTAATAAAAACTTCTCATAATTTATTCACTGGTAAGCACTTTACAAGAATTCTCATTATTTAAGATAAAAATTACTCGTGAATAAATTCTGAGTATTTTGAAAACACGATCGGTATTTTAGGCATTTAGAAAATATCCCGAAATGCTCTTGAGATTACGTTTATAATATTCTTCCAAATTATAATATGTACATATTTTATTAAATTCTTTATCATCTCATTTTGAAAATTAATGATATTTTAGCTATACTAAAATTAAAGACCGTTTTTAAAACAGTCTATACGAATCTTATGTAATATGCAATACCGATTTTCTACCCTCTCACCGGTTAGTCAGTGGTGAACATAAGATCCGCGGGTTCTTCACCTCAGAAACACATCCCCACTTTATTTTGTCACATTCTGTCTAAATTCTAAACTGGGAAAAATTTATAAATAATAACTGGAGGTGATAAATAAAAAGGTATTATTCGTTATAAAAATTGTATCTAATCATAAAAGAAACATGAATAAAGGAAATAAAATAAAGATACAATCCACATTAACAAATCCTAATTTCGTCGGGCTGGGCGCGAGTTCGACGTTCTGTGATGTAGGCAGATGACAATAAGATGTTCCACTAGATGGAATCACTCGGGTCCATGTCCATCCGAGCAACCCATGTCCTTGGTCTATCATCGTAGATGATCCTCAGCATCGATGCCGAAGCAATTGGATTCGTAAGCGGAATTGTAGAAAATCACATGGCCCGAGGATGTAATGTGAAGTGAAGTGAAAATGTAGCTCACAATGAGAATAAGCGTAAGCGAAGAAACCAAATGGAAATATCTAGTTTTCTATAGATGTAAAAGTCGTCGCCTGTCTATTCAGATCCAGTCATGGGTTGGAATAGTCATAGTGTCGCTCTGAAACGATCGTGAAACACGTATTTGAAATCACTAATCTTTACATTGTATAATTAGGATGTTTGCCACCAAATTTCTGGCTTTTGCTAATTCCACAAAATCATCATTTACCTCACAGAACCATCCCCTGAAGAAGGGTAATGAGATTTACCCGAAAAGTTGAAACAAAAACTATGGTCCTTCTTAGAACCAACAGACGCGGGATAACCAAGAAACTTCCTTTCTAAAAATATATTATAAATATATATGTAAAAATAAATTATACAGTTTACGTTACGAATTTAAAACTAAAAATATTTAAGTACACCTATTTAAATCTTTTTATAGATATTTAAAAATAATTCAACTATGTTTTTGTTTAAATTCTCCACACCTCGTTTTTTTACAAATATCAATAATAATGGAATCCACGACGCTAGTTGCAACGTTAATGCATTCCCACTGTGCTACCGGGTTGTATTTTAAAGGTGTTCTTTTTTAAAACTAAGCGTGACAAGCAACAACTACCCGAGTTCAAAAAGCGTGAAATTGTACCTGACAATTTCACGGTTATTTACATTATAAGTGATTTATATTCCCGTTCCAAAATATTAGGATTCCTCGATTTCTCTGGTCATCTATTCTCGTTCAGTTTCTCTGTCAAGGCTTTGAAGTTTAAAAACTACGAGTATACTCATGATTGATAATGCGCATAAATTATTATCGTAAATCGTAATTTACATACATATTTTATAGTATATTTAGGAGTTAATATGGCTATAAAGGTATTCGAACTGTAAATCCGGATTGATACGAATGCGACAATTCCGGTCGTAAATCAGAATCACCACAGGGTAGGGGAGGGAATATGAGGTCGATGAGGGGATAAAGGTTCTAGTCGAAGGACCAGTGAATTTCGGGGAACCGGGATTCGGAAGGACTGCTCGCCTTACCATGTATATAACGCCTCCGTAATCCCTGCAGTCGCTGTCGAAATCACACAAAATGGCACGCGGATGAGCCGATCTCCGATCCCAATTAAATACGGCGATGTTACAAGATCACTCACGGCACACAAACAACAAACAATACGTGATCAAAATACAGTGCTGGTGCACTGGATCTGAAAAGTCCACACCGCGAATACTATCGCGATGTAGATATCGAATAAATATCGGTCAAGTTGACGTTTGCTGGCGTCAAGGTCACAATTCACACTGACAAGACGAGCATAAAAAAATGTTTGTATGGTAATTTGGACGCGAAATTATGTCAATAACAACGGTTGCTGCTGTTTCGAAAATACGCACCAAAAGTATGTTTAAGAATTCGGAATAATATATTATATATATTATGTACATGAATAACTAAAATTAACAATTGATTGAAATACAATAAGAATATTATTTTAGGAGAACACATTCTTATTGTGAAGTTGTAATTATTCAGAACATAGGTCTGTGATATTTTAAATATGAATTAAATATATTAATTATAAAGATATACATATAAAATCAATTTCATTCGACAATTCATTTTTATTAATATCAAAAAGGTAACATATAGGGTCGAAAATTGTCGCTAAAAATAATGTCGCTGTAGCTTAGTTGGATAAAGTACCTTCCCCGGTTAGGAAAGAGATCCAGGTTCGAATCCCGGTGGCGCAACAACAATATTTTTCGATAAAATTGATTTTATATGTATATCTTTATAATTAATATATTTAATTCATATTTAAAATAAGAATATTAATCCGTTTCCGCAGTCGTCGGATGCGCGTAATTATTTTTAAAAAAACTAACATTTTTTCTAATGTTGGCAATTTTTTTAGATATTGGCCACAGACCAGTAAATGAATAGACATGGAATAAAGTGTACATATAGGAGAGAGGTTTGGTACATTAGTTGTGGTACAAGGGGCATTCTACAAACATTATTTGTGGTAACATAAATCCGATAATCCGGCCAATTCTCAAAATCGCAGTTTTGTAATGTTTTGCAATTCATAGATTAACGTCGGTGTTATATTTTAATGAGAGAGAGGGAGAGACAGTACCATAATCTGTCAAACACACAAAAAATAGCGATAGGATTGGCGTAATTCTTCACTACGACGCTGTGGATGAGGAAATCAATAGGTATTTATGAAACAAACCTTTTTCTGTGAACTTTGAATACAGTATTAGTACTTAGTCTATTTGGTTATCGACCAATTAGAAACAGACTACACCATAAATAAAATAAAATAAAATATTTAACTATTGACAACAAACTTCCGTATAACCAATAGTTGAAATTGAAACTTTGGTTTCAGGTCACTCAATCGTAGAAAACGTAAAAATTAACATGTATACAATGTTACACAATAGCGATGTATATCATGGTTATTGATATTGCTTTGAGATTGAGAATAGACCTGAGTTTATGACACATCTATGCAACAGTAAAATAATTTACTTTTCGATAATTAAATCTTTGTGTAAACAAGACGTATTTTTTTATATTAACAGCGTTTAAATTTTCGTTCCAATCGAGTCATATATTTTTAAAAATTCTCAGAGCTATCTGATTGCGTAAGTGGAAACAAAATGATCACGTGGATGACACCAAATTGCAAATATTGAAACAAGGAATTTGCATTAGTTCATGTCCATATATTTGGTAGTTTGTGGTCTTGGCTAAGTTTTTTTAAGAACATAGTAAAAAAATAATCAATTACACAAATAAACAGAAAAAATCGATTTCTGTAGTGGAAGGGTAACACGTTTTCCCTGATAAGAAGGGATCCATGTTCCAATCTCGATAGTATACAAATATTTTTTTATTAAATATATTTTGTCTGTATATTTTTCTGTACATCTTCATTTTTCTAATTGATTCATTAAATTTGTATTGGAAATTTATTATTCAAAGTAAACATAATTATCGTCTTATTCAAGTTGGGTTCCATTAACATACTCGTAATTATGTTAGCTGATGAGATGATAACAACATAAGTTATACGTACCAGGACCATTTATTTTTTTCCTCAAAACGGGACATCTACTTCATAGGCTACGCTAAATTCTGTACGACACTTTTCACATCTGACGTCCGATGGAGTAATTCTTTATTTTATAAACGGATACTTGGTTTATAAATTAACATTAAAAGTGCATTTGACTTTAGGTATTGTTAAAATTAAGGGTTAACGTACAATTTATATTGACTACATCAACACATGTCAATAAAAAAACATTGTAGTACATAGTATTGACTTGTAATATAATATTTCCTATTCTATAATATTATTGTACTTTTGTCTATAAAATAAAGTTTTAACTTGATTAATAGCACAAATTACTCTTGAAAGGTAGATTGCCTATTTAAAAGAAGAAGAAAAAGACGCATTGCGTCGGATTTTTTGATTTTTCCGTTTTTTTTTAAATTCTTATCGTGTGTTGCTCTCTTTCTGAAAACGGAACATTTTGGCGTCCTGAAGCTGTTCTTGGAGACAATTGAATAGGCTACCTAAAAACGGACGTATGGTCACGCTAGTTATATAAAGTATTCATTAAAAAATTATGATTTCATGTATGGTTATATAAAAATATAATTTTTATTCTTCAGTATATTTTAGTATTTGGATTATTAATATTTTAATTTGTTAACTTTGTTTAACTAAGTTTATAATATGTAAGGATTGTGCTGCACTTTATATTGGTAAAATGGGTCGAAATTTTTATATAAGAGTAAAGGAGCATTTGAGATTTTTGAAAAATAGTGGATTTTCAGAATTTTCTAATCATTTGATGTTCGTGGTTTTGATAAAAAATTGGTATTGTCAATTTTGCATGTAAACGGTGTTGGTCATAAATTAAATAATTTGGAGTCGTTGGAGATAAATAAAACGTGTAAAACTAATCAAAAAATTATAAACAACCAACTAAACTTAACCACAAGTCCCATTCAATTTTTTTAAATTATCCTAGTAATTTTGTATCATCAAGTAACAATTTAAGTTAGGTACTAAATTTATTTTTCAAATAATTATTGTATTTTTAAAATATATTCTGTTAATGAAACAACAACATATGTTTTTGATTAGTTATTAACATCTTGAAGAAGAAAATGATATTTTTCGAAACCGGTAGATGTATTTTAATTCAATAAGTGGTTAACAAAACAAAGTTAACAAATTAAAATAATGGATTTTTACCACAAAGTTAATTTTGCCAATCTTAAAAATAGGATAATAATCACACTTAAATTGTTATTATTTATAATAAACAAACCTGTATATTGTAGTTTGCTATCATTCATTGATGCTATTCTTACTTCGCACCAGTTCGGTGCGGCGACGAAAAGACGAGACACGACGTAACTTCTCCAGTTGTCCCAGATAGCAGTGCTAAACCTAAATGTTGTGATATCTGTAACTGTCGTAGTCGTGATAAGGGAACCTACATTATCACGTGATATACTCTCACGTTATGTGGCGTGTATGTATTTGTAAACGCAAATCGTGACCGACGTTTTCCGATTCAACTCTTTAAATTTAGCGAGAGGATTAATATTATTTTATTATAAAATTTAAATGTTTCGTGAAATTACAAGATATATTATATAGAATTATTGTACTGTTTAACTAATCATTTTGTATGTTGGAGGATGTGAGTATATGACACCCAAGTCGGCTTACCATTCGTGTTCGTATATATCGATATTCACCTTGGTTTACTTAGATTTAAAGAGGTATTCAAACCGTTTTTCTTACATAAGAGTACACTACATTTATTGTATTACATTTTAATATTACGACGGTACAATTTATGCGATTGAATGCTAATACAGAGTTTAGAGTGTAACGATATTGACAAGTCCAGTAGTGGCCGAGGATTGTTTGGATGGCGCCCAGCGCATGACTTGCTGGTCGGTATTAGACGAGTTCAGTACTATGAGTTGCGATGTGTTGCTGACGTTACATAATAGTGGTTAAATATTACTAGGTGCGATCAGGACTGTGACCAAGTCATCATATTCAATTAAATAAAAGATTTTTTTAATATACTTACATTAATTGTGATAGTTTAATTAAAACTAAGTACAAATCAAAAATAAAAATTATAAATCAAAACAAAATTACATTCAAATGAAAAGTAAATTCAACAATCAAAAATCAATATTGTATGTATCTATGTACCTGAAATATGGATAAAAATGTATATTTACGGCCTTGGGTGCTAAACCGGTTAATTAATTAAGATTTAATTATATATTCTGATCAAGATTCGGTAAAAATAGCAAGAGAAAATCCTAAATACTCGTGAGTTGGGTGGCCAGGAAATAATATGTTTCCACCCTTAAAGCTGGTGTGATTTTAGTAATCAACATATCCTTTTAATGGTAAATATATAGTAAGATATTCATTTTTTTATTAATTTTATAATTATGTAGACACCGTCTAAATACCAATTAATGTATCAAAAAAATTTCTCCCATTGTCAAATCAATCCCACAACTGAATAAAATCGATTACTTCGGCAATTAAAAATAATGAGGTTCATCCAGGCAATTTATTTACTACAAAAGGTCAGACTGTCCTGCAATAGAATCTCTGTAAACAATGTAAATAAAGCAATAAATATGTTCATTCAATAATACATTATATTCTATCTAGCCATTGTTTGGTATTCTAATCTAATAATGAGAGACGCCATTTGGCGCGCATTGTGATGGTTCAAACAGCATCCAACAATTTGAGATAGTATTATTGACGATTGTCAAAAGCTACCAAGCAATCAGAATCTCATTTGAAATGTCACAGGCTGTCGGGTGAAGTGTGAAGTGTGTATAACGGCGATAACCAACCTTTTCAAGATGCGGCCAGTAAATCATAAAAGAGAATTGAGAAATGATCTAGACACAAGACCTTGTACCAATAAATTTATGATTTTTGGAGAATTATATTTTTTTAAATGTTTTTCGTGATAACGAATTGTTTAATATATCTTGTTTTAAGAGAAGGGTATCACTAATTACAGACTTACATGAAAACAATTAATTACACAAAATACAAACTATCATGACTTTTTTAATAGCTCACTAATTGGAAGAAGTCAGGTGGAAAAGTTCCTTAAATGTTCAAAGCTACTCATTTTATGTAATTCTTTTTGTACTTTCATCCTACCTCGTACTTATCATGTTTTGTTTACTAACTCCCTGCTTGTTTCTTTTATTTTACTTCTTACATGTCTTTAGTCTGTATCAAAAATTTGACTTTACACATTTGACTTATTCTCTACTTTGTGTCTTTTTTTATTTTTCTGTTTTTTATCATTTAATTTAATTTGTTACTTTACTTCCAACTTATATTCTAGCTTATGGAACCTTATGGCTACCTGCCTCAGAACGGGTACTTTATATGTACCTAGCGAGGTAGGAAGCGGCCAACAGGCTTGCATGTAAATGTAATGTATTATTAATACTTGTACTAAGGATTTTTAAATTTATGCAAGCTATAAAAAGAATGTTGTTAAAAAATAAACGCCGATTTATCGGCACTGAAAATGGAAAATGAATTAAAAAATATTATTAGTTTTTATTTTATTTTCTAGCATCTATAGTATTTCTAAAACTAAACTAAGAATTAGTTCTATGAAAAATATATAAAAATTGATGATCTTCCAGGCAATTTTTCCTCTAATTTTGGATCATGAAAAATCTTTTGTGTTATTTTAAGTACCAATGCTGTCATTTGTGCGTTGGGGAAAAAATAAGAAAAATATTGCTAACCTACTGGTAGGGCTTGGGTTGATCACATTACTAATGAAGATGTTTTAAGACGCATCAATAAGTCAAGATAACTAATAAAACATATAAAGGAAAGCAGCATACTTCTCCACAATGAAAAATGTGATATTATACAACTCATTACGCAGAGGAAGATAAAAGGCAGCAGAAACGTCTATAGATAGAGATTATCTTGGCTGTAAAACCACAGAAAGTGTTTTAATGTTCAAAATGTTGGTGATTTATACAGAATAAAACATCATTATCGCCAACCTTTAATAGAAGTCTGCACATGAAGAAGTCTTGATAAAAATTGTGTGCGCGCTAATTTTTTTTGTGTGTTCACCTACACACCTAAGAGGAAACATTGCTTTCAAGACGTGACTCGAACCCTGGCCGCTTGGTCACTAAGCGAGTGTCTTCTCGCGAGACCAAACCAACACATCTACATATAATGAATATACTTAAGTACAATTAATCACGATTTCTCCCAATTAAACACCTTATTTTCAACGTAAAATGTAGGATATTATTTTCGATCTGTATTTCTGAATGATTTCCAGCGAAATTAATTAAGTATTGTTAAAAAATAGGGAATTGTTTTACATGCGGAATAATTAATATAATATATGCAAAATAAACATATTAGTATAATATATGCAATAATATCAAATCTTAACACAATTTCTTTTTTAGGCATAATTTCTTACCCTAAGTGAATTTTTCCAGTGGAAGTTAATAAGAAAAGTAGTTTTCTTGGTCAGATTTAGCAACTAAAACAACTATTGTATATCTACTGACATTCACTTAGTACTCACATAATATAGAATACTTCTTCGTGATTATGGTCCAACTATTCTCTTTGAGAATCAAACTAATAAGCTGGCCGGTTTAGCGGATGGATTTTGCATTTTTGTGCAGTGTTCTGCGTCGAAGTTCTAACCACATTGGTCCAAAAATCTGGTTACTTTTATACTCTCATGAACCACCGATTTTTCACTGCTGTCCTCGTGTCTAGTGACATGGCTAAATATCAAAAGATTCAGAGTCGTATAGTTGAGCACAGACGCCATTCAATGTTCAATTCGAACTATAATTGAAGCGTTCGTTCTGCGGGCTGTCCGCGACATGCGGGGTACGCTTTGTCACATTTCCAAAGCACCTATCTTCTGATATATTATTTCTAGTTACGCTTCAGTAGCATATACGTTGAATTATATATCAAAACTCGATAAGTGTATTTCAAAAGTTACACTGCATTGCTCGAGAACAACGGATTGGCGATCACCGACGGTACGGTGCGGAAGCTGCCATCAAGAATCAATTTGCAAAAAACTCGCTAATGCGTTGGCATTTTATTAAGTTCATAAATATCCGACTCCTGTTAATGTGCTTGTAAGACCACATACATTTAAAACTTATATGTAACGTGTTTTTTTTTTTAATAATAGGTCGTTCGGTCAGTTAATTAATTAACAATATTTTTAAATATTTTCATCACACTCTTTATATTTTAATGACGTTTAGCAATTTGTCCGTTTGATAGCCGGTTTGATTTTATGGTCCCCGCGCATAAATTTTATTACAAGTTCAGCTGACGGTGCTCTTCATTGCCGTGTAACCAACTAGCCATATTTAAGTCTATTTCTTTACACAACCTAAATTCTGTTTTGCTCCTATATTACTTCAAATTCTATTAACTTTACTTTATTATGTCTAATTCTTCTTAAAATACGTTTTCTATTGATATAATTCTCTCCATCGATGCCCATTGTGTGCCAGATAATTTTTTTATTGATAGCTTCTATATCTGCATCACTCGAGCAACTGGCTTATGTATGTTTCCTTGTGTTTTCCTCGTTTATTATTATTTCTATCTTTCATTATGTGGAGATCTATCGCCTACACTCTCATCATCACCGCCCGGCGAAGCTGAACACATCCAGTAGGTGTCTTCTGCAATTGAGACGTAAGTCTGAGCACCCGCTGGAAGGCAATAAAATAGACTCGAGGACTAAACGTTAAAAGAAGCCACCATTAAATGTCTGGAGCATTTGATATGTGGCTGTATCAATTTTATGCTGAATATCTCTCGAGTTGACCACATCACCGACAAAGAGATACTAAGACGGATGAATAAATCAAAAGAACTAATAACACCTATCAAACGAAGGATAGCTGCATACTTCGGGAACATTCTCCACCGTGAGTTCTTACAATCCTTATGCAGGGTACATCGTACAGGATTGATAGGTTGTCGCAGTGACGCCAATTAATTGATGTTTTATGGACACGAGGTAGTAATTTAAAAAAATAATCATCGTCAGGGCGTCAGAAAGACATGTAATAGATTTCGGCAAACAATGACTGCCATATTTTGATAAAATACGTCTTTCTGACGCCTGTTGCTGCCTGCTCACTAAAACGGCGAATTGAATACATTGTTGTGTCTGAATCTGAAATAAAATCAAGTACACTGCGAGCGGGAACACATTCTCGATTCTGTCGCCGCAGTGTCCCTAGAAAGAATCTATTTCTTGTTTTCTTGTGGATGTACGCAACACAGGGAAAGAAATACGTTAGCAGAAGCATAGATTGAAAGAGGTTATCTTGGCTGCATATCTTCAAAAAGTGGCTCAATGTCTAATGAACCGGAGATCTTATACATCAAGTTAAATCAGCATACTGCAACTAGTTTTCCAACCATCGATAGAAGACGTCACATGAAGGAGAAGAAGACATCTAATTTATATTATTATTAAACTCATTTTCTTATTTTTTTACTACTAATTACTTACTATTTTTCTTCAAAAAACAGTTTTATATTCTATTTATTTTTATTTTTTAAATAAGCATATAATAAAAATTATATTTATTATAAGACTTTAACCACTATGTTACAGTCATTGTTGATCAGATAAAGCTAGAAATGCTATTAACATTAGAGATCATATTTCATATGTATATATTTATATGTCTTGTGATTTAATTTTGTAGGTAGATACTTATCTTAACTTAATATAATTATTATGTAAATTTCAGCTTTGCAAAAACTTATAAAAACAGGTTCTTCTTATGTATAATATGCGTAAGCGAATATAAAGTGTTTTTTCACGGTGATATTTCTAAATTATAATTCTCTTATAAATTATACCTGAAATTTATAAGTCAAGTGTAACAATTTATAAAAAACTCACGTAACTAGATTATTATAATTGTAATAAATTAACGTAAATGAACCGGTGATATTAATCTTCAATAAAAGCCGACGGTGGAAATGGCAGGAGGCGAGACAATACCTTTTCACGTTCAAAGATATTGGATTTCCAATTAATCTAATGCAGTCGTTGACCTGCGGGTCATCGAGCATGACCTCTCGTCACCGTCGCGGTCGTCCGCGGAGACGGAACATCCTGACGACTGCCGACCTCAGTAATACAGTGGGGTCGGAACCAGCCTGTGTGACGACACTCTGAACAGTGAATCGATGCAACGTCTTGCAGTTGTTCAACCTGTTAAAATGATGTCTAATACAACTAAACATCATTTCAACAAGTCTTAAAGTACTTTTAAAATCAGCAATATTATCTTTGTGGTTAAGATTCATATTTTTATTTATTATCTTTGTTTTATTAACCACTAAAATGAGTTTAAATACATCTACCGGTTTCGAAAAATACCATTTTCTTCTTCAGGATGTCATAACTAACTAAAACATATATTGTTTCTTTGACGGAATCTATTTAAAAAAAAAAAAAAAGTCTTAAAGTAACCACATTTTAAGTAATGAGATGATATATCAGACTATCATACAGTAGTCTGATATTGATATAGGTGTAAATCATTTATAGTTACAAGATTTTAAATAAATTATAATATTAATTTAAATATTAATTTAATTTGAATATTTCCAATAGCATTATGTTAGAGAAATAAATAAAACTGGGATAGATATGAAACCTTCCCTTTAACAACACTGTACATTGGTTTTTATAAATGTTGATAGATAGATACCATTGGCCATCTTAAATGATATACAGTGTTGTAGCAGGGAAAATCACTTATAAATTGTTGTAATACTTTTTTTTATTTATTTGCCCGAAATCGAAATACAGTGTTGTTGCAGGGAAAGTCTCATATATCGTGAAAAAATTGGCAAATCGTAACTAACTTACCCTCACGCCGATTCCCTGCGAAGGTAGGCAGAGAGGATAGAGCGCCACACTTTTCTGCCCTGATACACAGTTCTCGCCTCATCCACATTCATATATCTTCTCATACAAGCTTGCCGATTATTAAGGATTTTAACAGGACCATCTTCCAATGTCTGGTTACCCGGTTTACCTGGTCACGCCAAGTCTTCTGTGGACGTCCTCCACTTCTAGTGCCATCAACACATACGTCATACATCTTTCTTACCATTCTCTCGTCATTCATCCGTTTCATACAACCAATCCATCTATGTGAGTCTTTCTTAATCTTACTCACTGTACTAAGATCAGCTTTACATTATTTGAAATTGTAATTTTTAAATTCATTTTTCTCACTGCCAAAATACGCACGAAATTAAAAAAATACATTTTTAATCATTCTAGTATTTTGCACACATTTTTAAATGGCTGTATTTTTTTTTAATATTATGTTTATGAATACCTACATCATATATATATTTTTTTTTAATATCCCACATAAATAAGCATCAAATACATGCGAAATACTAGAATGATTAAAAATGTATTTTTTTAATTACGATACTTTACGTAGGAGGGGTCGATATAGTAATGATGGAATATATGGCAATGCGCAGGCCACGTCGCACATATAGAGGGAGAGAATTCAAGAGGCCGAAAGGTCTAACTAATGAAATTATCAACCTCTTCGAAAATACGTGGCAGCGAATAACAATGAACTGAGAAAAGTAACAAAAAAATACTTGGGGAGGCCTTCATCCAGCTGTGGATTGAAAACGACAGATGATGATAATATATAATAGTGATGGTAAAATCATTATTTGAATCGTTATTTTAACCGTGATTGTGACTGTGATTGTGTTCAATTGTAACGATGATTGATAACTGATTAACCTAATTCTTCAAGCAATGACCGGTTCACTAAAAAGTAAACCTCCAACAGTTAAATCTTAGTTACCAATCATCGTTAAATCTCAGTTACCAATCAGTGACACAATTACAGTCACGTAACGGTTTACCATCACTAATATATAATCATATTCATTTTCCTTTCCCCTCACCCTCGCGTTCCCCACGAATATTTTCTTATTTTATTTTTAATACCTTTTTTTCTCTGTTTATATTTTTATTCTCAATTTTTTCTCTCACATTTTTCTGCATTATAGTCTTTTTTTAAATTTAAATTGTATTCTCAGTATAAAGTATATTGTATCTTCTGAGAAAACATGTAACTGCTTTAATTATTGTTTAGCTTTTATTATGATTTTCGTATTTACTGATAAACTGTATGTTTTCCGAATAAAATGAAATAAAATATTTGAATAACTTGTTTCAGTACGTGTTTATTGGATTTCATATTTCATATTTTCTCTGTATATCGATGTGCTCATAAATAAACATCGTGTTCTTTAGTCTGCTTCTATAGCGCTAATTGATTCCCTCTACTCTTCGCGATCCTGGATCTTGTTTATTGCAAATTGTAACAAGGCTCCGATCATGTATCGAACTTGGTTCGTCCACTTTTTGAATTCCAGACTGTTTTCATGTCGTTCAACAACCTGCAAAAAGCACGAAAGAATTATTTATCTATTTTTTAGTTAGGAGTTTCTGAAGAATACCTAACATTCGTTCACTTCCCAGTCCATTGTATAGGCAGCATACAATGCCAGCACCATATTTCATTTTCGTTGATGCACTAAACATTTGTAATTTGATGCATCCAGATTCTGACACAGTGTGGTAACAATGGCGCCAATATTGTACGAACCAGCTGAATTTTTGTTTGTAAACCTAAATATTTAATAAATCTTAGCATACCTGCAACGGAACAATTCTATACCCGTAAAGCCAAAACTCTAAATCTTTAACCCTTTCAAATCCAAATTAATTCCCCTGAAAATAGAGAGTATTTCTATAATATATTTAATATTTACAAATTTAACTTTGTGGTTAATGTTTAATTTAATATAGATTATTTAACATTATTTTTAACCACTTAATTAGTTATTTTAATACCAAAATACCATTTCCTTTGTCAGTATATTAATTAATTTGACATCTTTGAAACCGGTTGGTGTATGAAAATAAATAATTAAGTAGTTAAAAACAAAATTAAATAATCTATATAGGAATATTTCATTCGTGATTGTGTGTCTTAGTTTTTAGAAAATTTTCTGTATCCAAAATAATAATTTGGATCCATCTCCAATTATAACTATATCTGAATACCTGACAATACCGATTACTGACTGCATTTAATTTATCTATAAATGTAATAATAAAAAAATGTCAAAATCATTAAATAACTGATGCAAATGTATAAAAACTTCTATCAACAATAAATTCTAAGTGATATCCCCGACGACCATTAGCTATTTTAAAAATTGTTAGCTGACGTAAAAAATATACAACACAGATATGATTTTATCACATTTTTTTTTAGATCATCTGATAGTTTGATAGTTTATGCGTTTCTCTAAATATAAATCTGAAGGGGTTGTGGTTGTTAAATATGTACTATGTTATATGTTAAATATGACTGTCATTTATCAGAATGTTTTCGGGATATGAGACTGAAGGCCCTAACATATTCTAGTCTCACGCATGTTAGTGCATATCGCAGTATATATGAGTATTAATGTTTTGTCTAGAGCGAGGTATAGAAATAAAAGAGCGGGTAGTATATTCTTCTCTACCACCCCTTACCTATCCCACTCTGATATACTGTTACTCTTTCTTCTTTACCTCATATTTAAATATCTGTACATAAGTTAGTCAATATACTATATTGTCCTGAAAAAGGTTGGATCCAACTAAAATTGGTTGACTTTAGTATATGTGCATAATAAAGTGGTTTAAAACTAAAACATTATTTTATTTTATTATAATGTCAAGCCACAACGTGTTTGCTTTCTTCCAAAATTTATTTTTCAAAGATCATGTCCATTCAAATGGTCAATGGATGAAAAAGGGTTAACACGTTCACAATTTATGCACCCAAGCACAAAAATGAGGCACCAAATAAATGAACTGGCAAAAGAGATCCTTAAATATTTACGATCCAATATGTAATTTCTAAGCCCGCATTCCCAACAAAATAACACCCAAGACGTTTGAAATATTCGACCATATCGAATTCCTATGACCCGTATATACTGCGCTGCCAGTGAACCGCGTACTCGCATACGTCGTGAATTTATTATAAAAGCTGTCAAACTTGGGGGCTGCAAAATTCAGCCCATAATTTTGTTTAAAAACTGCAAAAAAAACACGACATCAATTTTAATTTTCTCAAGCCGAGTAGCATTCCACATTCATAATAATAGAGGAACACGTCAATAATTGCATGGCATTTATATCGTCTGTGTTAAGTGTAATATCGCGTATGAACCATGTCTAAAAATATTCGGGAAGGACATAATAACTAACATGCGAACTGTTTCTTTCGCAGCATTGAAAATCCGATTCCAATAAATCTATTGGTCCGTTCTAAAATTTGAAAACTCCAACCAGTGAACCTTAAAAGAGGTAAAAAAAACGTATTTTGAATATTTTAGCTCATACGCGGTATCGCACTTTTTCAGACGATATGTGCTAGCAAAAAGTTAAATAGGTTGTTAGCAGACGCGGTCGCTTCATACATGCTATGGATGCTTCGCATCCCTTGTGTTATATAGTCAAAGAGCCTTGGACTTTTTGTTTCTAATCGAAAACAGCACTGCTGAAAATAAATTCGTCTTGTCCTTTAGAGACCAGTCATAACACACACTTCGACACGGCGCACGCACGGAACGAATCGAAATACATATGCATTCTCAACTTTCGAACATCTACGAATCGCGTAAACACACAGATACCAGCAACAGTGGATTCTATCATTCGTTCCGTATTCACAAAGTTTGAAAGTATTCGACTTTGGCGCATGCGTATTCAGTTCCGCTTGTCAAGATCTTCAAATACTGTATATGCATTAGTTAACAGCATCCAATATATAAAAAACGACTTTAATGCTTATGTGTATAATGCATACATAATGCACAGAATAGCATACGCATTACGAAGATTATTTTGAGGAATTTGTTTGTGTGACGCATTTTTGACAGCCGATTGAAACATTTAATATCTTTTGATTATATAATATGTTATATTTGTATATTTGACAGTAGGTATAAACTCATTATCCAGCATCCCTTCTACAAAAAGTCATCGACCGCCACTGGTTGTTAGGTGTAATAATGTTCAAATATAACCCAAGCGCACGACTTACACGTCATTTTTTTTATTACCGTGCACAACGCGTGATGTCACAGCCGCGCTGTTAATGCAAATGAATATTCAATATGCTCTCATTCAAAATTGTATTCAATAAAGATTACTACTTTTTATCACGTTTAAAACTATATATTTGATATCATTGATTGATTTGACAGTTACTTCGTGGATATTTAAAAAATCTAGAAACGTTTGAATTTGTAGAAAACTTAAATAAACATTATCATATTTTTTAACCCTTCGCTGCTTTTATCAATGTTCCCTAGAAACAATAAGCCACACCAATAGCCAACTGTATTTAATTTTAGTTTTAGCAATTTACACCTATAGATGAGAAGGACTTCTCTTCCCGAAACTGGTCGTGATACAACTCAAAACATTGTGTGTGTGTAGTACAAATCTAAAATAAAATGTTATATGTTTATTAAAAACTACATATTTGATTTTATTTATAGCTGTGTATCTTCAAAATACCGACCTATTTCAAAGAAGGAAAATAAACAACAAACAATTTATTTTATCAGTTGACAGATCATTCGCCCGCGACAGACAACTCAATGTCAAAAAATTGCCTCACCGTCGGCGTAAGAATTATGACTTATTTATTACTTGTCTTGTATCGCATTATTTATCAGTATTTTTTTTATCTATTTTAATATATTAGGTATTTAATGAAGTGCCTACCCAGGGCGAGATTGAATAAAAAAACAATCGTGATTAGATTTTGAGATTATTTATTGCGATTAGATGTGTAACAAAGACAACTACACATTGTATAATATTTAACAGTGTTATTATTATATTAAAGAGGCGTTTAAATTTATACGCGCTACTCTATTTTCACAATTTTAGGTATGCGATTGTGGTCTTGGATATGTTTTACCTGAGGTCGTCAACCAAAAAAAGGAGTAAGGTAAATCATAACTAGCAGCATGTAATCGTTGTTGCTGGTATTTTAATAATTCTATTATCAATGAAACTCATTTTTTAGTGTTGAAAAAAATGTGTTATCAATTTAACGGTTTACTGTAGTACTTAACATAATCAATTATCACAAACAATGATACAATTAGACATATTTTCAAGATAAATCCGGAACATTATTGCTCTTCCCCATCTATTATCTATGACTTATTGGACTGTTGTGTTGGTGGCTATAAAGTGCTTGGTTAATGATATCAAAATATATTTGAAATTATGCACACAATGTAAATGACCTCGCTCTCTAAATGCGAGATTTTTCTCTTACGTATAGGTTACACGTTACATAAAAATCTAATAATATTTTGATTTATGCACATATTACAAACTTGATTGATTTAAATTAATATATATCTCAAAAAAAGGGTGGGCATAGTCTACACTAATTGATTGTTTAATAACATACCTAAAATCTTAATCGAAAATATTAGATCATCATCAGATCATGTTAATCGTAGATAATTAAGATTCTATTTTAGATTATTTTTAGAATGTTTGACTATAATTATAACATCTTATGTGTTATGATATATCACCAATTCAAATTCATCAAAACAGATTTTAATTTTATGTTAAAAAGTGCGAGAGTTGATGGCTTTTCATATGATTAAATCATCAAATTACATTATTGCTTCATATTTAAAAAATGTAGTAAAAGGAATTTGTGTCAAATAAAAGTTACTGTATTATTGTTTTAAATTTAAAAAAATATTTTAAAGAATATGTTGGGCTCCACATAGATGAAATAAGGATGGAAAGAATATAAAAAATAGTCCACCTGAGATGCAGATTAAATGAAAACTGGGATACTACTATGAAAATTAAATGTCATATCGTGTAAGCTCAAATCTTCCGCATGAAGAATATATTGTGCAGCCATAATATGAATTTAAATTCATGAATGAGAATGAAACGATGCTATGTTTTCGCTCTACTACTAGGTATACAGAAAGGAATCGTGAGCACTTACTGAAACGACGCTAATGCAACTTGAAGCATTTAACATGTGAATCTACAGACAACCACTAAGAAGAATCTGGGTCGCTAATGACAATTTATAGATTCAGATGCAAATGGAAAAATAAATCCTTAAAACAATAAAATCCCATATCATGAGATATTCAGAAAAGTACCATAATTTAAAGCAAAATTGCAGAAAGAGCAGAAAAAAGAGATTCTGGAAAACGAAGGACATCCTGAATAAAAAATGTAAAGCAATTTTTCGGAATGTTAACAATCCAACTTTTTAGCTGCAACAAATGAAAAAAATGAAAAATTATTATAATATTACAATTTTAAAACATAGTTTTTGATAATTACAACAAATTACAAGGATCATTTAGAAATATTAACAAAAATAATCTATCTATCGTAGAAATACAGTCGATTCCACTTAATTGGGGCAGCTGCATATTTGGGCCAAATCTCAAAAGAAAGAAAACCAAACCAACGAACTGGCAGAAATTTATATCGCTTAATTGGGACGATAGTTTGCATAATTAGGACAATATTTAATCTAATTTAAGATTACGAATTTTCCTTTTGCAAGCAATACAGTTTGTCGCTGACAGTTAGCATGCTGTAAAAACCAACACCTTATAAAATCTTTAAACCTTTAGATATTTTCGAAATTTTGATCAAAAGAGAAATGAGGACATGTTAAAAGTTCTATTGTTAATTATCAAGAGTTTTCGACAATAGATAAAAATTTACCATGTTACGATGAAAATGAAGAATGAGAATGCAATTGTTGAAGCATTAAATCGAAACATCAAAAATTAACTGAAGAAGATGTCGATGATGAATATCTAACTGTGCTTGTAAGTAATCAAGAGAGACAAAAATTATAGCCGGGTTACAGCGTTATTTTATGAAGGAAGGCAATGAAGGAAGCCCTACGTATTTAAAGATAAATATTCATCATTTAATTTTAAGCTCGCTTCGGTTAATTAACGGGCCAAACTTTCTGGTCCCGGTGTGTCCCAATTAAGCGGAATCGACTGTACATAGTTTTAACCGGGATTAATTGAAATATACATATGTAAATATACTGTTTTAAAATTTTTACTGATTAAACAAAAATGGATTGTAAATCTTAACATCATCTAGAATATATAACTCAGGTATTTGAGATTTATTACAAATAAAAAATTGATAGCTTTTAATAGGAAATAATAGATATCTCACTACAGCAGAAGGATTATTTATTAAGTAGAAAATTTAGCGTGAAATAAAATGGTTACCGTAATGTACTTGGTGACTCATTCTCCCGGCAAAAAAACGTTGATAACGGCATTTTTTTTAGATAGATACATTTTTTTGTGTATCTTTCGAAGTGTTTTATAATAATTGCCAATATGATCACTAACTTTCGTTTAACGAACAAGCATTAGAAGAAGAAGAACGGTTACTACCAACACAAATTTGCACGTTTTATATGGATGCTGGATACTTAAATAATGTGCGCTTCGTGAAGTTAAATACTTGTACAGCCTGCCACTCTGAATTGTGAATGGAACCAGTGGCGCAACTATATCAGTGCAACCACGTTAGCTAGGGGCCCAAAAGATCCACGTCATATAATGCATTGATATTGACACTAACGAGAACATGAAAATATAATATTATCGATGTACATAGTAGTACTTCGCTACTGTGTTAGGAACCAGACTTTCGTCGCAAAGCGAAAAAAGAAACAAGAATTTATATTTTAATTTTTACAACATCTTTGTATCAGTTATAATGTGATGATAAGAAAAACTGCACCTCTCGAAACTAGTTTTGAAAATAACCTAATGTGTGTGTTATACAAAATTGTGTAAAATAAAATAATCATATTATTTTTAAGAACATATTCTATTTGTGAAGTTGAAATTTTTCAGAACATAAGTCTGTGATATTTAATACAAATTAAATTCATCAATTGCAAATATTTTTTCGATAAATTGATTTTGTCTGTATGTCTTTGTAATTGATACATTTAATTTGTACTAATAATCATGTTATACTAATGATACCAAAAGTATATTTTCAGTTGAAAATGCGTATAAACGCATAAAAAGACATTTGTGTTTTTTTTTTCATGAACGTGAATATTATCGGACACGTGTGACCAATTTTGTTCTTACTATTTAATTCATAAATCACGTACTATTCATTTTCTTATGCATTCAAGGTGGATACTTCCAATTTACATTGAGACCTTTTTTTCCACTTTGCATTGGGGGCCAACATTTTTAGTTACGCCACTGAATGGAACCTAAATGTATCTACACAAACTCGTGTTAGACCACTTGTGTTCGCGTTCGCAAACGTACTTTAAAGGGATAAATAACAACTATCAAATTAGCGCAGCAATAAAATAACTCTTAATAATTTATTATCCGCATAACGCCAATCTATTATTCGGCCGAGTTTTCTCCAGGCCCGGCCCGACGTGAGATCAGGCGGGCCCCGTACATTAATCAGACGTGCAACATGAAAAGTAAATCAAAATATGGGTCAATGTTTTTTATCTTTTTCCACACCTACATCGAAATAAATATTAATTTTGCTTACCAGTGTTGCAAAATTGTACTTCTCTTTCCTGCCACAGGTATTTTTTTTAACCCGCTACTGACATTCAATTGTAAAAATATCATAAACTATTTATAGTTTTGTGGAAACTGTAAAAAAAATGCTAAAATCAGATTGTGAGAAAAATGCTAGACACTGATAAAATGTATTTAAAAACTAATTCAGAATCTTTTTAATAATCATGTTGTTGCGCTACCGGGATTCGAACCTGATTCTCTTTCCAATCCGGGGAAGGTGCATTATCCAACTATGCTACAGCGACAGTACTTTTGATGACAAATTTTTGAACCCATATGTTACACTTCTCAAATTAATACATCTATCGTTCCATTATTAGAACAATATTTTTCGATAAAATTGATTTTATATGTATATTTTTCTAATTAATGCATAAAATATCACAGACCTATGTTCTGAACAAGTACAACCTCACAATAATGATGTTTTCTCCTTAATAATCATAATATATATAATAGAAATGAAGAAAAAATACAATTTAGAACCTAAAATAAAATTATTTTTAATCTTTTCAAATAAAGGTTATTTACTAACTTTGCTTGTAATGTGAACATTAAAAATGTTTTTTCTATAATATAATGATGAATTTTTCATTCAAATGATGTTTACAATATTTAGAATGACTTACTCTAAATTTTGTTATTTTTGCCTTTACTTGTAGAAAATAATATTTTTAATATTCATAGCTTTAACTTTGTCGTCAGACATGATTATTAATTTGTAAATTGAGTCAAACTCTGTTTTATTCCACAACACTTTTCATTGTGTTAAATGATATATAACGTTTTCGGGAAACATCTTCCCATTATCAATATTATAGTTCAACTAAAATTAAAAGCACTTTCAGACAGTAATATATGGTGTGTTCGGAGTTAATCTTGGTGAGGGGGGGGGGGGTATATTAACTAATCCATCAAATAAAAACGAACATAAAATCATAATAATTTTATTTTAGTGGTCTTTGATGAAATACTGAATTTTATTTCCGAATTAACACTAGTGATTTTTTATGATCCCTTTATAAAGTAGTGATAAAGAAATCCGACTTATGTGTCAAGACTAAACCGACTATTTTTAATCCTGCGTACAGACCCTCTTTAATATATGGTCACCAAATATAGATTCCTGCCGAGTGAGTAAGACTGCCGAAATTAGTTATCCTAGGGGAGTAGAAGGAGTAACATTAATGAACCGAGTAAGAAGTACCGAAATAAGAGGGACCCTTGACATGGAGTCTCTACTTCTATAAGTACATATATCCATAATAATATAGCGCTTCCCAGTCGATTATCTATGACTTTCTGGATGTGGCGGCTTAGGACGTAGTGCCATTATGAGTGTATAGTGGTTTCTTAAACGGTCAGGTCTATGTGACGCGAGCAGGGTAAAAACGAACATGTTTTTAATATCTCTGGGTTAAGATTACTTAAATGTTTTCCCTTTCATATATTCAATAACAGTACGTAAATATATATTCAATATGAAATGAAGTGCAAATTATCTTTATTACGAATAAGAAAAAATATATAGGACATCTGTCATTTTTTCTTATCTATGCTATTGACTTTTCTTATTTAATTTTGACGTTTCATCATATTCCATCTTTACTTAAATTCACATTATACTGATAAAATAGCATTTTTGTGTTTATTGTTGTCTATCCGCAATTCTTGTACATCATCTAGATGTCATTTTTGTTCATTCTGACAGCTAACTTACAAAGGTGGAATAATTTTAATTCCATCGAGATTTTATTTATGTGTGGTTTATTTTGGGCAAAGCGATAGCCGATTGCTTATCTGCTAGCAGATATATAATAGCTTAATGAAGGTGGCCTGGACATGTCTTGCGTATGCTAGAAGGACAACTACCAAGCGATGTTCCCTTTAAGTTTGGATGACGGTGTGCGTTTAAAAAGGATTTGGTGCAATTGTAAGGCCCAATACGATGGAGGGGGGGAATAATAAAAATATTACCATACCAGTATAGGGCTTCTGGTAGGGTCTGGGTTGACCATATCACTAATGAAGATAAATTAAGATGCATAAATAAGTCAAGAACTAATAACAACTGTCAAAGAAAACTGTAAACTTCGGACATAATATTAGTTTTTACCGCAGACCAGTAAATGAATAGACATGAAATAAAGTGTACATATAGGAGAGGGCTTTGAAACATTAGTTGTGGGACGAGGGCCATTCTACGCACATTCTTGGTGGAAACATAAATCCGATAGTTTATGATACATTTATGCAACAGTAAAAGTATTTACTCTTCGACGATAAAATATTTGTGTAAACATGACGTATTTATTACATTAATGCATATTATATTGTCAGCGTTTAAATTTTCGTTTCAATCGTGTTACATTTTAAAAAATAGTCGCGGAGCTATTTTATTGCGTAAGTAGTACCAAAGTGATCACGTGAGTGATACCAAAATGAAAAAATTTGCGTTAGTTCATGTTTGTATATTTAGTGGTCTGTGGTTTTTACAAATTATTACGCAGAAGATTACCCAGGACCGTTCTACCGTTCTATAAGTTCTTCACATACGCCGCCAGGTTGGCATTTTTTTTTATGGTCGCCAACCTTCGATAGAAGGCGGCTCATGAAATAGAAGTCTTGTCTAAAATTGTGTGCACGCTATTTTTTTTCGTGTGCACTATAATGCCAAATCTTGTGTGCATGCACATCTTAAAGGGAACATTGCTACCAATATGTATCTTCTTGGCAACATCTTTGGGAAGGCGATCTAGGGAGGTGGGTCGCCCCAGACTAAGCTGAGAAAAACAGCAATATGGACTTTTTGATTGGTCAGAAAATACTGAAGCCGCGCAAGACAGAGGAAGATGGAAGAGCCTTCTTAAGAGTTTGGTCCCCGACTCTTAGAAAATGATGATAATGAGTAACATAAATTTATAGCTACATTATTTTTGTAGTCTAACAAAATGTTGAATTTTCTGCTTCCTAATAAAGAGAGTATATACTATCAGTACGGTCAGTCATCTAATAAATCTTTTCGGTTTGACATAGAACGGGAGATGTATCAATTTGAAAGTGCAAGTGAAAATTTGTCGTCAACACACTGTGTTGGTGTTGCATAATCGGTTAATGCATTTCCCCGGATAGGAAAGAGATCCAGGTTCGAATCCCGGTAGCGACAACAATATTTTTTCGATAAATTGATTTTACGTGTATAAATTTAATTTGTTTTAAAAATGTCACAGACCTATGTTCTAAAAAGTTTCAACTTCACAATAATAATATGTTCTCCTTAAAAATACATAATTGATTGAAATGTTGTAATTTTTGTTGAAATGATTTATTAAACAACCGAATATTATATAATACTATTAGATTCGAGGGGTTGGACATCCTGGACAGTTCTTCGATTATTTTATTTTTTTCAAATAGAGATGCGTACACAGAATACATGTCACATTAATATTCTTACTACTTTCAAAATAAGCTAAATGCGTATGCTATGAAAATAGAATTAACTTGCTGGTCTCCTAAAACGAGGTGCGAACCCCCAACCACCACTAGATCACTAGGCCAACGTCTTAACCACGTGACCAACGAGCCACTTGTTAAAGAAGAATCAAACACCGAGCAGTGCCAGTCTTCTACTGTACGGCTCACAATCCTCGCCATGGAACTATTGGTTCAAGAGAAAGCTGATTACGTGAAAGATCACCGGCACGATTGACCGACCTGATACGACCAACCGCTCATATACTCCACAAAAGATGTCTGAGATTGGCATAGATAGTAAAAGATCAGCACCACTGTAATCCGTAATATCTAGCCAGAGGATCTATCTATGATCACAACTTCTCTCACTAAGCGTAGAAGAATTCTTAATTATCTCTTCTAATATAACTGCATGGCTGTGAAAATCTTATTTTGCATCGAAGCTTATTTTAATAATACAAATTAAATTAATCAACTAGAAAGATACGTAGAAAAAATCAATTTATTGAAAAAATATTTTATTTGCTACCAAGATTCGAAACTGGATAGTTTCCAATTCGAAAAATGCGTTATCCAGTTTTGCCACATCAACTGAGAAGGTTGACGACAAATTTTTGAACTTATATGCTATAACTTTCAAATTGATACTTCTGTTATTCCATTTTTAAAAGCAATCAACTTTAAAAATGTTTTTAGATTTTCACAGCCGTTCAGAATTAACAGAAGAAGCAATTGAAACATGCAAACACCCAGTGAACATTAATAGGGATGAAGGCCTAATATTAAAAACCTCGTGTTATCCGGCGCTTCAAAACCATAGGAGTCGAAGAGCCTTCACAGATAGTGATCCAACAGTAAAAGGAACTTAATATAACACAACGCCTATTTTCGACACTGTAGTGCAAGCCAGTCATACATCAACACCATCACCACAACACTAACAGTCATACATCACATCAGCCCTGATGATGGATCCTGCAATGGGATCCGAAACGTCATATATACACGGCAGATTAGCCCATATAACTATACACAGAACAATCAAATTTATATTGCGATAAATCTCAAATACCTATATACATTAGGAGACCACATAACAATGTTCTATAAAAATACAACTTTACAATAATAATGTATTTTCCTTAATAAAAACTATATATCCAGGAAGCTTACTTTGATAACCATCTAGCGACAAGCTCTTTAAACTCGTAAATATTATTTTCAAACGGATGGTCGTAGCGGGGTTTAAAGTTAATATCAGTCTATAAACTTGTATTTAGTATTTTCGACGTCTATAATTTAGTACACGCCCGATGGAAATTAAACTATATCAATTATGTTGCCGTCCGCTCTCCCCGTCAGACTTTTTTGACTAAGATTTATGCCCGATATTTCTTTCTTCTCGCCGAAAGATGCCTGATAAGTCTGCATAGCACGACACTCGACGGACATAGCTTTTTCGTACAGTTAAAAAAAAAACTAAAAAGCCTGCTGTCTACGACGAAGAATGAAAGTTTTATCTTGAAAAGATGTCTAAAGTAAAGGTTGCGATCGGAAAATCTCGAGAAATTACAGCACCGTGCATTGTCGTATTTTCAAAAATTTCAAGAAATAAACTTTTCACATATGCAACAAACACTTGGTTTTTTATTCTACTCGTTTAATTTGCTTAAGACGCGTTTCGCCTTGTAAGGGCATTATGAATCTAAGAATTTAACTTAACAACTTGTACATATTTATATATATATTAGAGGACAGCTATACAATTATATTTGCATGAGATGAAAAGGGACAACATTATTCATTATATTTCTGAATTTTTAATGCTTCTAATTATTCCTGTATAGCTGTTCTTCACTATGAATATAAATATCAGTTATTGAGTTACATTGTTTGATAATGCCCTTACAAGGTGAAATGCACCATAAGTAAATTAAACGAGTAAAATAACAAAACAAGTGTTTTATTTTCACATATGTGATTATGAAGTTCTACAAACTTATCTCGGAAATAGTAAAAATATAATTGTGTAGCAATTTACTGCTAAAGATTTATCCTAAAATATTTGTGTATCTGCAATCAGACCGTTAAATTTTAACGATTAATATTTTTTTAAGCAACGATTTAGTCTTTTTTATATTCTATAAGTGACGTTTCCGTTAAGAGTTTGGCGGCTATCATTAGACATCAAAATTTTGCGATCTGGAATAATAGGTATTACATTTTTTGCGTCCGTTATTTTCATTTAACCTGTCAAAAGTAATATCAAAATAGTATCGTTACGTAGACAAATCATCTAATTTAATTTTTATCGATGTACTCGTAATTGCAAGATCTTCTCATTAAAGGCAAAATTGCAAAAGCCTTGAAAGACGAAGAATATCCTGGCTGAAGAATCTCGAGCAATGGTCCGGGAAGTTCATATTGCAACTATTTCAAGCTGCTGCAAAAATGAAATAATGATCGCCAATATAATCGCTTTAGTTCGACAATCAGAAAAATACTAAAATAATAAGAATTACAGAAAGAAAAAAATACTCGTGTCATGAAAAATCAAAATATCTCTTTGTGCATGAATATTATCTACAGGGTGTTCTATGTGTATTATTTTTGGCCGCCATTTTTGTTTGTAAAATATTTGTCAATTGACATTTAGTATTTGTAGAGAGTAGTTAATTACAATTTATTATGAGGTATCAAACGCCTTAACAAAGTGTGAAAGTTATTAACACGTTTTATCTAAATAATAATAGCAATGCTGTAACCATTAATGGTGATCGCTATCGTCACATGTTGGAAAACTTCTTGGTTGCCGAATTGGATTGATTGAATCTGCAATACATGTGACTTATAGAATGGTGTCATTTCATACACAGCCAAAGCTACGCTTGAAATTGTGAGAGATTTTTTTTCCAGCATAAAAAGTGGTCTTCTCGATCACCTGACTTGACGGCTCCCGACTATTTTCCATAGCGGTAGTTGAAAGAAAAGGTCTACCCTAATAAGTCAACATCAATTCCGATGCCACAGGATAATATTCGAAATGAATTTACTGAAATAACACGCGAAGTGTGCGAGAATATTATGAAAAATGTGGTTAAAAGAACAGAGAGACCCACTTAACCAATGTCATATTTCATGCACAATTATAATAAATTATGTAACTGATAAATAAAAATCAAATTAAAAAATTGTCTTTTATTTCCTAGTTATTCAAAAACAACATCGGCCTGGAACATAATATTCACCCTGCATTACATTGCATTTTAAAATATTCACAGGAAATTGATACGTACGTATCGATCTTTGTATTCACTCTCGAGACAAGAGTGTATTCGGGAGAAACAGTACAAAAAAGTCTCTTTTCCATCGATATTCTTAATTAATCCACCCGGGTCAATATACCATTTAAGACAATTCACCGAGTACAGTATTTTATTCGATGAGAATATATAACAATCTATAAATATTTAGGAGAACACATTCTTATTGTGAAGTTGTAATTATTCAGAACATAATTTAATAAAAATGAATTGATAATTCTGGCGTCTGCTATCAGTTTACTCAAAGGTATTTGAGATTCTGTAAAAATAAGGTAGATGGCTCTTTCAAATGATGGAACGATTAAATGTATTAATATTAAAAAGGTAACATATAGGGTCGAAAATTGTCGCTAAAAATAATATCGCTGTAGCTTAGTTGGATAAAGCACCTTCCCCGGTTAGGAAAGAGATCCAGGTTCGAATCCCGGTACCAAGAACAATATTTTTCGATAAAATTGATTTTATATGTATATCTTTATAATTAATATATTTAATTCATATTTAATCTATAAATATACCTATAACTTATTTTATATTCTATTAAAGTCTAATACCTACCTGACATTTACAGATGCCAGTGTACTATTTTAACTTATTAATTAATGAAGTCTGAAGGTTTAAGCTATCCATTCTTATTATCTAGTGCCAATGAACTGGGATGTCAAGAGGGAATAACAATTATTTTAAGCTCAATATTAATGGTAAATGTTTCTTTAAAAAATCTTTAACGAATCAATATTACTCTATTATTATTTTCAAGATATATTTATTTTTGATGCAAGAATATATACTTACATAGCACGTTCGTCGGCATTTTAACACACTTATTTTCTGATATTAGGTTTATGCGTACATCAGTTTTATAATCTTCAGCCATTGTCACTACACTGCTGGAAAATCATGATGCAGCCACTCTGGTCCTACACCAATCTTTGCCAACCCACTCACACTGCTTCGGTGATTTAGTAAAGGTGTTCTAACAAGAGCGAAAATTTTTAAATTAAACTTTTTTTTTTGAGGAAATACAGAAGTTTTGATTTAATCATGAAGTAGACGTGTAGGAATTATGTACGGAGCGATACATCTGATAAATGCCCTCTTCAGTTTTGCTAGCATATTTGTGTTATTTTGAGGATATGTTCAATCACGGTTTGGCATAACTGGGGCTAGATTCCAGTGATACAGCGTCTAATCTCCTCATTCGAAACTTGGGTAGTCGTGGGCTTATTGACATAAACGTATGACATCAAAAAACCCCAGAGAAAGAAGTCCAATAGCGTTAACTCGCACGATGTAGGCGGCCAATTCTGGTCGCCCAAACGTGAAACGACGACGAACTCTCTTCGCTGTGTATGGTCTGTAGACTTGAATTGTTGAGTCAGTTGAATTTTGTAGGCACGAAGGCGCAATTTTTTCGTGAAAATACTTCGCATAGTGCTTCTTAAAATGTTTAATTCTTGATCAATCCGAATGGATGTTCCCGGACTCTCGGCCACATTCTGACAAATAGCCGAGATGTTTTCTACTGAACGACCTGAACAAACACGCGTCGATGGTCTGACATCAGTAATCAAACCTGGCACTTGGAATTTTTCGATTATTTTCTTCACAGTTAATGCACTTGGAATATTTTGATTACAAAAATTGGACGCAATTTAGGAATCGTGGCAGTCAAACTTTGACCATTTTTGAAATAATATTTAATAATAAGAATGCGTTGTTGTGTCGAATAGCGATACATATATGATAATGGCGGACTGTCTACCGTCGAACTATCACAATGGTTTGATTGTCAAAGCACAACAGCAAAAATGGAGCTAAATTAAAATTATCCACTCTTGTTGGGACACCATTTATATCTATCGAGACTGAGCTGGATCTATTATTTAGTTGTCTGCCGTATTATATATTTACACCAAATACAACAATATATTACGCCGTGTCAAGTCTTGAGTATCGCAAAAAAGTAGTATGCTAATATCTGTTCCTATAGTACCTCCCTGTCCCATATATGTAATTGTATGCATGGCAAAGGTAATACGGCAAAATGTACACTGGTCTCTGTACATATGAAGTAAAATAGAGCGAAAAGGAAATTAATATGAATTGTAAATATTATACATTTCTGCAGATTATAGTACTCATGGAGCTATTTGTGTTTTGACAATATGTAAAAGCTTTCGATGAAAGTATATATCCTAGTATATTCTTAATAAAACAATATCTTTATGGTTGTGATTGTTATTCAGATACTAAAAAAATAAATATATAATTGTAATTATTTGTGTAATTTTTATATTTTTGAAACAAAATAGAAATCATAAGTCTTGTTCCAAAACTATTGGATCTGAGCACATCGCAAATGACGAAACGTTTAGACTTATATATATGATCAACCAAAACACTACTTGTTAAGATACCACAATTGGTTGGCTGTATTTTAGAAAAGGCATTACACATCATTTCAATAAATTTATTAAATACAAATTAAATGTTTCAATTAGAAAGATATAGAGATAAAATCAATTTATCGAAAAAAAAAAATTATTGCCACCGGGATTAGATCCAGGAACCCTTACTATCCGGTGAAGTTCGCTGACCATTACACCATGTCAACATAATAAATTAACGACCAATTTTCGAACTTATATGTATCACTGCAAATTGATACATCTATTATTCCATTTTTTTTAAATCAATTTACTTCAAACGTACGGAGAATCTTAATAGAATTGATTTTATTGGTGTATCATTTTAACAGATACATTTAATTTGTATTAAAAATATCACAGAGCTGTGTTCTGAAAAACTAGTTTCACAATAATAATGTAATCCCTTTAAAATGTATTAAATACATTCCGGGGGTGTATATCTCCCACAGTTGAGTTGATTTATATATCACACGAACAAGTGAGGTTATATCGTAACTTTGAGGCAAAGCCTTGACGATGGCACGTGTTACTATGCCAAAACTTCGGCCCATCTGCAAAAAATGCGATTTATTCTTCTCGGCGGTCCCTCGTTACGAGGATAACGTTTGCCATGGTTATCTATTGTGAGTCCGAGTGTGGCTGAGGAGCCCTATTCTCGAACTACACACCCTTAAAGATGTTTTATACGGATCTTCCTTCCTCTGCATCAGCCGTCTTTCGTTCGCAAGTTTCTTGCACTTGTGACGCCATTATCCTCGATCATGGGCCCCGGTATCCCAGTATTCAGGATCCATACCACACGATTCACCCTGTCGATTTAACCTAAAAAATACACCAATTCCATACATCAGGGTTCATGAAAACCTTAAATTAAACAATATTTATTCTAAATACTAATTTAATGTATTAATTAGAAAGATATACATATAAAAACAATTTTATCGAAATATATTGTTCTTGGTACCGGGATTCGAACCTGGATCTCTTACCAATCCGGTGAAGGTATATCAACCAACTATTCTACAGCAGACAATACTTTTAACGACAAATTTTTGAACTCATATGTTACAGTTTTAAAATTAATGCATATATCGTTCCATTATTTGTAAGCCATCTACTTTGTATTTACGGAATCTTTAATACCTTTGAGTAAACCGATAGCAGACGCCAGAATTAACAATTCATTTTTATTAAATTTTGGACACCTTGATACAACTTATATATTATTAATGAGAACACATTCTTATTGTGAAGTTGTAATTATTCAGAACATAGGTCTGTGATATTTTAAATACTAATTAAATGTATTAATAGTTGATTAATGCATCTTCCCCGGATTGGAAAGAGCAAGTAAGAAAAGGCATCCCAGTAGCAACAACAATATTTATCGATTAAATTGATTTTATATGTATATCTTTCTAATTAATATATGTAATTGGTATTTAAAATGTTGCAGACCTATATTCTGAATAATTACAACTTTACAATAAGAATGTGTTCTTCTTAATAATATTTATTAATTTTTTGTTGTATTCCAATACGCGAGAGCAGAAATCAAAACAAAACCAAATACTTACGACAATAATCGGTCGGATTTAATAGCTTCCGTAAATTTAATAAATGTACTATATTGCCCATTTCCTGCCTAAACGTTTTTAATTTCCTATAATAAATTATTAATAATCTTTTCTCAATACGAAGCTTTGCCTTATACCCGTATGCAAATTTATATTTTAATTTATTTTATGGCAGCGTATTGGATAGCCTGAGAACAAAATTTCAAATAAATCCTATGAATGTTTTCATAACAAATAATAAACTGACAAATTGTATGGTTTTTTTTTGACGACACAAATTTGTCGAGATAAATGTACGCAGGCACAGATGTAAGTACAATTTTTTGGAGCTGAAAGGTAAATCGATAAATGTAACTAAATTAATTTATTCATTTGCCCCATATTAGGTATGTTTCCTTTCAAATCAATTTAATGTCCATCAACACTGCTTTTCCCATCCCGTAATGTTCTGTTTTTCTGTATTTTGTCTCTCTCTTTCGCATATAATTTTATATTCTGTCTCCCTTGATGTTCTATTTAACTTTTTTTTTATTAATTTGACATTTTTACAATTTTTTATAATATGAATTAAATATTTTACATTATTAAAATTACATGTTTTTTTTCGCATGTTCATGTATTCTGTTTCTCTAATTTTATATTCTATCTCCCTCTTTATGTATATATTCACTCTATATTGCACTCTTTTTGTATTTATGATCAGTTTTAAATACGTCCTGATGAAACTTGAAATAAGCGAAACCGGTTGACGTATAATAAATTTCGTGGTTTCATGCAAAGTGATCGTTATTTTATTTAATATAATATGTTAAACCACAAAGTGATTGCTTTCTACGAAAATATTTATATATATCCTATCTATTCAAGTCAAGTCGAGTTACTAAGTTAAGTTAAGTTCTTCTTTTTCTTCTTCTACGACACTACAACCCAGGGTAGAATCTGGCCTCCTCGACATGTGCTCTCCACCGATTCCTATCCCTGGCCATTATTGTCCAGTTTCCAGACTCTACCATCCTGCTCCAGTTCTCTTCCACAGTCAGTCCACTTCTTCCTTGGCCTGCCTCCAGGTCGCTTCCACTGGGGTATCCACCTGGTCTTGATCTTTGGTGCCATGTCATCTGCAATTCTTTCGACATGGCCATCCCATCGCAGTCTTTCGTACCTATAGAAACATACAATTGTTTCATGCTCAATCAAATTTTCGAGCTCATGGTACATTTTTAATGTATAAGTTCAATTTTCTAGTGTAGATCCATATTTTTTTTAAATATTATACGTTCAAAGACTGCCAATTTGTTTTCTTAGATTTTTTCTTCGTTTTATTTTATTTAATCGTTTCGTTTCCTATCGTGAAGACTCATAACAGATAAACCATACCAGGCGTCATCCTCGCGACGAGGGACCGCCGAAGACGATACCTATATCACTTAACTGCTTATTAATACAACAAATGTAGTCATTTTATGTACGGTTAACGGGATAAAGAAACTGGACAAAGTATGTATTTGTATATTAAAATATTAATAAAATGTCTATAATCGAGTTATTACTAAGTTACCACTTTTGAAAAACATATCTTGAAAGAGTATAAATAATTATTTATCACACAATATTCCGATACCCTACAGTTTTTTTAATATGTTTGTAACATTCTCCGAAACGATCAATGAAGGAAGTGATTAATGTAAAAAATTATTTAAATGATAGCATTATAATTTCAAGTTTTATAACTCTTTAATTAAAATATGAACGAGCCCTATAATATTTTAACGTTCGACTAACTATTAAGAATTTGTTTGACAGTAGTTCTCTTCGTTGACAGGTGTTTAAAGAGTAAAAACGTATACTTATACGTACATATTCATATTCATTATATTATATGATCAAAAATCAAGGACAGCAGCTGTATTTGCGATAGATCTTAATTTAATTATATAGGTAATTTAAAATATATAATCGATTCGTAATAATTTTATCACTAACTCAACGAGTTTCGAGGGCCGAGATTCTGTTATGTGTTATGACGCGTGTCCATAAATGAGATTTTTGAATCTGAGATACCCATGAGAATCTTTGCAGATCTCTCATCTTTCGTAGTTCTTGTGTACACACAAAATATCCTAGAAATTCGCTTTATGCTTGTCGTACATCAAATGTCATTGTCGCTAAAGCAAGGTTATTAACTATTTTGACTTATCTATGGGTCTTGATAAATCTTCATTAGTAATATGGTGAACCCAGGCGTTACCAGTAGCCTTACACTAGTATGGTGAGGTTTATCTTATTTTCTCTTCTAGCGTACAAATAAGAGCATTTATTTATTTATTAGACTTTATTTACATACATGTTTTTATTTAGGAGAACACATTCTTATTGTGAAGTTGTAATTATTCAGAACATAAGTCTGTGACGTTTTAAATACTAATTTAATGTATTAATTATAAATATATACATATAAAATCAACTTTGTCGAAAAATATGTCGAAAATTTATCATGAAAAATACTGGCGCTATAACACAATTGGTAGTGTACGTCCCCGGATTGGAAATAGAGATCCAGGTTCGAATCCCGGTAGCGCAAAAACAATATTTTTCGACAAAATTGATTTTTTATATGTATATATTTATAACTAATACATTAAATTAGTATTTAATACCTGTTTTTGTTGTAACAGAGGTGAATATAAAATATTATAATATAACATGATAAACAAAAGATATAATTATATTACAATTAAGTATATTACTTGTAATTTATTGTGTGGGATGGAGTAGACTCCACCTCTGATATATACAGCATTGTTCTGGCTACATTGATAGACTGCCGTCTGCGTTAAAGTAGCCAGTTTTTTTCGTGCTGCTGTGGTGTCATTTAATTCAAGAAAGATAAAGATTTGACAGGAATACAAATAAAAATAGAGAAAAAAAAAAAATATATATATATATATTGAGAGTGTCGTAGAACTAGTAAATTATTAGTGTAGGCACTGTATAATGATTATGTTAGAATATTGGTCTCTACCCAATTGAATATATAATAGAGTTAAATGACTTTCTTTAAAAGCAAATATATGTATATTGTTTCTATATGCATACGAGAATGTCTCTAAACCAGAACATTCGTGTAGTGTGTTAAGTATAATTCTGTTTTGACTGCATTCATGTATTCATGAAAGCTAAAGAGAATGCTAGATGTTTGGCGTATTTCAGAATTGTTGCTGGTGCCAAATGTTCTAGATTCCCACAGAAGGAACAACCGATGTATTATCCAACAATTTTGAATTAAGAAACGCTCATTATCTGTATAGATAAAATTATTCTACAATTTTTTGAGGGCAAAAGAACACGGTGATCAGAGAAAATATTTAAGAAATTTAAAAAACACAACACTCTTTTAATTTTTTAATCAATCAAGAAATTAGTAATTTTGAAGAATAGTGTAGTTGAAATGAGGTGTTTGCTGACTGATGAAAGGTATTGCGTATTGTTAGCGCAAGTTGAATACTCATTCCCTGTCCTCTTTCGTCCATCCAATCATTTATACCTGTCCCGCTCTGGCCGATTACCTCACATTTCGCCGCCCGGAACCACTCTCCGATTGGGCTTCGACCATGAAGCATTACGGTTTTTTGTGCTTCTTCCTGCCGCCCTACACTCACGCCGTGCGTATCGCTTGGACCGCGCAGAGGAAGTGAATCGTTTTCGGATGTGCCGTCATCGAGATCTCGGTTCAGCATAATATACGTGCTCGTCAACCGGAGGTGCAATCGACGCCCAACCCAGGACGCAAGGTAGGCCATATTCATTGGCCTTAGTTTCCTTCAGACTTCCATTTCGGGTTGCGTCAAATATTTAAAACCATTATAGATACAGTCCACGGGATCTTATCCCACCACGTATTATGTTTCATGTGATGTGGATTATATCGGAAAGTTGTGATGGTGTTCATGTATAGATATGTCGCTGAGACTGTACTGTCAACGCGTATTGTGTCTTGATTTTGAATGAGGTGATTGCATATAGTAATGGTAGAAAAGGTAAAGTATGGAATGAAGCGAGTTCGCATGATTCATGGTAAATATGCTTCTGATTGATCTCTTAATTTGGTCCATATTTGTATAATCTTATTAGAAGTGGACGATTTCCAGTTGGTGTTGAGTGTGTTGTACAGTTTCTGAGCTAAGAACATGTAGAAACGTTGATAAAATGTTATTATTGCTCTCGGAACTGGTGTGTAGATATTCGTTCGTTGTCTTGTGTTGGTCCTTAAACTATATATAAAAAAAAAATTCTTATTCACACACCGCGACCCAAACTCAGAGGACACCTAAGTTTTAGAGCTACAGAAAATGATGATAAAAAATATTTTTTTATGGTAATTAAGTAACTAACATGTATTTGCATTAACATAGCTGCAATTCCATTTTTCCAATGTCTCCGTGTAAGTTCACTTGCCAATGTAATTTTGAAATCAGAGTGACATATTTGAGTCGTATCGAGGAATAAGCAACCAGTCGCCAACACGGCGGTAATAGAGATCGTTAAAAAACTCGTTCCGTGTGTCTAACCTGTAAGCTAACATGGCACTTATATCCTTTAAACACAGGGTTTATTATTCCATAAAAGCGAGGTTCTTATGGCGGTTTCTCGTACAGCCATCATAATAAGCAGAATAAACCGTCTCACCTGCAATTAACACTTTTTGCTTATTTTTCGAAAAACGTTTAAAAGACATCTGCGGTGGAACAAGTTGATTAGCGCATCGACCTATGTACTATGCGATGAGGTATTTCTTTTTGGTCATATGCATAATTATATACATACTTAATAATATGTCAATTTTACGATCAATGAGCCTTCCAAGCCAATTTCGTATTACAATACAAATCTATAGATTACTGTCTACCAGGGTTGACCTTTTGATGAACATGCCTACATACTTGTAAAACTATTTTTTTTACTTTAACCTTTCCCATACAGTGCTAAAATAATAACGCGCGCTTCGGTGCTGTAAACTCAGTGTACATGAAGACTTGGAGATTTTTAAGTCTGATAAATATAATTTTTTTACATTTATTACTTATGTTACTCATTAAAATAATAGTTTATATATATAAGTTATTAAGGAGAAGACGTTCTTATTGTGAAGTTATCATTATTCAGAACATAGGTCTGTGATATTTTAAATACTAATTAAATGAATGAATTATAAAGATACATATATAAAATCAATTTTATCGACAAATATTATTGTTTTTACCAGGATTCGAACCTCGATCTCTTCCCATCCGGGGTACGTGCATTAACCGATTATGTTAGAGCACATAGTACATTGATAAAATAAAGTATGTAAAGAGTGATGTATTAATTTTAAATTTTTAACGTATAGGTTCGAAAATTTGTCGTAAAAAGTACTGTGTGCTGTAGCATAGACGGTTAATGCACTTTCCCCGGATTGGAAAAAGATCCACTTTCGAACCCCGGTAGCAACAACAATATATTTCGATAAAATTGATTTTATATGTATATCTTTCTAATTAATACATTTAATTAGTATTTAATAAATATAAGTGAATATACTCGTAATTATCAATTATTGTGAAAAAGTGCTAATAATGAGAAAAAAACATTTTTCATACGGAACGACAGTACAAAGACGCATAAGACACGTCTAACTTGGCCAGCGTACGCTCTGCCACTAAGTAAATTGACGAGTGACGATCGGTATCCGGCACCTCGTGCACTCGTAAACTTCGCACTTTTCAACTCGTAATTTAGTCAGGTATCCATCCATAAAGTATTGTGAACTAGGTCTGTTACATCCGTATATATATATTTTTTGTACACAAAAATTACACCTATATTTTTTTTTTACTATAATTTTTGCAAGCACTAGCGTATGAAACTATAGTATTGTGTATAGATTAGATCGCGGTTTTTGTAGATTATTGTAGATTTTAGAAAACTAGAACAAAGTATCAGCATGGTAATGGGTGCCATTTTCAAGGTTTTGCCTACGAAATTACTGTATAACCGTCTTTGTGAAGGGGCACCAGTTCCATATGTGTATATTAAATTAAGATTATTTTTTAATTAAATGCCTATATTAAAGACACTGTCATGTTTACTTGTAAATAAATATAAACAAAAACAAATTATACTGATGATAACAAAACATCTCGTCTTTAATTATGTAATAAAGTAATATATTATAATAAGACAAAAATTGTTGGTCTTGGCGAACTATACAATTTCAAGCATTTAGTAATAATAAAATCTTTCAGTGTAGATATATGTAAAACCTTTATAGTAAAGACTTTGTCGATATATGTAAAACCATTTCAGTTGTATGTAATGTTTATAAAACCAACCGGTTACGAAACAACCAAATTTAACCGCCGATCCTATTACAATAATTTTACAATAAACATGACAATTCAGTCTGGTTCAAACCAAATATTAAGACCCGCTTCCCATAACCTTCATAACACTTGACGCTAATGTTCTAACGAGTTGGATCTAGAACATTGCTGATTTAAAAATGTAATCTCAAGATAATCGACGAAACTAAAGACAAGATTACACGTTCATATTATATAATATTTTGTTTCATGTTGTTCTGACGAAGAAACAGACGTTGCTCCAAAACCGGTTGGTTTTAAACAATAAAACTTAAGTGGTCGTGTACAGTGTAGAGGTTTGGGCCGGTGTGGACTCAGGTGGTGGGGAGATTAGATTTAACTCGTGTCAGCGAGCCCTTGTTAAATTATGAAAAAATATTATGCTGGAATTAAACATGCTCCGTTTCGTCCTATGGTATGATGCGACACAAAATTTCTTCGCCTTTTTGAAGTTCCTCGTTAAATGACGGGGCCGACCAAGTATCTAGAAGATAATATCATCCATACCTAACGCGAGCATACGTCCCGTTTTGAATGGGATCAACCCGTATTTATGTAGCCTATCCCGTTGTCTCCAAGCAGAGCTTCGGGACGCTGAAATGTCCCATTTTCAAATAGAGTGCAACCTACGGTAACAATTTTAAAAAAAGGCGCGAAAAATAAAAAAATTCAATGGTAGCGCCTAGTAGCGCGATGATGACGGCATACTCAATACGTCTCACACATATATCGCACACCTAGATCAAAACTAAGACAACTCAAAAAAATAAGAATTTTGAATTATTATAGTAATCATATACGTGACTAACTTAGCCCCGATTCTCGAATAGTATCATTTTAGGATACACTTATGCCCTAAAATGTTATTTATTTTCATAACTTTATTAACAAAGAATGTTATTATTTTTTTAACTATTGAAAAATGGCTTTTTGAGTCTTAGTTTTGACCTAGGTGTACGATATAAGTCGATCAGAAGCCTACTAGCTCGCTCGCTCCTCGGTTACGAGGTACGCATAAACATCGCGCATCTCATTGTGTTATTATTATCCATACCTGGTATGGTTCCTGGTTTCCTCAAGAATACACCTTCACCGCTCTTGGCACTGGACAGGTCATTGTTTTAATTATCTTGACACCTTATTTTGAGTCTCCCTGTTCTTCTTCTTTCAGCTTTATTATTAAGCCTCCACTTTGGGGGTTGCGTGTTGTTCATAGGCTCTATGTATCCTTGCCATCGATTTTATGAATTATGTTACTTTTGGTTCATAATCGTATGTCGTTAAGTTCCTAGTCATGACGCCCATGCGACACTCCATTTTCTTTATCAACTCCAAAAATGCTCTTGAAGATCCTTCTTTCAAATACATCTGGCGTTTCATCTTTCTTTGTTAGCGTCCAGGTGTGTAACGAAGTTTTATATAGAATTATAAAAATAATGCTTATAGTTTTATTTATTTAAAAAATGTCTAACTAAAAAAATATTTTAACATAAACACATTTTTGTTGCGAAGTTGAAATTTCAGAAAATAGTTCTGTTGTATTTGTAATACCGGTTGAATATTAATTTGTTTTTCCCGCTATTTTAGTTTAGCATAAATTTATCAGTTTGTATTTGGTAGTAGTAGAGAATAGTTGATTACAATTTATTATAAAGTGTCTAATGTCTTAATATGAAGTTATGAAAACAAACAAAAACCCGACTTTTGTAAAACATTAATCATGAGCGACGAAGCTCATTTCAACTTGGCGGGTTTTGTAAATAATTAAAACAGCCGTTATAAGAGCATTGAAAATCTTCAACGACCTTAACACTCACGCAGAATTACTGTACGGTGCGCCATGTGAGCCAACGGAATCATTGGGCCCTATTTTTTTCAGGATGCAAGAGGCAATGCTGTAAAAACTTATTGGTAGCCAAATTGGGTCTGCAATATATATGGTTTCAACGTGACGGCGCCACCTCATACGTAACACTTAATTTTTTTATGAATGAAACGACACCGGCCTGGAATATAATATTCACACTGTACATATTAAATTAATCTATTAGAAAGGTAAATAGAAAAAATCTATTAGGTATTCGAAAAAACGTTTAGTTGCTACCGGGATTTAATCTTGCAGTTTTTCCTATCCGGGGAAACGCATTAACCAATTATTATTCCTTTGACTCTACTGGTTTTCCTTTTGGAGGAGAGAAAGTGTTTTGTATGATTATTCGTGTTGAATCTCTATTCGCCCACCGCCGTGAATTTGTTATGGTGCACGTGACACTCATCTGAGTTTTTTGTGCTGATCATTGACTATGCTGGCGTGAACATCCGGATGTGCAGCGTGACGACGTCACCAACCAGGTCCTTTGGTTCCGTGAGTCCATCCTGGTCCGCTATCGAAGGTACCCATCCTCCCATCATCCTTTCCCTCATCCGATTTCCTACTTCTTATCTAACCCATCCCTCAAGCACCACATCATTTTTTGGTGACCGGCGACTAGCGTCAAAATTTGTCGAAAACGTAATCGCTAAATCGATAAATAGATTTTTTTTTATTATTATGAAAACACATTCTTATTGTGAAGTTGTAATTATTCAGAACACAGGTCTGTGATATTTTAAATACTAATTAAATGTATTAATTAGAAATATATATAATAAATCAATTTTATGTAAAAATATATCTAGGTGTAGTATAATTGGATAATGCACCTTCCCCGGTTTATATATATATATATATATATCAATTTTATCGGATATATATATATATATATCTTTCTAATTAATACATTCAATTAGAATATGAATTAAATATATTAATTATAAAGATATACATATAAAATCAATTTTATCGAAAAATATTGTTGTTGCGCCACCGGGATTCGAACCTGGATCTCTTTCCTAACCGGGGAAGATGCTTTATCCAACTAAGCTACAGCGACATTATTTTTAGCGACAATTTTCGACCCTATATGTTACCTTTTTGATATTAATACATTTAATCGTTCCATCATTCGACAGAGCCATCTACCTTATTTTTACAGAATCTCAAATACCTTTGAGTAAACTGATAGCAGATGCCAGAATTATCAATTCATTTTTATTAAATTTTGGACACATTGATACAACTTTATTATTTAGGAGAACACATTCAATTAGATTTATTTTTGAATGCATTTCTAGTTAATTAATTTAATTTGTACAAAAGTATTGCTTTGAGTGATCATAATATTATTTATTTCGTTCATGATAGAATACTGATATAAAATGTGGCCATACCTCAATAATAATGAATACTTAATGCAATAATGTTCCTGGCCGTCTCTGTTCCTTTCAAATCCCACGACATTCGGTTCGACCAATTTTTCACCTTCTATTTCGTGATGTTTGTTCAATGGCGATCTGTCTCGACAATTACTTTCATTACAGTTTACCACTCCTCAATCGCGGTCACTGCACAATGCACAATGCTGCACGGCTTCAAAGAGTGCAGTGTTATTTTATTTCGCGAGACGTAAAAAGAGCAATTCACGACACGAAACATTTTCTCTTGGCGAGATGATACAATCAGCGGGTCGTATTGCAGAACGATACTCACGCATTTTATAATTAGGAATGCAGACGTGTACTGTACTTAATAATGTCCAGTAACGATGTTTCTCTTTCAAGGTATAAATAAATAAATTGTCTAAAACGGCCGCCATGACAGTATTTTACGTCTCAGATTAAAAGCGGTAATTGTATTACACATGGTTAATAGTCATTCGAAAGGGTGATAAGTGTGATGCGTCAAGTCACCATGGAACCCATGCACTTCTGTACATACGCGGTAGTTTTTAATAAATTTTTTATTCTCCTCAATTGTCAATTTGTAATTTATTTATTTATTTATTTGACATAAATTTTGTGTACTTCAGAAGTGAACATATAATAGTATAATAGACTTATTAGTTGACTGTGTGGGATGCAGTTAGTATCCAGCTCTGATATATAAAGTATTGTCCTGGTCGGTAAATTGAGTTTATCTGATGCATTTAATTTGAATTGAATATACCAGAACTATGTTCTGAAAAAATAACAACTTCACAAATAATAATTTGTTCCCTTTAAAATATATATAAGTTGTATTAAAATATATACAATAATTTAATAAAATGAAATTGAAAAATCTCTGGCGTCTCCTAGCGATTATTTATCAAAGTCGGTATTTCCATTAAAAAAAAGGTGAAAGCATTCAAATGAATGGAACGTTTGATGTATCAATTTGAAATAACTGCAATATGTAAGTTCGATAATTGGATTACGCACTTTCCCGGAAAGGAAGAGATCCTGGTTCAAATCCTGGTGGCAACTAAAATATTTTTTCAGTTAATTGAGTTTATCTGTATGTATATCTTTCTATTTGATGAATTTAATTTGTATTAAATACCACAAAACTAAGTTCTGAAAAAAATAAAATAATGTGTTATCTTTAAAATTAACACATAAATATTAATCATAAATTGAAAAGTTTAAATTGTGTCTAATAAAATAATATAATGGCATTAAAATGATATTGACTTCTTCCGTGACACTACATCCCAGCATGGGATTTGTCTTCCTCCACAATTGCTCTCCACCGACTACTATCCATGGCTATTCTTCTCAATGATCCGTGCCCGAACTTTCTCATTCTGCTTATGTCTTCTTCCATGCAGCCAGTCCATCTCTTCTTTGGTCTACCTCTAGGTCGCTTCCACTGGGATATCCACTTGGTGTCCTGTCATCACTCATTGTCAGACAAAAAAATTTAAACTTTTATCTCGGAAAACAAAAACACTACGAACTTATGCATTAACCCATTACAATGTTTAGTGTATATTGAATTAGTTGTCTGGGAATCGTAAACAACTTTAATTATTATTTGATTCCTTATGTACGTTCCTGGAATAATCATCATTAAGGATTTAGGTACTTGTTTATTATTATATAAACTCAAAATTTATGGTGGTTACGATGATGTGTGATAGGACTATCAATGATTGAGAGGCGTGATGTTATGTGGTTGGATACCTTATTATATTACGAGTTACGAGTATAACTTGGTAAGCACCGGGGGTTCACTAAACGTGCGCAGGTCGTAACATTTTATTTTTATGTGTTCTTCAAAGAAGTAGCAATAAAATTAAGGTGTTCCTATACATTTGATGTAAAGCGTTTGATGTTACACAGTTCCAACATTATTTTAATGTTACTTTCAAACATTTATATACTACG